>JAPQRP010000025.1:23374862-23417083 GCA_037367295.1 Apogon hyalosoma
CATATATATAGTAGCTTTTTCAGAAAATAAAAAAAGGACAGAAGGCTGATATAATGACAGATTCAGGTGACTTTTTACGCATCCAAGGGGTTCCAGAGGAAGCCATTTCACTATTTTAGACGAACAAAAGGTGAGTGAATGTTATGTTTTGAAACTTGTATTCGTAAATTTGCAGCTGTAAACAGAGCTATTGTTGCTTGATGACATGTTTTATCAAGTGATACTTCTGCTGTCTATTATTAAAAATTAGTTTTTATAACAAATTAGAGTGAATATGTTTAACTTGTGTGTGGTACCTGGATGCCATGCCATTACTTTACACTGTGTACTGTACGTAGTGCTATTCACAGCTTGACAGTTCTCCTCAGGTCTTGACTGGCATGTTCTTCCACCTGTGGGGTGGATTTGGTTGAGATGAGGCACAATCTAGACCACCCCTTCAGAAAGGCAGTGGTGCCATGTAGTGATGTTATGGGTCATTGCTGTGCAGTTATTTTTCCTCTCTCTCAAAATGTTAGAGTATATAGTGAGTTCCTCAGTCTCAGTTGCATCATGCAGCCCCAAACCATAATGAAGCACAACACTGTACACACAACACTCTTATCTTGGTTTCTGTTTATATCTCATCAGTTTGGCTGGAGCTTTGGCAAAAACAGCAGCAAAAACTGTACTTGCTGGTACCTGCAATCATATGGTAGAAACGCAGAGTGAATTGAGATCGAATACCTGTGGAAACGTAGTTTATAATTATTTTAACTATTTTCTACTACTTCAAGAATTGAAGCAACTCAGAAGCATACTAAATGCCACCCTTTGTTAATAATTAGTTCAGTTCAGTTTGCATTTATTTACAAATCATTTAAAATATGTATACAAGTTGTGTTTATAATTTCCAGCAAGATATGATTTTGTAAAAAGGGTAACCCCAGAAGCTATCCATAGCTTATAAATGGGGGCCCAAGACATTAAAGGCAGGGTGCGAGATGTTTTCCTGGAGCATTTTTTACTATATTGCTTAAAATCCTCTTCACAACTCGATTACAACCAATTAATTAAATGCTCTAACACAACAATAAAAACATTTAGTCACCTGTGGAACGGACAGGACTGAAAAAACACCATCCAATCATTCTGAGCGCCTACTCAAAATGATTGAACGGTGATACGTCTATCAAACTCAACTGCCATTTGTCCCTCCCCCCTCTGTGCGTACCCCTCTTCGTGCATAAATCGTTCATTCTCAGAGGCTTGGAGCACTGGTACAGGAAATGAAGCCAGAACTTGGCTAGCTATATTAGCAATATTAGGATGGAAAGTTCACTGCTTTGTTATTAACATAAATCACTAGGAAATGTAACGTTTGCCAGATAGGTATGAACTGGGGCTGTTCTGTAAGAGCGGGGGTGTTGAGGAGACTGAATGAGGTATGCACGGATCCGAGCCGGAGCCGGGCGAATTATTGCTGTGCAGCAATCGTTAACCCTCGGGAACAAGCATTGTGCGTGCCGGTATTCTGGAGGCGTGGCTTTGGGGGGAAATCTGAAGAAAGAGGTTTGCACTTTTGAATTGTGTATTTTCAAAATGTAGCTGCTCGAACCGTTTTTCTAAGATCTTGTACCCCACCTTTAAGCAAAACAGTACAATTTATTATGAAAACCATCCCTATTTGTAACTAAGCTAAAACCTAACCCTTTCTCTAAAAATGACCTAAGGTAATTCCAATAAATACAAACAGTATAGAATTTAGACAGTATCAACACATCAGCACATCAGGCACATGAGGCAAAACAATACAAGACTTAAATTAAACATATTTGAAAATTACACTCAGTCCCAGCACAGTTTACCATCTTAACACATTTATCTTAGTTTGTGGTTTGACTTTTTGTACAGCAAGCAATTATAAATTTTATTTACACTAAAGAAAAGCCAAGTGGAATTATTGACTTGGGCATATTAACTTCAAAAACAACACCGTGACTGTGTGATGGATTATAAGACTGTAAAAACATACTGCAGTTCGTTCTATCAGGAAACTTCTGCTACCCCATAAAAATAGGACTGATATTACTGAATGCAAAAGAAAGAAACCCTTTGCTGTTTGGGATCATGGAAACATCTGGATAAGGTATCATAGCTGGACCAGCGTCCTAATAATTACTGTAATAAAAAACTGAAGCATTGAATGGAAACAGAAACATCGCTGTGGTCACAAGCGCTGACTTAAACACTTGTACTGTGCATTATGGCAGATTTCTGCACGAAGATCAAACATCCAAAAACACAGGTCTACAGTTATCTGGATTATGAGCCGAACTTTTGAACCTGACCCATCTGTGAACTCAGGTCTGGGTGTCATTCTTTTGAGAAGAGTCAACAGATCACACTGGGATCCTTTTGGTGTTTGGGAGATAAACGAGGGTCTACTGGGGGATAAGTTACAGATTACCAGTTTGAGGAGGGGTTTAAAATTTGGTTTTGACTTGTTCCCACGTCCTCTTTGGGGTGGTGGAGCTTGAAACTAAGATTCACTCCAGTCACAAAAGGCATTTTCTGTCTTTATCATTCGATATTGTTAAAAAGTCTGATTTCCAGGCCAGAGTGAATCTGAAAACTAACAGCATGTCTATTGTTAGCCACTCAGCCAAGTTCATATTCTTGGTAATTGTTTGTCATCTTGGTTTAGTTTTCTGATGACAGCTCTGCATTGCAGTGATTTTTGGCAGGCAGCACCAAATTCTTGGATGTCAACGTGTTCTTGACTCTATCAGCACTGAAAAGTTAGAAAAACAGTAATTGTATTGCAATACAACATTGACAGATATAGATTATACTTTGCCTCAAGTTTTTCAGCTTTTTGCAAGAGTTGAGGCTATTTTTGTCTGACAGAATGCTCAGTGTCCAAGGTCGTACAGTCAGGAAAAAAACTGTAATATGTGACAATAAGGAAAATTTGAGCACCTGCATTAGTACTGTGACAGCCAAGCCTCCATCTTTTTCTAGATGACAAAATCTATCGGCCAATATTGATTATGATGAGTCACTTCTTGTCTCTTTATATGGTTGAAATTTACCGGGCTGATTGGCAGGATTGGTATTAATGGGTCCACTGTGGTTGGTCTGGTTCGGGGCGGGGGGGGCGCAGGTAGGATGGCGTGTCGGTGTGTTAATTGTTCATTTTTGTATCTCTGATGTGCACATCCCTCAGAAGAGTATCACCTCTAAGTGTCGCCAATGGTTCCAAAGCACTAGAAACGTGCGTACGCCAGCTGTGGAGTTGGCGTGGAGGACCGCACATTTCCACAGCCATTTCACTCTTTGTACATCTGAACGTGAGTGTGGAAAAGGGCGTACGCCATATTCTTGGGCATACACACCCTTTGTACATGAGGCCCCTGGTGAAGCATCTTCAGAGAGGAAGTGTTTGTTGACGTCCATGGGCTCCAAACCTCAGGCAGTTGTTGACTGCATAGGATTTTCATCCCAGTTTTAAAAACAATCTTCATATTTTTAACAGTCTGAGTTTGTCCAGTTATTTTGGGCTGTTGAAAATGGATGGACTTCATTAAAAATAGTTACAATTCATGCAATTTTTGCAATATTTTGCATTTTTGTTAAACTCCTTGAATTAAATTTGAAATTCCACACTTCAGTCACATCTGCATTGCTACAAGCCCCCTGTGGTGGTGTACACACAGTTACAAAACGTGTGTAACTGTCCAAATACTTAAGGACATGACTGCATTTAATAGAAATATTCAGCAAAAATAACTTGATCAAACAAAATGAATATACAGAATGAATTTAGAGGTTATGAATTCATGAAGACAGACATGAAGACAGAGGAGAGACACAGATTGTGTGCCCATTTTGTATGTTCACAGCACCACATGAGGCCTATTACATATTATTATTTGTCTTCCAAAAGTGATAGAGGAGATTACTAAAACACTGGGGCCATTGGGTCTGTACAGTGCAGCTGTGAAATCATTTCAGTCAGTAACAGAAGATACTTGAAATTACAGAGATGACGCATCAGGCTAAAGACATGCCTTTTGTGAGTACAGTCTGCGTGAATGAAGGGATGCTTCACTCAGTGTTCAGAATCAAAGTTCTGTACAACAGAGATCAGTCACTACTGTGAGAATCTGTTTTGCATATTATTCACATTTAATTTGGTGGATCACTATAATTTATACAATCATTGGAAACTACTGGATACACTGCAGGCCAGTAGCATTCTATAGTTCAAGTACAGTAAGGCAAGGCAAAGTTTATTTGTATAGCACAATTCATACACAAGGAAATTCACAGTGCTTTACAAAAATGGAAAAGAGACAAGTTAAAACACACAATTAGTACACTTTCTAGGTTTTACTTGTATTTCCACATCTTCATTGTCTTATAATACATTATGGAAACAGTTAAGTTGCACTCAGTAAAAAGTGAAAGCTCTGGTAGAGTTTGGTTATTCTCCTATACCTACTCACTGAAGATAACTAGAGCTATAATGGACCATAATTGACCTGTGTTCCATAGGGTTCTGCCCCCTTTGGTTTAGCACACTTGTGAGCTGCAGATTAATTCAAAATAAAATCATCAGAGCACAACTACAGTTTTATAAGTGTTGTTACTTTTTAATTTCCACAAATACTTTTCCGTTCTAATCTTAAAGCCTCTAAAATCCCATAGCCCCACAGAGTTTCTGTCCTGTGTGCTGTTTTTAGCAGCTGTCAGTCAACAAAGTTGTGTCAGTGTCTGGTTTATAAGGTTCTCTGCTGACTTTTTAAGGGACCCATTCACCCACTCGAACATCTGCAACAAATGTCTTTGTTACCTGCACAGCTAGACACACCTACTCAGATTCCACACTCTAAATCCTTATTATTTCCTTCTGTCATAAGTATATGAAATGAAAATAAACAAAAGTTTTCAACCTCATATCATCACCTTACATGACATTATCAAAATAGCATTAGCATCAAAGTAAAGCCTAGCTCGAGGTGAAAATCATTTCTCTTTGTTATCTACACAATGAGTTTATGAGTTTATTTTTATTTATCACTCTACAATTTAAAAAAGTGAATATTCAAATTCTGAAATTGAAACACCAATCTCTGCCCACCAATTGAATATCCAAGTGCAACCATAATCATTTCAGAGTCAGCAAGAAAATTGTTGAGTTTGCATGTCTAAATGCAGATCCCATTAGAGGCCAAGAGTCTAGGTCATGATTAGATTTAGCTGAAACAGTCATTAAACATTTATAGATTTTTGCGTCACTGTGCAGTGTGTCACTTCCTGTGAGTTTGTAATGTTTTGGTGTAAAGGAGGCTTCAACTAACGTTTATAAAACTACCCTTTGTGTTCAGACTGCGGGGAGGCGGTGGGTGGTGTAGAGGATGAGGATGAGGCGGAGACTGGCTGGATTGAAGGCGCTGCCATTCTTCTGTCAGTGGTCTGCGTGGTTCTAGTGACAGCTTTCAATGACTGGACTAAAGACAAGCAGTTCCGTGGCCTTCAGAGCCGAATAGAACAGGAGCAGAAGTTCACGGTAGTCCGAGGAGGACAGGTGACTCAGATCAAAGTGTCTGAGATAGTGGTGGGAGACATCGCACAAATAAAATACGGTAAGAAAACAAAACACTGTCTTAATTACACTGAAATGCACTGTGTGAAAGGGTCAGTTCAAGGGTTTTTTTTTGATGGCGCTTTCATTTTTTATGCAATGCCCAGTGCACAGGTAAAATGGTCTCAGACACATTAAAGTGACCACCCAGGCAGCTAAATAGTACCCATTGTTAATGTTATCAGTTCATTTTTACTTTACATCTGTGCTTGAATAGCCTTAGTGCATGTTTATACACCAGCCCGTGACACTAGTTTCATCTAGAAACAACTTTAGTGTCTTTTGTTGAAGTGAGCCACCAAGTCAGTCACAATATACTCAATGGGTATTGTGTATTTTTTGTCCAATTGACCAAAAGCTTAGAAATAGAAAAATAAACCTAGATTTCTCAAGCAATATGAGACATATAATACTACAACAAGAAGCAGTTCTGTAAAATCTAGCCTTGGTGTTGATTTTCAGTTTTATTTGCAAAGCTTTTTAGATGCCTGCCATCTTCTCTGTGGTGGAAATGAAATGTTTTATCTGATGAATGTTATTTATGTGCGTTGGTGTATTTTCAGGTGACCTCCTCCCTGCTGATGGTGTCCTGATTCAGGGCAATGATCTGAAGACTGATGAAAGCGCTCTGACTGGAGAGTCTGATCATGTCAAAAAGTCTGTTGACAAAGACCCCATGATGCTTTCAGGTGCTTTTTCTGCTCCATTATCTTCATATAACAGCTAGGATCACTGTGACCTGTGCTGTCATTATCAGTTGTTACCAGACTGCTGCTTTGCTGTTGTTATTTATGTCTAAATTTGTAAAAAAATAAAATAAAATAAAATAAAATTTAAAAAGACGTTAAATACAAATTAAAATCATTAGTAATTTGTATAATACCTAACAACATATTCACCCCCTTGGATGGTTTTCAGTTTTATTCTACAAGAAATAAAAATATGGTCAATATAATTTAGCTTTGTGAAAAAAATGTTCAAAAAATCTTTCATGTTAAAGTGAAAACAAATGTATACAAAGTAATGTCAGTTAATTAGAAATGTATAATGTAAAATAATTGCATACATGTTATATAGATTATAAATATAAAAAGTAAATAAATTAGGAATATAAAAATGGTTTAAAGACAAGGTGAATGTTCTTGAGTGGCCAAGTCCAGACCTCATTCCAACAGAGAACCTGAAGCTAGACTTGAAAAAGGCTCTTCAGGCCCAGTCACAATGCAACCTAAAACAGCTTTAATAATATTGGAGAAAAGAATGGAGTAAAATTGAACGTCTTTATGTGCAAGCCTTTGAACTTTCAGTGTGCATTCCTTTGAAGAAATTTGTTTTCACTTTTAAAATTTTTTCTTTGCCAAATTATATTGACCATGATTCTAGTTGTGAAAGCAATAAAAGGGGAAAACATCCAAGGGAGTGAATATATTTTTTTAGGTACTATATATTGTCAAGTGTTTTCAAAACATCAAATCACAATTTTTTACAGTCTTTACAGCAAATTAAAAACAAAACTTTATGAAGAGTGGCAATGGGGGATCCCTCTTCTGGATTCAGACTCAAGAAATGTGTTTCATAATTACACTGCAAACTGAAATGACAACCTTCCTGTCTCTCAGGTACCCACGTGATGGAGGGCTCTGGAAAGATGTTGGTCACTGCTGTGGGTGTGAACTCCCAGACTGGAATCATCTTCATGCTGCTTGGTGCTGGTGAAGAAGATCAAGGTGATAACAGTGGTTTCACATCCACTCATTCATACACACTAAAGACACACATTGACTCAACTATCAGAAGCAGTTTGTGACACATTGACATATGGATTAGTGGATTAGTAGATGATCCACTTCACACGCTGAGCTGTACAAAGTCCACATTGACTGTGTTGATAAAGTATATGTGTTCACATGTTTTTTTACTGGTAGCATTATGTGGGTTCATATAGGATTATTACCAAAAATAAACCTACAGGTGATGATAAGGATGCACAGTAGATACTCGGGTTGCAACAGAATGAGATTCTTGGTGTGATTGCTGTCACATGTTCTTGATATATGGCATTAAACATTTATTATCAGTGTGTTTGGCCCATATTTGAATGAAAACAATGGGATTTTTTTGGTTGAATAAATGTTTTATCATAGATGAAACTTGAAACTAAGACTACCTTGACCATATTCATAAATACAACTAGACAAAACTAGCTGTTGGAAGCGACGGCTAGGGGTATACGCCCCCAAATCCTTAACCAGATGGCTTTGATGTCATGACGTGAGGCATCCCCAGGTCATGACCTTTCATTTGCTCTTGATTTGAAGTCAGTCAGAGAAATAGTTCCAGAGATATGAACAAAAGAGTGTTTAGTGACTTTAAACTTTTGAGCGGCCCCTTGTGGCCAATCTAGAAATGGTAAATCCTCCAAAATTGAATCAGTTCTTCCTCTCCATGATATTCATTGATGTGGAAAATTTAGAATTTCTAAACCCAATATTTTTCAAGTTAACATGTTAACACTTAGGATATCTGGTGGTGGTGGAGGTGGTGGGGCTGGCGGCGGTGGTTGGACCAAAAACATAATATCCCCAACACTGCGTTCGGGGATATATTACAAACATAATAGTAAAAATAGCATGTACCTATGAGATAGATTTAAAGGATGAAGTTTACACTAGTGGTGGAAGATGGATACACATTTTTGACCACCTTAAAAGTACTGATACTATAGAGTTTTCTGTTATAAAGACTTACATTGAAAATATTTCCATGGAAAAAGTATTTAAACAGTGAAAATGTTCGCAAGTTCAAAATATCAGAGGTAATTTATTATTATTTAATCATCATTCAGATGCCTGTATTTGAACATGTGAAGTAACTTTATGTCATTATGTTTCTCAAAAACTGGAGGTTGACACATTTGAATTTCTTGCTGGTACATTTGTTTGTGCTATGACCAGTGCACTCCTAGTGAGTTTTCGAGGGTAAACCAATTGTCATATGGTAACTTGAAAACTCTTATTGGTCAGTGCCACATATTTGTATTTTGGAATCCATATGTTTTTCTCACAGATAAACATGGTGAACACATTTATACTTAGTCAAGCATCTATTACATTAACATTAAGATTCGCTTTTAATAATAATTATTAATAATTCATAATAATTAATAGTCCCGGCCTGTTGTTGTTAAAATCTGTCCCTGTTTTCAAATGGAAACACATTTTCTTTAGGGGAACCTGCATTGAACTTTATATTTTATTGTCTTTGAACCTGTTCTCTATACTTGGAATGCAGTATATACAAATAAAATATCTGTTTTCAGTCATGGCATTATAATTTTTGTAATGATATGATTCTTTTTATCAGTGTGGAAAGGGAATCTGTGTAGTGAGAGGGAATTTGACAAGCTTTGTCCTTTATCAGTTTCAGGTCTTGTAACTGTGCGTACTGGTTGGCCTGCTTGGCAGCTAAATGACAAATAGCCACAGTTAATGTTATCAGTAACACCTGTGCTTTACCTGCTTGTACAAGCCAGAATGTCTGTGTGAAAAAGGTCCATCTTGATCCAAGTGCGTCATCAGTGGCAGGCACACTTGACCATGGTTTGGCACAGCCTCCAACAAACTGTGCAGCGTGGACTGTGCACTGGGCTATTTTTAATTCTAACGCTTTAGTGCGCCTTTGTAAGTGTGTGACACTCCTGTAGTTTCATCAAGAAAGAGCTATACCATCTTTTGTTGAAGTGAGCCACCAAGTGAATTGTAATATACTCAGTGGTTATCGTGAAATTTTTGTCCAATTGACCAAAATACAGCCTACTTAAGCTTTACAAAAAATATTTTATAGAAAAACAAATTTAGATGTTCTGAGTAATGTGAGACATGCTGTGTAATACTGTGATGAGTATCAACTTATTTCATTAAATATCTCGCTTTAGTGATGATTCAGACATGTTCATTTTTATTTACACAGCTTTTCAGATGCCTGCTGTCATCTTTTTGGTAGAAACAAAATGTTTTACCTGATGAGTGTCATTTCATTTTGGCGGGCTGATGTATTTTCAGGTGACCTCCCTACTGACGGTGTCTTGATTCAAGGCAATGATCTGAAGACTGATGAGAGCGCTCTGACCGGAAAGTCTGGTCATGTCAAGAATTCTGGGGACAAAGACTCCAAGAAGCTCTTAGGTGCTTTTTTTTTTTTTTGCTCCTTTATTTTTACATTTCAGCTAGGACACTGTGCTGTCATTATCAGTTGTTACTAGACTGCAGCTTGGTTGCTTTTACATCTCTATCTGTTATACACACTGAACAGTAAACCTCATTCCCTGAATATTTACAGCTTTGAACCTCCAAAAATACCAAAGAATTGGAAATGTTAGACCGTAAAAAGATGAAAACAATAGTGAGTATTGTACAGCTCCTAAGAAAGTATATACTCCTTTGGATGGTATGGAAGGTCTCATAACTGGTTATTCATCATTGATGCTAAACACTGCAACCAGATGAGAGAAAAGGATACTCAACTGTATAGGCCAGAAGATCAGTACAATACAAATTACAAATCATTCAACATTCCCTGAAGTTTATTTAATTTCATCATTAACAAATGGAAGGAAAATGGCACATGTGTAAATCTGACAGATCACCACATACACACCATCCTGACCTTGAAGCGTGGTGGTGGCGGATATCATTCTTCTCAACAGCAGTTAATGTCGAGTCAGAGATCAATGACCTGAACCATATTACAAAGGCTGCACAGAAATGGTTGAAGACAATATTTAGAATATTCTGGAGCATTCAAATCAAAGTTCAGACCTCCATGAGAGTTTATAGCTATGATATAAATGTTTGTTTTCCTTTCAATGTCTTATTAATGTTTCGTGATTGAAGAATTGAAGCAGATTTTTTTTTTTTAATCTACAGGTAAAAAAGCAAAGAAAGACAAAAAAGGTGAGCGTCTCATCATTCTGATTGTAATATGTCTTCACAGTGAGTTTCATCTATGGATTTATTTGTGTAATGCACATACATTGAGAACAGGAAACACACAAACACTTGAAGTATTTTGTAGCAAATGCTCATTTGCAACATATTACTGTTATAATATAATTATTTGTAGATGTACTAAAGAGAACATTTAAATTAATTCAGCATTTGCTTTATAAATGACCTATCCGCCAACATTAAATTGTTACAGCTATATTATTTATAATTATTACTTATATTACATTTCTCAATTGGGTTTGTAAACAAGGCTATTGGGTCTTCACTCCTCCCTCAACTCTACAGAAGAGGAGGAGAGAGTGGTGTTCTACCGAATATCGCATGTGTGTATGTAACGAGGATAAGCTGTGAAATAAAACATAAAATGTATGCATTGTATTTCAGTAATGCAGTAAATGAGAAAACCAGAGTGAACCAGAGCTGTTTATACTTAGTTCTGCTCGTGCATACATGCTATTATTAGTTGGAGATGCAAACTGATTATTGAGAAGCTGAGGCTCAGACAGGTTTCAAACAGCAAAACCAGAAGAAAATTGAAAATACAGGCAGGGGGTAGGGTCTCTGCACGTAAACACACTATCGTACACTGACAAGAGGTTCAAAAGTGATTGGTGGCTGAGAAATATTCTTATTATTTTATGAGTCTATATACTGTTTTTAGGCCAGTGTTACATACTTTGCCTTTACCGTGATGCATGCTTGTTTAAGGTGTTTTCCTGACAATCTGTAGAGTGTGGATCTGAGTGTTGTAATTTGTCATTTAATGATCTTTTTTGTCACTGCATTGTGTTTTTCTTAGAACAGCCTTGGCACTGTAATCTATGAATTAATCTGTAAAATCCATTTTGGTGTAGTTAAGGTTTTTCTGACCACAGTGAACTCTGTTGGAGAACAGGGGTGCATGGTGTATACTGGGTTCAACATTACAACTCCTGTGCCTTCCCAGGCGATTGAGTGTGTGTATATGTGTGTGTGTGTGTGTGTGTGTGTGTGCGTGTGTGTGTGTGTGTGTGTCTGTGTGGTCTGAGCGGCAGCAGCAGGTGCTCCTGACTCCGTTGATGGTGATTAGGAACAACCAGATTATCGGCCTTAAGCTTGGCAGCTGCTTTCTTCTCCTCCCTGCTGCTGCCTGCTTGTCCACTAATAACCTCGTTACTGAGCAAGGATCAGCACACTCACACACACTCACACACATAGTACATATACACACCTGCAGATAACCTCACATCCACATTCACGTGGGTTTTTTGTACCTGTAGTGATGTATCAAGTATATAGATGATGCTGTCAGTAAACAGGACATTTGATTTAATTTGGTAGATCTCACTACTGACCCCACTTTTTCTACTTGTTTGCTTTTTTAATGACGGTTTGGCTACAGTCATTTTTTATTGTATGTTACATTAAAATGTTGTTCATTTTCAACAAGCATTTACTATCAACATCTGATCAATAAGACAATAGATTGCAGATGGTAAAATTTGTTTTACTTTTTAATGAAAATGCATTACTTTTGTTCTTGCTTTTAAATATGTTTTGAAAAATCAATTATACTAATTACGCTGTAACAAAAGAAGAATAGAACCAGTAACTACTAATGCAAACTGTTCAGCCTGGACAGACACACAGCATCACAACATAGGATAATGTGGTGTGTGTGGTCTAAAAAGCAACATATAGAGGTAATTAAATACAATACTTCCATCATAGAGTACTGAGACCAGACTTGAGAACATTGAATTTAGTGTTTGATTGAAGTCTGATGAAAACAACTGAACCTTGGAATGTTTGGTTCCAGAGCCACATTAGAGCTACAGTACATGTGAAGTTAATAAACCCCAAAAAACCATCACCTAGTATTGCTGTGTATTTATTGTACAAATGTAAGGCTCAGATAAAAATCAGACTTCATATAATCTGTGCTGTGTTTTACCAGTATGGATGTTAAATATGTGTTAAATTAGATTCAGAATCTTAGTCGTATCCAGTTGCTAAGTCTGACATCACAGTCCCATAAAACTAATCTCCGTGTCTAAACCGAGCGGAGCCTTTACACTGGTTTACTCTAACCTTTCTTTTGTGAGGTGCCATTTTGAGTTCACACTTCATGCTCAGCTGTGTGTTGACATGAATTGTTACTTCCCCAAGTAGGAACTGGACAACTCAAATAAAGGGCTGATGAAACAAACATGAAGTGTGAAGATGTTGAAAGTCATAAAAGCCATATTCTACATCAGTGGAGCCCATAAATGTGTCATTTAGCAGATGCTGTGGTAGCTGACAAGTTAGCACCCAACTTAAATTTTTAGCTGTTTTACTATGACTTGTAATTCGCTTATCAGTCTCATCCGCTTCCTCTGTGCTTTCTTACCACATATAAAGTAGTGGAATGAAAAACTGGATGTTTTATGGACTCGGGGACACAGTACTGCAGCAGATTGAACACAGAAGAACTGGATCAGAAATAGGAAGTGAGGAAGTGGCTTAATAACCAGATGTTCTTAAAAAGTCTTATATTAAATTTGTTTAAACTGTAGTATTATGGGTTTATACAGTAAATGAAATTGGCTTCATTGATTAGTATCGATAACACTAACTAACCCTGACACATTGCAGTAAAACAGGATGTTCTAATAATGTCCTTTGTGTTTTGTAGGAAAAAAGAAGGACGAAGGTAATGCGGAGATGCAACCACTAAATTCAGATGGAGAACCAAAAAAGAAGAAACCCAACCCACCAAAGGAGAAGTCAGTCCTCCAAGGGAAGCTGACCAAACTGGCAGTGCAGATTGGCCGAGCAGGTACAAATCAGAGAGTTGGTGTGAAAATCACCATGGGGAAACCATTATTACTCTGCTTTTTCCAAACAAACAGTATACTGGCCAATTAATGTTTAGTTAAGCATTTTGGGAATTTTAAACAACCACTCTGCACAGATGCATGTCAGCAGATCATAAAGGGATATAACTTAATGCTTATAATGCTGCAGGGCTAAGGATTCTGATTTAGAAATTATGGCTAATTTATTGATACTGGATGGGTCAGTAGCCACCTGTTGAAAGCTTTTGTCATCATTTGTCTAAGTTTAACAGTTTATCTTCTCCTACACTTCAGTGATGAATATAATATACATGTAAAACTAACATAACCCTGGCTTAAACTGGGTGCAAGTGATTTAAAAAGAGATGAGGGTATGATGTACAGATCTCTGCTTCATTTCATTGTAATATCTGTATCTGTACATCCATCCCTTATTTGATTAAGACTATGTATGTTTATCCCATAAACTACATATGAAATGGACACAGTGGGAACATTTCCTCACAGTCACAGGAGTTGCCATGTTGCTTATGTGACACAGTTTGGAGCCTGAGTCTGTGCAGGAGAGACGTAACATGCTCCGTCCACCTGACTGGTTCTGGCTGTGTGTCTGATGGATTCCAGACTGTGATTGGTCATTACCGCTCTCAGTCACCTGCAAAATGACAGTATGAACATTAGCTGTTCGAATCTACATAAAATGCCCTAAACCATCTTTGGGAAAAGAAATTATTGGATGTGAACTTTGAGTTTTTAGTTTAACTGAAGACTAATAGAATAACATTGAGGGGTGAGATTAATGACACCTACTGCAGCCAGCGACTACTGACAGACTGAGAAGTTTTTGAAAGGTCTCTCAAAACACTCATTTCATTATACAGTCTATTCAGTTTTGCTACTGGTCTAAATTCAGTTTCTCTGTTTTTTTTTCAGGTCTGTTTATGTCACTTCTCACTGTCATCATCCTGATTACACGATTTGCAATAGACACTTTTGTGGTTCAAGGACTAACGCCAACCACAGAGTGTGTGCCCATATACATTCAGTTTGTGGTTAAGTACCTCATCATCGGTGTGACGGTGCTGGTGGTGGCTGTACCTGAAGGTCTCCCTCTGGCTGTCACTATCTCTCTGGCCTATTCAGTCAAGGTCTGTATGTATACACCAGCGCAGTGTCAACACAGTCAGCTCATGTTGTTTCACTTCATTTAAACAAGTGAAAATGTGACTGAGATTAACATGTCTTTTTTAACCCATAAAGACTCAAATATCCACCAGTGACCAACAGCATCTACTGATGTAAAATGTTTAATACCTATTGATCCATTAATCCTATCAAGCCATGTAAATAATTGGTGTAAAATACAGTTTGTCGTCTTTTAATGGTCATCAGATATGACCCATTTGGATGTTCAGAGGCTCCATAGTGAATGTGGAAACACCGTCATCTTCTACAACATTGATTCACCAGTAAAACCCATGGAATTTGGCAAATAACAATGGACAAAGACACTTGGTGTATGTTCAGTTAATGATATATATAACTGAAATAGTCACTTTTTCTTAAGTTTTCTCTGTTTTTGATATAATGACCCTTAAATTTAACCTCAGCATGATAATTAAAGTACATGATCTGTAATTAAATACAGTAAAATACCTGATTTTCACTGAAAAAATGCAAACTAGAGAGGATAATATTATGATAAATGGTGATAAATCACTTAATCTCCTGAGACCCAGGAAAGTACAAGTTTTGGCTGTTTTGGCTTTTTTTTTTTTAATTAGATAATTGCCTATATTGGAAGCATCATAATGCAACAGGTTTTTCAAATGCATTTTTATTTTTATGGAATGTCCTTTATGGTGGACAGTTTTTTGTTTGTTTTTTTTTTTTGTTTGTTTTTTGGGGAGGAGGTTTGTATAAAGCTGGGAAACTTTTGCCCACAAACGTGGACAGAAAACCCATAGCTGGGTCTTCGGAGGCTAAGAAAGGTTGAATGGAGAGAAAAATGTATTTGGGAACTGCCACAAAAGTAGCACTGGGTCTTTCACTTCATTTCCAAGGGGCTGCATGTTGTTAATATTTGTTGTGTTTCTCTCCCTTAATCAGAAAATGATGAAGGACAACAACCTGGTGCGTCACTTGGATGCTTGTGAGACGATGGGTAACGCTACAGCCATCTGCTCTGATAAGACCGGCACGCTCACCATGAACCAAATGACAGTGGTGCAGGCCCATATAGCAGGACAGTACTATAAGAAGGTGCCACAGCCAGACCTGATCCCCCCCAACATCTTGGACCTGCTCGTCAGAGGTATCGCGATCAACAGCGCCTATACCACCAAGATTATGGTAAGTTATAAAAATAGCCCTCCATTCAGGAAGTGCACCTAGCTAAGCATTTGGCTGAGAGAGCAGGTCAGTTTGGAGAGCTGCCACAGAAGCTCAGAACTCATTTGGTCACTGCAAGCAACATCCATGTCACATGAAAGGTCTTTATGTAAACCAGGCTGTTTTCTAAACTGTGGTATACAGAAAGATGACAAATACAACGAAGGAATAGGAGTGTCCCTATTCATAAGGGCTCACTGAATGACCTGATGAAATGATGTGAATCATTGCTGTGACTGTTGCTGTCACTAGCTCTTAACCCAGTTGAACACAATTGGGAGATTTTTTTTTTTACCAACATTTGAGAACTATCAAAACACCAAATGTGGGACATTTATTTGGAAGAATACTTGCCTTAAAAATCCCAAACAGTAGAATCAATGACAAAGAGCACTTGAAACAGTTCCCAGGGCAGTTGGTGTCCCTACCACTGTACTTACACACTTCTGTTGGTTTTTCCCTTAATTTGTTACCTGTCATTAAATCTTAATGTAGACTAGTTTAGTGCATTGTAGACCCAAAATCAGGGGAAAATGTTATAATTTGAAAATACACATCTTACTACACTCTGAATAGACATAGAGTTGAGCAGTAGAGTCCCATCCAGCTTGCATCTCAGTCACCCCCTACCTTTCTGAAAATAACTGAAAAACTAAAATCAAGTTCTTATGGAGTAAATTTTCTACAGTGAGAGACACAGACAATGAATAGATGCAGAAACCTCATGTCCTTTTAGACCACTTCACACAACAGTATGTTGAAAAGTAATTATGGGATTTTTGCTCAGTGATGCTAAGAAAGTATCAATTACTGCAGCTTTAAATACACGTTTTTCCTTGGTGTCGTTTGTCTTATCTACACTGTCTGTTGGCTTAATCAGTGATAATTGATGTCTGCATTTGCTTATCTCTCACACCATGTAAAGCAACTTACTCATTTTTAAATCTGAAATATGCAGTTTAATTTCCTGTCTGTTGCTCCTCCCTGCAGCCTCCAGAGAAGGAGGGTGGGCTGCCTCGTCAGGTAGGCAACAAGACAGAATGTGCCTTATTGGGGCTCATCGTTCACCTACGTAGAGACTATCAGAGTATTCGCAATGAAGTCCCTGAGGAGAGATTCATCAAGGTTTACACCTTCAACTCTATAAGGAAGTGTATGAGCACTGTGGTGAGGAACCATGATGGTGGTTACCGAATGTTCTGCAAGGGAGCGCCAGACATCTTGCTAAAGAAGTATGTTTACTACTTTTTCTGTACAGGTGTGTGTGGCATAAGGATCTGAAGTTAAATCTAATCATCTATTTGTCTGTCCAGTTGCTCTAAGATCTTATCAGCCAGTGGTGAGGCCATAGCCATGAAACCTCAGGTCAGAGCCGACCTGGAGAAGAATGTCATCAAATCAATGTCATCTGAGGGACTGAGGACTATCTGCCTTGCCTTCAGAGACTTCCCTCCCACTGAAGAAGAGCCAAACTGGGAAAATGAGCATCAGATTTTCAGCGGACTCACCTTCATCTCTGTGGTTGGCATTGAGGACCCTGTGCGACCTGAGGTTTGTCAGCGGCACCGACGGAATGATGCAGTGAAAGCAAATACATTCACTGTAACGCAAGCTTTACTTATTCTGCTACAGGACTTTTCCATGCTACACATAAAAATGATCAGAAGAGCCATTTTTGTTAAATCTAAAATACTTTATAAATAATTTCATAAATAATGTCAACTTCAGGTTAAAGTACAGTTGTCAGACCTCTGGTAATCTACGCCCACAGAGCAGGAAATCACACAGGAGCAACATGATTTAGTAAATGACTATTTTTAAATGCACACTAATATTCTAGTTGTGATACTGATCCAAGTATTGATCATATTTGGGATGTGGTATTTACATGACATACAGATGAATCTTAATACTCATGTTACTGCTGCTGTTTGTGCTGACACCTATGATGTTAACAGCACAATGTGTTCATTTAATCTGAAACTTTAATCTAAGTTTTAAATTACTGTGGCTACAGAAAACAAGGCCACTTTAGTTTACAGCACACTTAACACTAATAAATACCAACACCACCTTATGGGTGGGTTTTATCAGTATTCATCTACTGCCATCAATGGGAGACCTGATCATTGGGGAAACCATGTCGTCCACCTGTGGTTTTGTCAGTGTCACCTTAGGGAAGGAGGAGGTTATGGATGCACAGCCATGACTGATGCCAGAGGGTTGTTATGATGGAATTCAAGAGTTCAGAGACTGGTTTTGATGTTGATCGACATAGTAATGTTCCTGTACTATTTTCCAACGTGGCCTGACTGGCTGAACTGCACATTTGTTTCGTGGAAGTTGACGTCCTGTTGGTTGTTTTACTACGAACTTGAAATTGTCAACTTTCCAATGCTTTTTCCATCTAATCTGTCAAGTATGTTTAATTTTTTTCATCTTTGTTGCTCCATTGGTGAGATGCTTTCAAATCAATCAAATTTTATTCATATAGCATCAAATCATAACAAAAGTTATCTCACAACACTTTACATTTAGAGCTGGTATAGACCAGACTCTAAATAACTGTCATTGTTGCCGCCATATTTGTATTTGTGTTCTGTCATTTTGCACCAGTGCATTAATCTGCAACTGTCAATAGCTGGGATACATACCAGGACGTATACATGTAACAGTATCCTAGATACTATTGGAGTACTCTAGGTAGAGTGTAGCGGTTTCTCAAAACCATGACAAGGTTGAATCCAGGTTACCAAAATCGGGATAAAAGGTTTATATGCAGAAACACAAAAACAGGAAAGACCCACAGCATCTGGGATACTGTTGTAAATGTAAACACAGTCAGTGATTTACTCTGAAATGACTTTGAAAATCTATGATCTGATCTTAATTTAAATAGTATATATTTTTTTCTCAGTATTCTGTTCCCAGTAAAACTAGATAAAAACCATTCTTCATCATTATACTCTTATTTTATGGTCATCAGGTGCCAGACGCTATCAGGAAGTGTCAGAAGGCTGGCATCACTGTCCGCATGGTGACTGGAGACAACATTGACACAGCCCGGGCCATCGCCACCAAATGTGGTATCCTGCCTCCCGGAAGTGACTATTTGTGTTTAGAAAGCAAAGAGTTCAACCGACGGATCCACAACGAACGAGGAGAGGTCAGTTTGTCTTCCGTCAGTCTAATACAGATCTGATGAGGCTAACTTTGTATTTTAGCTCTGTTGTGGTCCGATAGAACAGGACACTAAAGGATAACACTGAGCAATATACACTGAATTACATTTCCTATAAAATGTATATCCTCTTTGGGATGCCGTGGAAGCTTATTATTGGATTTATAAATTGAATCATGATCAATATAATTTGACTTTATTGACAAGAATTGGAGTTTAATGATGTTTAATGACATCTGTGTCTGGGATGTCCAGTATCTGGTTACTCAGTGTTACTGGCTACAATTACACCATGGTTGCTGAAATAGTATAGGTCAGCGGACAGATATGAAAGAAAAAAAAATTGATGTGAGTGACTATGCATACAACTATTGGCCTAGGTTCATCGCTTGTTAAGGCTTAATGGGAGAATAGAAAAGAGGACGACACTGTTGGAAAATATCGCAACTAGAATTTGTAAATGTAGAGGGTAAAAGGAATAGCAAAATATAGAGCTGTCCTGGAGAACAATCTAATTCAGTCTGCAGGGGGACCAGATTTATAGTCTATTCAGACAGTGACTTGAAGCATAAGGCTGCACAGGAATTGTTTAAAGACACAAAGGTGAATTATTATGGAGCGTCCGAGTCAAAGCCCAGACCTCAGTCCACTGGGGAATTTGTGGCTGGACTTGAAAAAGGATGTTTATCTCCAAGCAACATAAAATTAAGCCGTTTTGTATTATAACCCCCCCCCCCCCCAACGGGAGGCAAGGGGTATTGTTTTTTGTTTGGTTTGTTTGTTTGTTAACACTCTAGCAGCAAAACTATTGGTTGAATTCATACCAGCTTGGGTTTATAGATTATCAGTGACTCAGAATAGATTTCATTGCATTTTGGGAAAGGTAGGTCAAAGTAAAAATTGTTTATGAATTTTTAAAATCTTTTTTTTCCCATTTACTTATAATGGGGGAAATTTCAAATGTCTGTAGCAGCAAAACTATTGGTTGAATTCATACCAAATTCGGGTTATAGATTGCCAGTGACCCAGAATAGATGTCATTACATTTTGGGAAACATTGGTCAAAGTTTAAATTTTGTATTAATTTTTGTGTATCTTTTTTTCCCATTTACTTGTAATGGGCAAATTTTCACATGTCTGTAGCAGCAAAACTATTGGTTGAATTCATACCAAATTTGGTTTATAGATTGCCAGTGACCCAGAATAGATTTTGTTATATTTTAGGAAAAGTAGCTCAAAGTTTAAATTTTTTATGAATTTTTTAAAAAAAAAATGTTTTCTCCCATTTACTTGTAATGGGCAAAACTTTTAATGTCTGTAAAAACATCAATTTTGTTTCAATTTACTTTCAACTTCTACACATATGGAGAGGCAGTTGATATGGTGGCATCACCACACACATAGATATGATGACATCAGCTGGATCAATGCCAAAATAAACTACAATATGTACAAGGGGCGGGGTTTGTTGTGCCTGGCACCACTTGTTGCAAAAAAGAATAAAATTCATGTGTGCAAGCCTGATCGAGACCTGCCCACTTGGACTTAGTGCTGCGATTGTGGCCAAAGGTGCATCTAGTAATTATTGACTAGAAGGAGGTGGATATTTATGCAGTTACTTATTTTCATTAGATATTTTTAATTCATTATTTACTTAATAGAAATTTGTTTCCAGTTTTTTGCCAAATTGTTTATGAATTTGTTTTTATAGGCACTGGAACTTGATTGAGTTTTTTTGTTTGTTTCTCAATGATGAGAAAAATGCTTTTATGTATTAGATTATTTTTTTTATGTTTTTTTCATGTTTATTATGTTTGTCTCCAGATTGAACAGCAGCGTTTTGACAATATTTGGCCAGCGCTGAGAGTCCTTGCTAGATCGTCTCCAATGGACAAACACACACTGGTCAAAGGTTAGACACATCTTCAAACTGGTCAAACAAGGGGGACTTTACAGACCAGCAAAAACACAGACAGATGTGGGAGGGGAGTCTGTTCAGGTGTGTCTGTGTGTTGTCTTCTCAGGTATCATTGACAGCACAGTGGTGAAGCAGAGGCAGGTTGTCGCAGTAACTGGAGATGGAACTAATGATGGACCCGCCTTAAAGAAAGCAGATGTTGGCTTTGCTATGGTAACAACTGTTGCTTTCTTTGTTCTGCAGTATGTGGTTAAACTAGAATTATATTTATGGTTTCGTGTTATGGATTATTTTATCAGCTCCGATTGGTGGTCGTGCTTTTTGAATTTTGAAATAATTCACTGTATCAACTCATCCTCAAATATATTTCCTTTGTTGAACTTGCTTTGTGATACATACTCCTGCTGTGTTGTTTAGGGTATTGCAGGGACAGACGTGGCAAAGGAGGCATCTGATATCATCCTGACAGACGATAACTTCAGCAGCATCGTGAAGGCAGTGATGTGGGGAAGAAACATCTACGACAGCATCTCCAAGTTTCTGCAGTTCCAGCTCACTGTAAATGTGGTTGCAGTCATTGTGGCTTTTACTGGAGCCTGCATCACTCAGGTGAGATTCAACCCACACTGCTACCAAAATAATGGACTAATAAAATTGTGACCAGAGAGAGTAGGGTTCCTGCTGTAGGCTCAGGTTCAGCCATGATTTCATTTGTATTCAGTTCAACTCATGTCATATAAGTTTAGAAACATTTCAGTTATTGTGTGAATAGTGAAATAATACATATCATTGTATAATTAATTGTTGTATTTATATAATCAATGATTTATTTATACACCAGAAATAATTAGATGTCAGTCATGTCATGTTCATTGTTTCCATGTTTCCTGGTTAGTGCTGAATTTATTTTCATAGAGTTGTTTAACTTCATTGTGACACTTCAGCAATCCTCTGTGTTTGCAGGACTCTCCTTTGAAAGCCGTGCAGATGTTGTGGGTGAACCTTATCATGGACACCTTTGCTTCGCTGGCTCTGGCCACAGAGCCTCCAACCGAAGCCCTACTGCAGAGGAGCCCATACGGCCGCAATAAACCCCTCATCTCCTACACCATGATGAAGAATATCCTGGGGCATGCCATTTACCAGCTTACCATCATCTTCACCCTGCTGTTTGTAGGTCAGTAAATGTCAGACAGTATCAGAGGCACTGAATCACTTCAGTTATCAGTATTACCTTCAGTAAATCCCTATATGATTAGGTCAACCTGATTTTTGAAGGGACTGAGGGATTTGCAGACCTTTTTAGTGAACTGCGACCTTCCTTTTCATAGGTGAGCAGCTGTTTGACATCGACAACGGGAGGGACGCCCCCCTTCATTCTCCACCCTCTGAACACTACACCATTGTGTTCAACACATTCGTCCTGATGCAGATTTTCAATGAGTTCAATGCCCGCAAGATCCATGGAGAAAGGAATGTCTTTGAGGGTGTCTTCAGAAATCCCATTTTCTGCTTCATTATACTGGGGACCGTCTTAGTGCAGGTAACCTGCAATAGACTGACCACATGCATTTTAGTGGCTGATGAAAAGCTCTGTGTGTGACACATCTCTGTCTCTTGTAGGTGATCATTGTGGAGTTTGGTGGGAAGGCCTTCAGCTGTGCAAAGCTGAGCCTTGATCAGTGGCTGTGGTGTATCTTCCTAGGGGTTGGCAGCCTGCTGTGGGGCCAGGTGAGACATGTTTGTTATAGATGCTCACACTTTTCCTATTGTTACACACAACAACAAACTCATCCCTATCATTACCATCTAAAAACATGATGTAAGCCGCACATGAACTGAGGTGACCTTGATTACGTTCTGTCTGTGTCCCTCTCAGCTGGTATCCAGCATCCCCAGCAGGTGGCTGAAGGTCCTGAAGGCAAAATGTCGCGGCAAACATAAAGAGCAGATATCAGAAGACGAGCTGGAGGACAAAGATGAGATCGACCACACTGAGATAGAGCTGAGGAGGGGCCAGATGCTCTGGTGTCGAAGCCTGAACCGTATCCAGACTCAGGTGCGTTTCATCTGACATACAGAGAACAGGACTCAGCAGCATGAGCTTCCTGACGTTTGAGAGAAATTAGACAGCCGTGGATGATTAGCTGTAGGTGCTACAACAAGCTTATGTTCAGGCAGGTTTTTAGAACATAACAGTGACTCTCCTTGAGGCTGATATAAAACCCTGTTCAGACCTGACATTATTTATTTATTTATTTATTTAATTTTAACTTTATTTAACCAGGAAGTCCCATTGAGATTAGAAATATCTTTTGCAAGGGAGACCTGGCCAAGGTAGCAGCCACACAACAACATAAAACACATACATGATACACAACGAACAATAAAAGACAAAAACAGTTATTCAACCATAATGGTATCAAGAAAAAGTGACATTCCTCCTTCACTGCATTCTCCATGATACTTTTAAAATCATTAACAGAAATGTATGTATGTAGTTTTACAGTTTTTGAAGATTATTCCACAGCCATGGTGCATGATGGGAAAATACTGTTTTTCCAAAGTCTGTCAGAACTCGGCAAACAGTCAAAAGCAACCACTTGGAGGAATGTGGATGGAAACTACTAGAGCTAACAGAAAGGAGATTACGGAGGTATTTTGGGAGTTTACCCAGCAGAGCTTTATAGATGAACATAAACCAGTGTTTTTGTCTATGAACGATTAATGATGTCCAGCCCACAAAAATCATAGAGAGTGCAGTGATGAGAGAGAAATTTTGCATTTGAAATGAAATGTAAAGAAGTTTGATAAACTGAATCAAGGCTCCTTAAAGTGGAGGGAGCTGCATGTCTGTACAGTAGGTTACCATAATCAATCACAGACAGAAAGGTGACTTCCACACGTTTTTTCACATTAATGTGTCCTGAGTGATCCAGTCACAGAGAGGAGCTCTTATGCCACGTGTGAACACACACGGTGTGTATTTATGAGCCATCAGGTGGGTTCCCATCCAAATGGATCGCAAATTTTGAATGAATTTTCAAAAATGGAATTATATGACCATTTCCAATCACTACCATTATGGGAATATTAAGGCCTGGTTCTTCATCATCACCATCGTCATCATTACTATGGCTTAAAGGTTTGCCTGTTAAAAGTAATATTTCATTTAATATCATAACCTACCTGAGCTGTTGAGTGAGAAGGTGATAGATGTAAGGTCTGTGTACTTTAGGCAGGTGCAGTGTAGCCCCTCAGACTGAGCAGGACTCCTGGTCTGGATCATCTAACACTGTATTAGACCCTTTCACATGTTGTCAAAGCCTTGTTTAACATTTGTTTGTCTGCATACATGGGGGGGTTTCATTCATTCCATCTCATGGTATTTCTGTTGCTTGTATTAATTCAACTAACTGTTGTAGTTTCATTATTGTTCCACACATGCAGAGAATGATTGTTCTTCCCGGTAGTTTTTTTTTGTTTGTTTGTTTTTTGATATTTTTAGTTGGGTTCACTTTAAAACCTACCAGTAGTCTTTGAGCCACACAGTAAATTCAATTTGTAGAAAAATTACATGGAGCAGGGACATAAAACTCATTGCTGACGCTGTTGGATTCTGATAAAACTAAAGGATACTACATTATGTCTTAAAGTGCTTCATTTTACATCTAAACATCTTAGTGTTTGATTCAGCTGAAGTGAATCTGCTCATTGGTATATGTCTCTTTGTTGTCTTCGATGACTACTTGTGATCGCCCCTCACTTCCCTTCTCTGTCTCCAGATAAAGACAAACGTCAGTTCTGTTTACAAAAACCACGTCTTGTTCTTTGCCAGTGGGGGCAGCAATGTACTTCCTGTGCCTCATCGACAGGAAACCAAAATGATACAGGATTTGTTTCCTTGGTTCCATATTTTAGGCAAAACAAATCAGCCATGATTTTTGAAGCTCTCCTAATACTGTGTAGCACAGCTCAATGCACTTTTCAACATTTTTACACATCATGGACAAAGCCAGTTCAGTTTGGTACACACTTATGACTACGTACTCACACAGAGGATGTTTATGGAGTCAGTGGCCTTGGGCCTAGGATACATATACACCACGAACATGAACCACGAACCACCTGAGCATGACAGATGTTAACAATTTTAATAAACAGCAGATAAGAGTTGGAATAAAATGTCAGCTCTGCATATGGTAAGACGTGGTAGTATGTGTTCTGCTGCAGTTAAACATCAATATGACACATATTGTAGTTGCTGCTGTCAATACTTACCATTAGCCTCATTGCATAAGTCATATTTTTGACCAAATTGTGATATGTGTAACTTTACTCTCCTAACACTACTGCCTTATTTTACATCATAGGCTGTGTTCTAAAAAAAAAAAAACATGACTTAGGCAATTATTCTATGAGGCTAACAATAAGGATCTAAAAAACAACCACATTATATTTGTTTCTACATAAAACACTTGAGTCAGAGTTCTCAGACTGATCTCAATAAATGGTGTTGTACGTCACACCACTTCTTATGGCATTTGGTGTGCTATACGTACACATTTTCAACCTTTCCTGTGTTATTCAGCGCCATTTAATGGCATGTCAATTTACGCCAAAATCTTTAGTTCACAAAACCTTAACCCTAACCCACAGTGTGTGGTATTTGACCCATTGATTCAGGTTGGACAGGGGGCTAATGACGGCGTGAACATACACGTGGAAAGCTTATAATGCATACAGATAACACGCCAATTAAAAGTGGCATGTACATTTATTCAAGTCATTATATCACGTTGGATTTCCTTCAAAAGTCCTCACACTCTCAAATTCTTCATCCCTCCCTCTTGGCCTTCTACAGCTGTAGCAGTGTGCGACACTAGCTGTGGTCAGCTTAGAAATGCAGTCAGTTAATGTCAAAAAGTGGCACAACAGGCATCCAGATTTCATGTAAGCAAATACGTATGTACAAACGTTCCAGACTGCAACCTAAACAGTTTCAATTTCCAATGAAAGTAGTGTTTGTTCAACCAATCATGTTCAACCATTCTGTTTTCATTTCTTTTCGATTCAGTGTAAATCATAACAATAACATGCAGTACTGTAAATGATGGTACTGTGAAACTGTGATACATTTAAAGACCATGAAAACTCAGATACTCTTTCCAGGCGTAAAGTCACTCAGACGTGACAAACCCCTCAACCCTACCATGGTCTGACGTGTCCTTTGTCCTCAGATCCGTGTGGTGAACGCCTTCAGGGACCGTGTGTCTCCTTTGGAAAGCTTGGAGACACCAGAGTCCCGGAGCTCCATCCACAACTTCATGAATGACCCTGAGTTCCGCATCGAGGACGCTGACCCTCAGATCCCTCTGATCGACGAGGTTGACGGCGAGGACGAAGCCCCCACCAAACGCAACTCCATCTACATCCCACCGCCACTCACTGGACTGACCACTCTGCCCCCACTGGTCTCCTCATCCAACCAGAATAACAACACCACAGACTGTGTCATTCAGATTCACAAGGACGGTGCCCGGCCCGCCCTGATTCCACTGAACTCAGCGGGGCTTCCTCCGTGTCCTGGGAGCCCCCTGCACAGCCTGGAGACCTCCCTCTGAGACCCCCTCCCCACCACTTAACTGCTCCTGTCCACAAGGATACAGATGTTTGAACAGACTGGCTGACGCGTTGGCCTGTTGTTTGTTGTTGTCGTTTGTAGTTCGATGTGTCACATACAGAGCGGAATTAGTTTGTGTTGAGTTGAAGGTGACGTGTTTGTTCAGATTTCAGTTGTATCATATCCTGTATCAGTTGTACCCTGTAGTTTAAATGTCTAATGTTGGGTTTTATTTTAGAACCTTTTTTTTAAAATGTTGTTTTATTTAATGTAAACTTGTTCAAAAGTGTTCAAACAAAAAGTTGTTTAAAATGAACAAATATTCAGAGCCAGACAGATCACATAAATGAAATGTTTCTCAGGTTAAATGACTGAAATGATTTTTTTTGGTTTTTGTTCAAATAAAATGATTTAATTTAAAGACATTTTCACACCGGTCCCTCTGGTCTGTCGGCCATGTGCCAGTTGCATAGAAAATAGTAAATATGTCAACATGTACCACATACTGACTGTGATGTGTAATTCATGTGTTTCATTGCTGACAGAACAAATGTCGTAATGTAATTTATATTGCAATAAATATCATTGCAGCAGTGTTTATTAAAAAAAAACAAGATTTCAGACTTTAGTTTATCTTTTTTGTGTGTGTGTAGCGTTCTACCTCCAGATTTATGAAATATTTGTCATGGTCTGACCTTAAATAACCATTTTACATTTTAAATTACATGTAACCGTCTGGTTTCTCCAACTTTCACTCAGGAAGAAAAATCAGTCTTTAGCCTTAGGAATATTGATTTGATGTTTATTGAGATAATTACTGACATTGAATGAACATTTTCACCATGATATTTCACATGAACAGGAATGTTAAGCCCTACTAGCAGTAAGTGTGATGTGTCCCAATATTCTTGTCTACATAGTGTATCTGTCATCATGTGCAGAGAAAGGACAATGAACTTATGAAAACAACCAAAAACAAGAAAGGCCCACAGGCTGGAGAGGGGCCCCGTTGAGGGAAACCAGAGAAGATGGAGTCTCTGCAGTGACAGGAAGCACCGAGGGTGAAGGTAAAGAATTTCAACCACACTTTCAGCTCCTGTAATCAGAAGTTCAGGGCCGTTCATCTCCATTTCCAGATGCTTCCTCAGATCCACACACTGGCTCCAGGCCCAGGCTGATCCCAGATCAGTTTCAGACACAGTACGAGCCTAGAACAGAAAGATTCACAGGTAAGGATGACGCTGAACATTTTCTCCGTACACTTGCAGATGGCAAAAGTTAGATTGGATTTTTCCCTTAAAATCACTTATCACACTTGTACATATGGGAGGACTCTGCTGACTGACCCAGTGAAAAATGTCATCTTTGCTAAATATGACTTTAACCCTGAGACCTACTGGCAGTGATTGCACTCCCTGGAGGTAAACCCACATGAGAGCCCCCAAGGAGCTGTATGGGAAGTGGATCCCATTGAAAGGTAAAGCCATCCACGGTGAAATGATCATTTGAAGTAATATTTGACAATTCTGCCCCTGAGTATGACCCCGTTTCAGCAATGAAAGCCCCTGGACTGGCAGACAGCTTTGTAGCTGCCTGGAAGAAGGACTAACCATGGAGTCAAACCACATGGAGAACAAACCAGTCCAACAGTGCCATCTGAGGGCAGGTACCAGTGTGGCTAAGCTTCCTATTCTGTTTAGTCACTACCTTATGGTTGCATTGCTTTTATCGACATTGACATTACACAGCATCCCAGATGTTTATGGAATTGGGGTTGTAGATGTGCATATGTTTTTGTTTTTTGTTTTTTTTAGTTATAACAAACTTTTTAAATTATTAATTATGAAATGGATGTATACGTGGTTATATGTAATGTATTACGATTTAACCTTTTATCAGGACAACAGTCACAGATACTTTAGTCTTGTACAGCTCTGCTTTCACTGCATGTGGCACCACCTAGTGGATTAGCAGATCAATTACAATAAATCGAAAAATCTGACTCAAAAGTTGGCATGAGCAGTGTTTAAAGAAATAGGCCCACTCAAATCCTTTACTTCACGACTAAATGATCTACTCAACCTAATATATAGAGATTAAAATAATCTCACAGCAGTAAAATGCTGTAGAAAACCAAAGCAATCATTACTGAAAAGGTGAATAGATAAGTAAATAATGTGATAAGATAAATGCAAATAAAATGTTAAAATCAGAACATACTATTTGAGTTATCTGATAAATAAGCAGGTGAATTTTGAAAATAAATTACATACGCACAAACACAGAAAGCAAATAAATAAAATGTATGTAATTTATTTTCTGTAATTATTTATTTAGGTATTTAATTATTCCCCAATTTACCTATCCGTCTACTCCTATTTATGTTTTTATTTGCCTATTATTCTATGCTTATTAAATCCTTTTTACAATAATATGACGTACACATTAATACAGATGCACTCCATACCAGAAGGTGGCGGTAAATGCCTCTGAGAGATGATCACCGACCGCCATTAAAGTCAAAAGAAGAGACGGAAGAAACTCCTTCAGCCAATGGTTGAGCGCGTTTCAGTCATGTGACAAACAGCGCAGCAGATTTGAATTGTCTGAGTGTTTTTGTGTCGCGGCTCAGTCAGAAAGAAGATTTTGGGAGAAATAGAGGTTTGTGATTTTATTTAAAGTTAAAGTGTGACTGTTTATGAGTCCGTGAGCGGTTAAAAGACTCACACTTTGTGTTTAAAGTCTTGAATTAAATCTCGTGCGTTTCAGCTGTGCAGTTAGCAGGCTAATGTTAACCTGAGGGTTGAATGTAAGCGGAACTGTTATGTCCTTTCTGTTGGCAGCACAAATGAATGTTATTATTACAGTTTAATGAGCTGAATCATCCGCTGCAGGTCTGATCCGGATCAGAGAAGAAGTAGCAGGATGGACAGTGGAGCTAAGAGCGGTTAGTGCGACTCACATTTAAACACACTGTTATTATTGATATTATCAACAGGTATGTAGAAGATAATGATGATCTTTTGTTTCTTTGAACAGACGTGTTCTTTCTGTCTGATGAGAAATTTGACTTCGACGTCTCTCTGTCACCGGCCAGGTAACAAACACCTGACAGCTGTGTCACAAACAGAAACCCTCGACACAGACACAAACCTGCTGCGACCCATCAGCCTCTACAGATGTAATAAATAGTAAATATAACGCTAGTTCATTCAGAGACGACTCACTGACTTTCTCAGTCTCCAGGATCCTTCCTCAGTAGTCACTTCATAGATCAGTCCTTCCTTCTGCTCTGTTCACTTATCACCCTCAAATCAGTAACACACTGACACATGACCGAAGCCTTTAATAGAAAACTAAGGAATACTTTTACTATGTATGTTTTTCACTATTTGACAGACTATTGGTAAGCTCAGGAGATTTGTGTAAATGATCCTTCCTTAAGATTAACTAACAACCACTGAGATGTTCATAGTCAGTGGCTGAAGGGTGTACACTTCATTCACAATGTAATAAAACCTATAATAATAAACTTTTCTGGAGGCGTACACCAGGTGAGTTAATAATTGTCCAGCTCCTACACTCATGCCAGCAAATACGGTTGAGTCGGTGCAGGAACTGAAATAGATCACTGTCAGAATAAGAACATTTGTATTATTAGTTACAACATGCTGTATCGTGTTATATATATATAGACTGGTAATGGTTGTAGACCAGCATCACCAGTTAGACTCCCATCTTTATTTATTGTTTGGAAAGTTACAAACTGGAGGAATTTTCTGTATGATGGGATATTTACTTGTAAAACTTGATCCTTAACTTTTGAATGTTTAGATCATTGAACCAAGGATTAATAATCTCTGCATCAGAGCAATGTCAAACTGCTCTCTTTAGTTAATATAGCAGATTTCATTAAACGTAAAATGAACTAAGTGAATTGTGTTTGTGTCTGTATTCATGTCACATCTTGAAACTGAGCTCAAAGTTGTCTATGTCCTTCCTCTCAGCTGTGATGTTGCTGATAGTGTTCATCTCTGCAGTTCTACAGGTGATGATGACCATGAGGACGAGGTGTTCCTGGGCCCAGTTGGTCATAAGGAGAGGTGCATTTCCAGTAACGTAGTTTCACGGATTGAAAGCAGTAGCGTGGGTACAAGTTGGAGTCCACTATCTGGGGATCAGCTGGATGCCATTTGTCAAGAAGCTCGCCAATTGGCTGATCAGTTCCAGAGCACTGAGCCCAGCCAGACTCAGAGTGACAATATGACTGCTGAATCAGAGGCCAATACAGAGACTGACAGAAATGAGTTTGTTCAAGATTCTGAAGCAAAACTGTGCATGCTCAGTAAGCCTAGCAGTACACTTAGCCCCATCAAACGAGAGACTTTCTGCGTTCAGGACAGCCCACTGAAGCAGCTACCACCTGCTGTCCAGCGCCGCCTGCTCAGAGGACGCAGCTCCACTGCTGGAGGAGGATTGTCCACCCTCCCCTCCCAGCACTCTACTGCACCCACCCGTCCTGCGGCCTCAAATCGCCGCTCAAGCCCAGTTGGCAGGGGTAAGACTCAGCCTAGGACATCCCTACGAGGGAAAGCTGGGCTCGGCGTCGGTGTGGTACTGCCGAGCCGACCTGCTGCCCCAACCACTTCGTCTTCAACCACCAAAAGCCAGCCAGAGAAATCCAGACTCCAGCCACCAAGCAAAGTGAGAGGTTTTTCTTAATATCTGGTCTATAAAGCACAAAAAATTATAACACCACAACTGAAATGTGAGCTAGTATAAACACCATGATTTACAGTTTTATGTCACAACAATAGTTATACATCATGTTGCAGTAATTGTTCTGAATTGAGTTAAGAAATGGCTTAAAATAACTATACAGTAATTTATAATGTGATTAATTTCTTTTATTTGGGGCTTCCACACAAGTGTCAACAAAGCATTACATTAGATAAAACTTGAGTTAAAACACAAAGACAAAATTAAGGAAACTATTGGATCATCATTAATTAGGCCATAATCCAATTACCCAAAATATTGCTGTAAAGAGTGATTTACAGAACAAAGACTATGAATATGAAACTTTGAACATGAATCATTGCACAATGGATATAACACAGCACTAGTTCAGGTACAAATAGACACATATTTTGTTCCTTTATGTTCCTGTTCTACTGCTGTTACGTGTCATCGCTATATATGAAATCACAGTTTCCAAATGAATTCAGTCAACAGAAACCAGCCATTAAAACGATCATATTTCAGGTGTCTGGGAGTCGGAGGCCAAGCCCAGGCCCCTGCAGGACGGGGTCATATGAAGATCTACTCTCTGATTCAGCCAGCGTGGCTTCGGACGTCAGCGACTCGTCACTTAACTCAAGCCTTCAGCGCAAACGCTCACTGGCTCCACCCACCAAGGTATTGTCTGTTTGCTGTCTATAGATATGTTTTTATAAATATATTTAAAGTGCATTTTGACATTTTGCATTGGAAATTGTTGATGCAAAAAAAAATTGCATTCAAAAACATTTCAAAAGATTCGTTTTTGCTTGCCTGCATTGGTTTTTGCCTTTTGTCAAAAGTTCATACACCTAGATGAAATCAAAACACCTTGTCCACATACATTTTGACATTGTGAACATTTAATCCACATGATAGATCTCCTGTTTATTGTGTCCTTCCAGATATTCTGATAATCTGTAAATCGTGTTGTGATTGTGATGAGGAGCCTAAATTATTCTGCTGTGTCATCCATGAAAAAAGACCTCACATCACATTTATTAAAGCTGTATGTAGCCTACAGCTTAAATTATTCACTCCCATACAGTTTATGGAAATGTGTAATTCTTTAAATGGGCACTTAAAGGTTCATTTTCTTGTTGGTGCCCCTGACTACAGTGCGGATGAAGATCTGGAGTTGGTCTCCAAGTGCCTTCAATGGCTTCTCACTGCTCCTAATGTGAGCTGTGTGCTAAAGCTAATTGCTAATGCTTGATACTGTGTATGTAATAGGATGAGTAAGAGGCAAAGACTGAATTACCCCAATAACAAAATGAGTTAACATTTAATTTGCATTTTCACTTAGTGTTTTACAAATTTTTAAAACTCTGCTTTAAAGTTGCTTAACATTTTATGGAATTACAACCTATGACAGTGGTTGTGTCTGATTTGTATTCTTCCATATTTAGACTTGTGATTTTTAATGCATAAATGCCTGACATGGTGAGCCCACTGCTCCTAGCATGCAGTGTGTGTAATGCATGATGTAGTGATGGGTTAAAGTCAGAAGACAAATTTTAGTGTGTGGTTTATGTGTGACAAACTACTACTGACAAAATAAAGATTCTATTCTATTCTATTAAAACAGGCCTGTTCAGGAAGCCAGTGCAAACTTATGCAGAAATGATCACCACACGCTGCACTGTAACAGCTCAGTGAATGATGGGAAATGTCTAGCTGTCCTCTAACTGAACAGCTGACTGGTAGTTGTAGAGAGTCCTTTTTTCTGCTTATTTCTACTGATTGTGATTTAATGTGTAAGTGGTGTTGTCAGGGTTTAGTCCATGAACAAATAAATATTGTCTAATTTAAAAACTGTTTACAGTCAGATATTGAGAAAATAAAAATGCAATAAAACAACTAAACATTCAATTCCTGAAAACATAGAGGACCCACACAAGATATTTGATTATAGAACAGGATTAGAGATCGGCAAATAGAATAACTTTTTAGTATCACTCTGTGTCTGACACAGTAGTGGAAATGAGTTATAGTTTTTGACTATGGACAGATTTTTAATTTCTTGAGGATGTTATTTTTGAATGACAGTCCCTTTACACATCTTTTTGTACTTTCACTTCATAAACATGGACCCTAAGTAAACAATAAAAGCATAAAAAGGCATGGTCTTTAAGCACCAGATGCTAAACTGTTCAGTTTAGCAACTCACATTTAGCTTTTCCTGATGCTGAAGAACTCATGAAGATAAAAAGAATTGCATATAATCCTGCACATTTTCACCCTCAGTAGTGAACATTTTGGCTACATGGCAGATTGACACAGATGCAATGTAATATCTTTATTGTTTTTTAGTAAAAATAATTGATATCAAGTAAGCAAATTAAACTGGCTGATATTTTCATGGGTGACAATTGCAGTGAAAGTTAGCGATACTGAGCTGATCACAGTTTAAGAATTAATCATTTTCTAACAAACAGCCATGATTGGTTTGAGACACTGCATTGTAATATACATGCACTATGTGAACACATTGTGTACACAGCATGCTACATGGAAGTGTCATAAATCAGAGAACAGTGTCTGATCAGTTGAAACTGATGATGATGTTAATATTTTGTTTTAACCAGGTGTTTGTGAAGACCCGGTCTGCTATGAAGGCTCCCACCCCTGAAAGCAGGAGGTTGACAAGCAGGAGGAACACGTCTTCATCCTCATCGTCAGTGTCCAGCTTCAACTCCAGCCTGTCCCAGTCTCCTGCTAAAAGTAAACTACAGATACCTGCTAACAGACTGGATAAACACAGACTGTTTCTACATTTGACAGACTCAACTTCAACATACTTTTCTGGTGTGAAAACAAATGACACTGAATAAAAGTCTGAACTGTTTCTCATCTTTCTTTTCTTGTTTCATCTCAGGTAAACTCAATTCTTCTCTGAACCGGAGTCTGACCACCTCCATTGGTCCCACGCCCACTAGTATCAGCAAGCCAACCAATCAGAGCAGACCTCGCCGCTCCATTGTCGTCAGCAGGCCTCCAGATCCCCCATCCTCTTCCACCGGCCGGCGATCTCTGTCCATTCATACCCGAAAGCTGTCAGAACCAGGATTTCCTAAATCAGCCAGGGCCACATCCCTGAAGCGAACAGAGGCATCACCCAGCCACACCACACCCGCCAAGAGAGTTGTGGAGAGGATGGCCTCCACCCCTGCCCTCCCAGCCTCAGGATCCACCTTATCTCAACTACAGCATGGACTGAAGGCTAAACCTAAACCTCAGATGCTACCTGCTCCAACACCCAGCGGAGGAGTCAGAGGTGATCAGTTATTATTGCCAGGATAAATAAATGATCAAGATTATTCCACTGAATTTTTAAGGCTGATTTAAAACTTGGTCAGTTGTGTTTTTTAATTATTCTTTACTGTCAGAAAAACAGCAGAACAGTACAACATACTACCTGTCCTCTTCTGCATCATCTTTGTAGCTTAAGTGGAGTAGATGTTACACTGGCCAAGGCTTTCAGATGTTACTTTTTCATATATAAACTATAAACGCCATTTAGAAAAAAAGAGAGACAGGAAAAACAAAATGGTCAGAAAAGAGAGGATGATAAAAAAAAATGTAAAAAGACACATAAAGTGCAAATAAGATAAAGTTTCTCCTACCAAATCTCAGTCTTATTAAAATAAATTAATTATTTTAATCCTCCCTGGGCTATTACATTATGTTTTCAAAGCACTGTAACAAAAAACTAAGTCACCTGGAGTGTTACTGTCAACTTCACTTGAAATTAATAGACCATGATAGAAGTTCATAGACAATGTAAAAGCAGATATATTGTATTTTTAATTTCGTAGTATAAAATATTCATTTCTATCTTTATATGTTCATATTTGTAATTTATGTTTACTTTTTCAATTTCCAAAGCAGTTCATTGAGCACGTTTGTGGTTTTATTGTAATCAATTGCATATTTTTTCCAATTCAGATTTGATTAGTTTTGCTGGTTATTTTTTTTTTTTGGCCCAATATGTTACTAATGTAGATTCAAGTGGAATAAGTATTTAACAGACCACATAGTCGAAAAAAGATGCTATCCATGGGTATAGTAAATATTTTTATGTGGTTTATAAGGGCAAAAATCAGAAGTATTCAAAAACAACCGAAATAGGATCAGACCCCAAAGGGTTAAAATGGCTCTGTAGTACAGTGTTATTACTGCGAAGCTGTGAGATTAAGTCAAATGTATGTGTTTAAAAAAAAAAAGTAATTCATCAGGATCACTCAGGAGATAATAGTCATATTGTTTAAGTATAAAATGTAAGGTTGCTGGTTCTTAATTCAGCAACTATTGCTTCTTTTAATGTATTTTTGAGGCATTAAAATTATATTCATCAAACAGCTGTTTTACTTGTATTAAGGGTAGTTTTTGATTAAGATCATGAAAGTATCATTTCCATTTTATTGCTCGCTCTCACATCAGATATTTATTGAAAAAGCTCCAAAAACTCCAAAACGAGGGCTACGAGAAAAAAAATTACAGAATTTTTTTCTTTTGGAGTGAGAAGAAAATGATCTGTTCTTGCGACGTATGCAGCTTAAACAGGAGCTGGCCTCTTATGTTTCTCTGAACTTTTTTCTGACATTGGAATTTAGAATGATCTATTATCACAGCAGTGACACTGCACTGGGCCAGTGATAACATGGAACAGCTTGGTGTATTTTCTGCAGAAAGTGGGCGTCAGTGCAGTGAAATCCCAAATGCAGAGTGAGAGGCTGTTTCTCACAACTGTTGATTAATCCTGTCTTCTCAGTGACATTAAAACTGCTTAAGACTAATTTGTCTTGTTAGGACCCATAACAGTTTTCTCCTGGCATCCGCAGACCTCTGGAAGATGAACAATTCCCCATAGTAACAGGATAAAATGACGTGCTGGGAATTGAAAACAGACTGAAATATTTTCACAGTTCTGTTTTCCTTCACAGTAGTCCACTTTGACACAGACAACATCCATTTAAATGTCCCCAGTCTGACTGTTTCTCTTCCTTTCCCAGGTGTTTCATCTCCAGATGTGTCAAAGATGTTGAAGCCAAAGAGACTGGTGTCAACACAGAGCGTGGACAGGTGATGGCAGACACTGACAAACATTTAAAGCAGTCAGACAAATTCACTGTTAAGTAAAAGGTTCAATATTTACCTCTGAGATGTTGTGAAATACTTGTGTGAAATGACATAACATAAAATATGAGCCTCAGATTAGTCCTACCTTACTTTCCTCTACTGCATGTTTGTGATATTTCTGTTGCTTCCTCTTCATAGTCTTCCTCAGAAGCCCTGCATCGGTGCTCTAACTCCCTCTACTGGTACCAGGACTCTGCAGGTGAAAGCGCGACGTCCGTCTGCCCTCCCCACTCCACTGAGAAGCAGGTTGTCAGCTCTCCCCTTGGCCACACCCACCAGCCAACTCCGGCCCACCAATCCACTGCGCACATCCCACAGCAGCCCCACCTCCTGCAGGTGAGAGTCTTCGAACTGTGGTTTTATGGAGCTAGATTATACATCCACTGTGCCATATTGGCACGGTCAAGACTGGCCTGTAAATGTATACAGGAAAAGTTTATTTTATCTGCATTAAATACTAACCAGTCTTTTTTATTTTGATAAATTGTATGTTAATTCCATCAACACAAGCTTTTAACCTCTAGTTCTCATATTTAAAGCAACAAAAGCAATGACTAGTTAATGTATATTTAAGGCAACTTGTGCATTCATTTGGTCCACTGTTTCCTCATTCTTTTATTATAGCATATTTCTTTTGTCACATTTTAGGCTGTGCTTTTCTTCATCATAAGCTTCCAATAGTAGCTATTGTTCATTGTGTATCAAGTGTGTGGCATTCCTCTTCTCCAGTTCTGCATCAGTTAATCTGTGAAATGTCTAATTATCAGAATTTCTTACACTTGGCTTCACTGAGTGACATTTTCTCGGCCTGGATGAAGCTTCATGATAAGCAGGTGGTCAGGATGCATGGACTCAAGCAGGTCCTCAGTCTGATGGTCACTGATGCTGACCCCAGACTAGAGGATAATAAGGACGTTTCCGTTTTCAGACCTTTTGTCTTTTATCTGGTAAAGTAAGGGGTTTTCAGATTTAGTCTCGACTCTGCCAAATTGTTCTCACACTGATCAGAGCTGCCACAGTAATTAATATTTAACTATGAGACCTGGACAATTGTCCTTTTTCCACCAACATTCCCATGAACATTTGTTACCATGAATTTATTTACCTGGGTTAAAGCATCCTTTGTAATCTGTGTGGTTTGTGTTTCCACCTCAGAGTTCCTGGAAATGTATTCAAATCAGGCTTGGTCTTTTCAGGTCACTAATTTGAGGTCCTGCTGAATTTCTTTTGACAGTATTTGGTAAATATGTTCGAGGTCCAGGCTCTTTTGAGCGTATTTGCTGAAAAGGCTCTTTATCATATTTGAATGGACAGACGGATGATTACAGTGCACTTACAGGAGCGAGCTGAATGTACTCAAAAGAACGTGCTCTTCAAATGGATATCATTCGTCTGTCTGATCCTCGTAGCTTCTCTTTTGCTCCAGTTTCCAAATAACCAAAACACAAATTAAGTAAAACTTGTAGAAATGGAATAAACACATTTGCAGGCACACACTGACCTAAACATTGTGGCTGATCATAAGTGTGGAACACAATTGTGCAATTGTGTTCCACCAGTCAGTGTTCTTCAGCACACAGCCCCGCCCCTCCAGACTTCCAGGTAATCGGAAAAGTCCTACCAGGAAAATCTTTTCAGGGGAAGTTTGGTGTTTAAGGAAAGTTATTTTTTTTTTACTAGGGAAATTTCAGTGGAAACGTGCCAAGGTTTTTCTAAATCCCTGTGGTGGAAAAGGGGCTACTGTCAGTGCAGCACTGGCATTGTAGCCCTTGAGGGTAACAAGGCTAATGTTAGGTAGCATATGAGTTTTGATCAGTATTAAAACCAGCAAAATCTCACCTCCACCCCTCATATGTTGACTGTGTTGACCTGCTCTTTCGTCATTTAGACTTTTTTCCCACTGTAAACCTTATAGTGTTTACTAGTTCGGCATTAGAGAGGTTGTCATTGATGAAGGTCTTGAGTAATATGATCCAATGTCAAAACTCTGGTAGTGTCTTTGTCCTACATTTCTGAATTCTACTCTTGTGATTGAGGCTTGTAATCAGTTGTCATGCTGATGTCTGATACCGTTAGGGGTTGTTTTGTGTGTGTTTTTTTTTTTTTTTTTTTAGCATATCCCCTCCTGATACTAAAGAGGCCGAGTTTGTTGAAGTCACAGTCATCCAACCCTTCAGTCTGGAGGAGGAGGAGCCTATAGCCGCCCCACCCACAACCTCCTCACCACCCAACCAGACAGAGAACACAGCGCCTGAAGCATCGAGTCTGAGCCAGTCAGAGTCCATAAGCCAGGCTGAACTGGAGGCAAAGGTGGAGAATAACACCAAGACACAAGAGGTCAGAGGTCAAACACATTAATTTCCGTGGATTCTATGGTTTCAGTTCCTGGATTTTCAATTGTCCTGTTTTTTTGGGGGGTGCTGTCAAATGCAGACTCAGAGGTGTGGTGGAAGGTGGAAGAAAATTCACAAAGTTTTGCAAACTGTATTATACAACATGTCTATGGGTGTGAGGAATGAAGGCATTATTTCCAGTGTGTAATTTTAGGACATTTCAGAGCACCTGGTTTAAAAAAAAAAATAAAGAAAAAAAGGGGGACTTAAATATGTTTTTATGTGTAAGAAAAGTGGTTTTGTGTTCATTCTAGCGTGATCTCTTCATCTTCAGAGGGAGCTCGGAATGGATTTCCTGTTCTTTTGTCTGTTTTGGAATTGAGAGAGTTCCTCTACTCATTAAATATCTGTTCATTACTTGATGGACAAAATCAGTTCAGCCTCAGCTGAACCTCTCAGCTTGGCATCAGTTTGACGGTCTACATGTCCTCTCTGGTTTGTGTTTCAGATTCTACTCCTGGACCTTCCAGCTCCAGCTCTGCAGCCTCAAGAAAAACTGCTCATTGATCTGACCAACACCCCCGACCTGATCCGCACCAGTAAGACCTGCTCCACAGAGGTAACCACCCAACCCCCTGCCATTGTGTCTACCTATTATTACATTTCACAATCAACCCTCCCAACACATTTCTTGTTACCCCGTTAACCTTTAGAATCCAATTATCCAGTTTTGTGTGTCTTAATTCCTGTATTTTCTTGTTGTATATCAAGAAAAGAAAATGAGAAATAACTATGTATGGTCTTTTCAACCCAAAAACAACAGAATTAAAGGTGGCCTAAGACTTTTACACAGTACTATATGTATTGCTGTAAACCTCTAATTGTATTAGTAGTCGCTTTTCCATTGGACATATGCGCACAATTTACCGATATTTACTAAATGTCAAAAAACAGAAGTGTGTGATGTCGGTTTTTCCATTAAATCACACGCCTGAAAAACCACCTCTTCTAATCCAAAAATGAGAGTTTTGGCAAAATTGTCGTTTTTTCCATTTGGCAAATTTTTATGCACAAGTTATATTTCAGTCAATAGAAAAGTGAGTAATGTGGAGTTTCTTTTCTTTTTGTCTCATTTGTACATTCAGAGGCTCCATAATTTATTCCAACAGATACATTTGACTTTACATGAATTTAGTTAATAATATTCTTTTCAGACATGTGTACATGGTCAGTTAATTAAATATAAATAAATCCCCTGAGAAACACCTACAGCATTATTAAAATAAAGGGCCTTGCTTTGTATTTTCTATTCATCTAATCCCTACAATCTGGAAGCTGAAAACAGTGATTTTTCTATAATGCCCACAGTAAGAACATAATTTTCGCTTTTAATTTCAGTAAAATGATCTTTTCACAGTTGAAGAAAATGTCAAATCTGGACTTAAGAAGAACCAGATGAATCTTTGGGTTGCTCTAAATTAAAGACAACAAATGCTGAATGATTAAAAAATTATAGAAAACAGAATAAATACGAGTGAGGTAGAGGTCTGAAACTGTGCTCTGGACCTCTGAGGGTTAAAATATACTAAATAATGCAGTTATTATATTAATGCAATAATGTTAAAGCCCTATTTGTGTTTCAGAAGGAAAATATTATCAAGTTAACATTAGTTTAAGTGCATTAATATGATTGGTAGACAAGAGGAGGGACAAATATAAAAAAGAGAACCAGTAAAACGTCAGAGGTTGGGGGCATGCTTCAAATGACCAGACCTGCCCATACAATTGAATATGCCAGAAAAAGTATGTTTCATGTCCCAGTACAGCATGTTAAATGCAATCTGCTGGGAATTCCTAGGATGTCCCACTAGATCAAGTTACATATTGCCTTTCTGGCTCATTACCTCTGTTTTGTTTGATCAGCTGATCGATCTGAGCTCTCCCCTCATCAAATGGAGTCCAGAAAACAAGAAGAACAACGATGCTCCACTCATCAACCTGTCATTCTGATCCACTTCTTTGGAAGAATAGAACCAAGAACTACTGTACAACTGGACCTAGACCAGAACCTGTTTCATCTCTGCAGTAATTTAAACTCTAATCAACTTAAATATTGAGTGGAAAGAAGCTGGTTTGTTTTTTTGGATTTTATTTTATGAGTGACTGAGTAAATGTTGTTTGTGTCTGTGTGGATGAGCTACAGAGAAACCTGAGTACCTAATTAAGTTTAAATCAGCTAAAACACAAACATGGAAAATAAAAGTTTGAGTTTAGAAATAAGTCTGATCTGTGCTGTTTCAGCAGGTTTATCAGGTGATCTGAGAATTCTTCTCAACTTTGATTTTAATCAAAAGTCTTGTAAAAGTGCTCAATGTCTGTTCTGAAATGTGTTAAAATAAAAATATTTTATTCCAATTAATTGTCACAGGATGTAACTCATTCCCATGAATCATTCAATTGCAGGTGCCTGCACAAGTCTTGAAAGTCTTAAAAAGTATTGAGTTTTGAAACACTGTTTTCCAGGCCTTGAAAAGTCCGGAATTTTGTGTGAAAGACTTAATAAAGTAGAGAAAAAAAGTTTCTCAAGGTCAAATTTTAGTGTATGCTCAAAAGCACATACTCTTATAAGATAATAAATACATGAGGAATCTGAAACGATTACTAACCTGTGTAATGTAGCCTGAGGACTGTAGTTTGAACTATTGAAACAGGCTGTGTAAGAATTACAGCAGCTGATGCAAGCTGTAGCCTACAGGGACTTGGTCCTGGTCATATACAGTAGTAAATGAACAGTAGCAGGAAAAAATAGCCTGGATCAGATTATTTTTAGCAATATCATGTAAATACAAAGGCCATGATAATGTGTAATTACAGCTGTTTGTACACATACCTGTACATGCTAAATGTTTTAATGAATTGGTTGAATTTGTTACTATACATCTAACATGCCTGCACTTTGTGTGTCTCATTAAGTAAGCTTTTCTATACAGTCTGTCTACGTTCTTACAGTGAGTAGATACAGTAGATCTTCAAGTCATAACATTAAATGAATTCTCCAAATCATGCTATTAGTTTTCTGATGAGAATAGTCAGTTTTAAAATTTTGCTGTACTTTACATATTTGCTGTGGTTATAGATATTGTTGAGGAAACATGCATAAAAGAAATTGGGCACCATTAGTATAAAAGCCTCATTACCCATAAGGCATCACGGTACAACCAATCTAAACGCAGTGCCTCTTTCACTCCGTGTGTATATATATATATATATATATATATACATACACACACATATATATATTCCTATAACAGGATGCTTTTCATGTCCATCCATCCATCCATTTTCTGAGCCCGCTTTATCCTCACTAGGGTCACGGGGGTCGCTGGAGCCTATCCCAGCC
>JAPQRP010000025.1:23455709-23467299 GCA_037367295.1 Apogon hyalosoma
AGCGCAGTCGCTGCTGCACTCATAGGAACGACCCTGGAAGTTCCTGTCCTCGTAGAAGACGATCTGAGAGAGAAACATCGCACAGATTACTCAGAGGATATCAGTATTTTACTTTTTCAGGTTTATTTGAATATGTTTTTTTTTAATGGTAATGAAGCAATATCTGCTCTTTCTGACTGACATAAACACTGCAAAAGTTAGTTAGAAACAGAAGCCAGAGGAGATATGTATAACATTGGTTTAAGGTGGAGGATGTCATAAACAGAGCAAGATAAGAATAAATGTGAGATCTGATAAAACACTGCGTCCCTGAGTTCAGCTCTGGTAAATAGTGACCAGATAAATAACTTGGAGCGGCGTTGTCTCTGGATGAAATGTTTATGTTTATTTATCTGAAAGAAGTGTGTATAGTTTTTTGTAATTTTCAAAAACTGTATTTAACAGGGAACTTTAGGTGAGCCAGTATTGGATAATAATAATTCTCATCTTTTAACAGATGTTAAAAAGGGACATTAAAACTAGAAAAAAAATGTAATTAAGTACAAAAAACAACACATATGGTTGTCAAAAAAATAACGTTAGCAACAGTCCTTGCCAGACATGACTAAATTCAATTAAATTGTTTTAAAATATGACAGAATAATGTTTTAAAACCCATCTGTAACTCCAATGGGTCAATAATTAGGTTTAGCAGTGAACATAAGACTTGTAGCCTTTGAGCTGACTGCTGGTTTCTGTCCTGTTTCTGCTGCAGTGTTGCATGTTTGGACTCACCCTGCTCATCATGTTCATGTCGGTGGCAGACATTTCGATGGTTGTTGCTGCTGCTGCTGCTGCAGGTGCTGCTGTATGCTGAGAGAAGAGCGACTGATGTCCACCTGTGTTACCTCACAGCTTTTATACACCTGAGCGCTGGCCTCTTTTTTTGTGTTTTAGACCACTGAGTCAGCATTTTTCTGTCACACACAGAGCACACACACACACACAAAGCCTCTTTGAGAGGGTTAACAAAGACAGAGGGAGGCCTTCAGCTGCTGCCCTCATCATCAGAGCAACAAAAACTCATCCTCTAAAGCCCACCGACAGTTTACTGATAATCAGTGAAATCAGGTCACTGACGATCAGTTTATCTTAATTTTACCTTTAAACAACCAGTTATCAGTTATTCACTTATCTGGAAACAATAGAGCTTCATAATTATTGGAAATAATGACACTATCTTTCTCTTTCTATCAGAATAATGACATGTTTGACTTTTAGGACTAGATATTGACCAAGGATAGGAACTCAAAAAGTTATGATTATGAAGACTACTAAAATAAAAAGAACAGACACAAATGAAAACATGTTTGTTTTTCACCCTGTTAGAAGTTCTACAAAACATTCCACTGGAACGTTCACCCTTGTATAACAGGGTGGGAAGTTTTGAGCCTAATCTTTGAGTTATCAGCAATAAATCTCCAAATTGAAACACAATAGATAAACCACACAAGGTTTTTTGTTTTTGTTTTGTTTTGTTTTTTTTTTAACAATGTCTGACATGTTTTATTTATTTGCCGAACAGTCATTCTCAACAAAAACCCGACAGCTTGGATCTTTAAGAGAAACAAACAGGATGGTGTTAAAAAGGCAAGAGTAGCTGCTGAATTCTATAAAAGAAAATGTATGTCCCTGAAAATGCTCTAAGTGGAATTGTATTGATTTATTTTTTAAGTCTGAAGGCTTCAAAGACACAATAAGCAAAGAAAATGGTAAAGAAGAAATGTACTTTAAATGATTGTGTCCTACATGGGTTTTAATTTTGTTTTTGTGACCAATTCCAGAACTCAGGATCAAATGTTATACATCATTTGATTCAGGAGAACTTTTTTTTTTCTGAGAATGAATGAAAAATGTTACTAGTGCTTTAAAAAAAAAATCAGACAGAACCTCAGGATGTTTTTTATGTATAAAGTTATTTAAATGTTTTACACTTTCAAGTGGATTTCAGTCTATATCTACAACTTGCTGACCACATCAAAAATGTTTGTGACTGTTCTTTTGTTTGCTTCTTTCTTTCTTTCTTTCTTTCTTTCTTTCTTTCTTTCTTTCTTTCTTTCTTTCTTTCTTTCTTTCTTTCTTTCTTTTTGATGAACCTAATTTAAAAAGTGAAGGGGTGTTCTTTTTTAGGCATATGAAGTTTTATATTTTCAAACACTTTTTTTAATAAATGTATTGTTTAATTGAGTGATAGTCTTTTTATTTGGATTACATTTATTTTGGGGCAACACTGAATTACATTTTGATGTTCAATTTTGTTTTGAGACTTCTTTTTTGTAGAAGTCTATTTTATTTGAGGAGATTATTTAATTAAAAAAAAAAATCATACAAGTTTATTGTATTTCTTTTTACAAATTTATTTTTTATTACAAGTTGGGTTTTTTTTATGGTAGATAGTTTTTTTTTTCATGCACGTTTATTTTATTTTAGGGGTACATTGATTTTTCAGATACTTCTTTTTAAATAAATCCCAATCTCTTTTTTTTTCTTAGAGTGGATATTTTTTTCAGCTGCTGCACCTCTGGGCCACCGCACTCAGCCATTTAATTCAAAATTAGTCTTGATGTTGAGAAGGTGCACTGTCATGTAAAATATTAATTATCAGTAACTTCCCTCAAATACATTAAAGCTAGTCATATGGCTTCTTTGAAAATGTATGGAGCAGAACGAAAGATAGTCAGGTTAAAACTTAGGTGTAAAAGAACTAGTTACATTCCATCACTGGAATCAGATGTCTACAGCTGTTTTTTCATTTCTTCTATGATTTTCACCATCTTCATCTCTTTCTCTGTTACAGTCTCTCACTGATCTGCCTATCTCTCTGTTGACAGCTGTCGGTTGTGGTCCTGCTCAGACTTGTTCCAGCCCTCATCGATACTCTGCTGGTGTCTATGGTGGTCTGGCTTATCATCATGGATGTGAACTTGTTTGCAGGAAAGTTCTTTTACTGTTTTAACGAGACATCAGAGGAGTACTTCACCAGCGAGGTTGTGAATAACAAGACCGAGTGTTTCGCGCTGATAGAGTCAAACTTTACTGAAGTTCGCTGGAAGAACATGCGCATAAACTTTGACAACGTGGGGAATGCTTATCTGGCGCTGATGCAAGTGGTCAGTTCAAACGCAGGATGCAACCAGTACACACTGCAGTGAAACAACACAATCGATACTATACACAAAATGTATATAACAGTGGCATGAACAATTCTGTGAACTCTTAAAAATTTCCAATTTTCAACACAAATTCATCATAAAATGTGATGCAGTCTGGATCACAATGTTCTAAGATCACATAAACAAATACTTTGTCTTTTTTGAACACACATATTAACCCATAAAGACCCAAACATCCACCATTGAACAAAACCATCTACTGATGTAAACTGTTTAATACCTGTTGATCCACTAATCCTATCAATCCATGTAAATAACTGGACTTTTAGAGGCTCCATAGTCACTGTGGAAACACTGTTATTTTCTACAACATTAATTCACCAGTAAAACCCATGGAGTTGGATCAATGACAGTAAATGGACACACTTGGTTTATGTTCAGTTATTGAGATATTTTACTGAAAAACTTTTTCTTCAGTTTTCTCTGTTTCTGATACAATAGCCCTCAACTTTAATCTGAGTTTTTATGAACATCTACATGATCAGTAAATTAGATCTAGGAAAATTCATGATTTTCACTGAAAAATTGTTATAAAGAGAAAAAATAATTGGGAAGTGCCATAAAAGTAGCACTGGGTCTTTATGGGTTAAACTTTCACAGTGCTGCTGGAAAAAGTGATCACTTGGACTGATATGGTAATTCAGTTATACACAGCTCATGAACATAATCAAAGTCAGACATAAATACTCTAAGCTAAAATTCTGTGTTTAAGTTTATGTTGTGTGTTGTTTCAGGCCACATTTAAAGGCTTCCTTGGTATCTTCTACTCAGCTGCAGATTCCACAATGGTCAGTGATACAAATACTGATACTGGTGCTAACACTACAAGAACATCATACGTTCAAGACTTTTCTAATCTGTATACTGAAGGCAAATAGGATATTTTTGAAGTGACTACTGACACAGTGCTGTGGCACGAAATATCAGTTTGTCTATTACCACAGAGCCAATCAGTGCCCTTGTTACATCATGCCTAGACTGGTAACTTGTTACAGCCCAAAAAGTACCAGGCACTCAGACAGCAAATAGGTCAGATTTGGTGACAGTGGAGATTTCACTCAGTAGGTAACATTTTGGACTACATTGCTGAAGACACTGGTTCGATTCCTAGTCGAAGTAACATTTTCTTTCCTGCAGATTTTCAAATAGGGGGCGCGGCACCAAGGGTGCCAGTAGGTAAAATTTGACACTGATAGAAATCAGCCACTGAGTCAACGTTCAGAGTGCAGAATTCAGAGCACAGCACTCAATACACTGAACAAACACAGAACTGACACAGAACTGAGGAGTAACACGGCACACTGCCGCATTTAACATGTAGCTCCGCCCACTTTCACCAGCCTCACTGACTGCACAGAGCAAAGAGCACCATAAAACAACATATAGAGCATTTACAACAATAATTCCTATTCTATACTATATACTATCACTAATGTTTTGTTTCTTTCATCAGTTGCCACAGTACTGTGGTAGCAAAATGCACAAAATAATGCACTGAAGAATACACCATATATCACCACAGTACTGTGGCAACAAGAGGAGAATGAGTTAATGGAACAGTATCTATGACTGGCTCTAGTACAAATGCTAACATTTGATTGGCTCTGTGGCAACAGACAAACTGATATTTCATGCCACAGTACTGTGGCAGTAGACATTGCCTATTTTTTTTCCTGTTGTGTCAGTCTGTGTGTGTGATAAATATAACTCAATCTTTATCAAACTTGGTATATATAATAACTGACTGAATAGCTGGAAACCGATGGTGTTCCTTGCATCTAGCTTAAGAATTCATAAAAAAAAAAAAAAAAAGGATGTGCAAATACACTCTTTTGCCTGTAAATAAACACTGTTAATATAAGTAATGCTTCCAGAAACTCAAATTGCTTCTTGATAGAACTTTTATTTTACAACCTAGTATAGGAATGTGTTTTGGAAAACTAATGGAATGGTACCGCTTTGTCAAAGATGCCACACTCTGATTATAATCATTTATATTTTCAGCATTTCTTGTCTAAATATCTAAAACAAAAAGTGATTTTAATGACATTTCTCCCTTGTCATTTTCACTGACCCACTGTTAAAGCTGTGTATGCCTTTTGACACCAATTTTCATCAAATCTGTAAAACCCCAGTCATAGCCTAAGTATCACAAATCCGTAAGTCTTTCCGTGATTATGCACCATACAGCGGCGTTCCACACACCAGCTTTCACTTGGTCGACATGTTTGTTGTTGCTGCTACTGTGGCTGCGTGGAGTTCCGCTTCCCACAGTGCAAGTCGGAACAAATTTCCAAAGATGCCCAAGTGACCTACTGGCTCTGTCTGTAAACACATGGAGTGTTTATTGTGGAGTACACTTTGAAATTGTTCACCGTGAGGGAAGAGATTCAGGTATGTAATCATCGAAAGACTTACAGATTTGTGATACTTAGGCTATGACTGGGCTTTTACAGATTTGCTGAAAAAAAATGAAAAACTCATACGCAGCATTAATGTCCCCATGAAACACTTTGCATTGTGCTTTTACCCCTGAGAAAGCCCAATGTGATGTAATTGGTCACTTCTACCTGTGTAACCACTCCGCAATGACCCACTGGTTACCCATGATTATTAACTAGCTCATAGGCCAGCCAACCTCTCAAAAATATTAACATTCAGTATTGGAAATAATAATCGTATACACCCCAAGAGCATAATGCATATTCATATTTTTTGTATCATTTCCAGAAAATGACAAATTATAAAATACTTTTACATTAATTAGAGATGGTTTGTTTACTCTCTTGTAATATACTATGTTTTTAATTTATTTTTCAAGTTAAGTAATAACTGGTAGAGCAACATCACTTCCGCACACTAACACCAAAGGGAGAATTCCGTTATCGGAGCTGTGTCTGTGTTGTGTGTCATGAACTAAAAGATAATAACTGAATTTTAGACAAGATGTGCCATAACTGTGTAAGAGCTGACTTATAGAGCTATCATACAATACATAAATTGTTATAAATAACCATACTGATGGTACTAACTCGTTAGTATAGCAATAATGGTAATGATGTGTGTGTGTGTGTGTGTGTGTGTGTGTGTGTGTGTGTAGGTGGAGTCTCAGCCAAACTATGAGGAGAACGTGTACATATATGTATTCTTCCTCCTCTTCCATTTCTTCGGCTGCTTCTTCATCTTCAACTTCATCATCAAAGCTTTGTTCGATGCATACAAACAGCAGAGAGAAAAGATACGTGTCCACTCACTGACGATGTCTGTTTCTGTTCATCTGCCTCCGTCACAGTCAGTTAACTATGTCTCAATTGTTTCTTTGTCTTTACTTTGGAGGGACAAGGTTTTTTTTGACTGAGAAACAGAAGAAATTTTACAATGCTGTAAAGAAACTGAGCTCACCAGAAACTCTGAAACATCCTCCGCGGCCTGAGGTGAGTTCATCAGCCTGTTGACCAAAGTACAAAGTCACAGTTTGATGATCACAAATGGTATTGATTCCAGTTTAATGGCATTGAACTGGATTTATTCACATTCTCAGTTGATCCATGCATTTGTTTTGTGTGTGTGCGTGTGTGTCTCTGTCTACAGAATAAATTCCGGGGTTGGATATATGACCTGGTGACCAGACCATGTTTTGAAGTCTTCATGGTGCTTGTGATCTGTGTTACCATTCTGTTGATGCTGATCGAGTCATACCACATGAGCTTTGACACGGAAATAGTCATGCACTGGTTCCATTTTGTCATTATTCTCATCTTCACCATTGAGTGTATTCTGAAGATCATAGCTTTTTGTGGGCAGTACTTCTCCAGCGCCTTGAACGTCATTGACTTTTTGGTGACCATCACATCCATATTAGGTATGTAAGCAAATCAGCAGTCAGACTCCATTTACAGGAACACTGATATTCCACTATCACCTCAATCAAGTATAACAATAACTGTTTTGCAATCTCCATTGCAAAGAAAACTAATCTGCTTAAAGTGCCCTAAAGTGAATTAATAGCAAAGGGTCTAGGTCAGGGGTGTCAAACTCATTTTAGTTCAGGGGCCACATTTAGCCCAATACGATCTAGAGTGGGCCGGACCAGTAAAATAGTAACAGTCAAAAAAGTCAAATTACATTATGAAAATGTTTACATCTACAAAGTTTCCTTAAAAACCTGAATAACATGAATCATCAGAAATGTCTTTTAAAAAAATTACTGCAATTTTAACAATATTCTGCCTCAGTTTATCATTTACACATGTACATTACAAGTTACATTACAATTACAAATACACAAAATATTTAGTAACGAGTGGAATGTTGTTAAAATGACACTTCTCTTAAGGTATTTCAGGTTGTTCACATTTGTTCAGGTTATTCACATTTTTTGTAAAAGGATAGTTTATAAATCTAAACATTTTCATTTAATTTGACTTTTTTTTTCCTCCACACTATACTTTTTTCATTATTTTTAGGTTATTATGATAGTATTACTGACCCACTTCAGATTGAATGTGGAGCATGAATTTAAACTATTTTGACTCTACAGATTTTCAATATCTTCAGTGTAATTTTGCATTTCACTAATTCATCCCACAAGCTGGACTGGACCCTTTGGTGGGCTGATTTTGGTATTTGGACCACACGTTTGACACCTGTGATCTAGGTAGTCCAGGGACAGCTTTAAGTGGATCAGGTTCCAAAGACTTCCCAAAAGTTTCTGAAAAACTGCATGTATACTTTACTACATGAAATAATGTGCCAAGTTGCTGATGACAGATTAACATTGGTTACAAACAGGTGAAACAGTAGTCAGCAGGTTTTTAAAAAAGCCCAAATACTACATCACGTACCTTACAAACAGGTGATTGAAACAATGAAAGGCTAAACTTGTGTTGGTGTTTGAACAGTCAGACCTACTACTCATGCAAAACATATGTTAATCAAAGTGCATGTAAATAGGAATATAAGTGGAATATTCATTTTTATTGGCTTTTGATTAGCCTCCATCTCAGCTGGAATGTTAACTTTTTAGAATAAGGGCAGAAAATAGAGGAAAACCTGTCTTGGATTATGTGTTTTAACTTTGGTGATCCTCTTATCTTTAATTTGTATTAGAATATACATTTATCAGACTTTGGATCAAATACCTACAAAACTATCAACATTATACTCAACTGAATAATTTATTGTCACTTAGCAATTTTTTAATCACAAAAACACACTGAACTAAAGTATGATTTTCTTATCTTCTTTCCTCAGGCATGTTTATTTCGGACCTAATGCTTGCACATTTTTTTATGTTTTATCGACCTGGTAGCTTGGTTATATTCCGACTGGGTCGTATCGGCCGTATCCTCCATCGCATCCCTGGAACCAAGAGGATCCGGATGCTTTTAACTGCTTTCATGATGTCCCTTCCTTCTGTCTTCAACATCAGCCTTGTCCTCTTTATCATCATGTATACCTTCACTAGTTTTGCTACGTTCCACTTTGGATACGTGAAGAAGGGAGCGGGTATTGACGACTTGTATAACTTTGAGACATTTGGAAACAGTATAACTATGATGTGTTTTGCTACCACATGGGCGGGCTGGGACGGTATGCTCTTTCCCATGCTGGCTTTTCCTCCTGACTGTGATCCATACCTGCAACACCCAGGAACTGATGTCACTGGGAACTGTGGTAATCCAGGGTTGGCTGTGGCTTTCTTTGTTACCTACTTGGTCGTGTCCTCCTTACTGTTGTTAAACATCTTCCTCGTTGTCATCATGGAAGTCTTAAACATGTTTGCAGAGACAAACAGGGATCCTCTGACCAACAGCAATCTGAAGATGTTTTATAAAACCTGGAAAAAGTTTGATCCTGATGCTACGCATTTCATTGATTACAGGTGAGCTGATGCAGAACAAGTTAAATACAGTATGCACCAGTAGTTTTAATCATGTAATTAACATAATCATGTAATTAACCAGACACTTTCATAACGATGTAACTCCGTGAAATAGCGTATCATTTTACACACTTCATGTTTACTGTCATATAATTACATTTTGTCATGAAAAAATTAAACATGCCATTACAGTAATTAGATTACACATTTCAGTTCATTTGAACATGGTTAGAAATAGTTGATGTTACACATATATACATACTACACACACATAATAACCATAATAACTTTGTCTTCCAGCAAGCTGTCAGATTTCTGCAATGCACTGCAAGAGCCTCTGAGAATACCTAAACCAAACTCCATCAGTTTGATCCACATGGATCTGCCTCTGCATCCCGGAGACAAGATTCACTGTCAAGACGTCCTTTTTGCGCTCAGTGCACAGGTAACCACCTAATCACATTGCTTGTCAATGCTGTTTACATCTTCCAATCTGTTTAATTCTATTATTGTAATTGTATCCCACTGTTTTATTTATATGCAGGTTTTAGGTGAATCAGCAGAGCTGGATTCTCTCAAAGATATCGTTGAGGAAAAGTTCCAAATGTTCATGGCCAACAACCCATGCAAGGTTCTATTCTATTCAATTCGATTTGATTCGTTTTGATTCGATTCGATGCGACTCTATTCATGTGTTATTGTAATGATGCGTGTGCTGTAATTAATTTGTCTGCAGTCACATGTGATTCTCTCTTTAGGAATCATGTGAACCAATCAGCAGCACCCTGCACAGGAAACAGGAAGAGGTGGCAGCAGCTGTCATCCAGAGAGCATTTAGAAAACGTCTCCTGCAGCAGCCAGTCAGAGATGAAGAGCAAAACTGAAAATCTCTTCTTTGTGTTGATTTGTTGCGCAAAAAATGTTAGTCTTTCCACTCATGCACAGCATGTGGCATTTCTGGATAGAATATCTAAAAACAATGTGGGTCTTCTTGTGTGCTTACATTAACATAAACATTTCAAAGACAAATTTGCATTTTATTAATTGTAATGATATGATTAATTTGATTGCTTTACAATTGAATTTTATCCCCACTGTTAACAAACCTAACTTTGACATTTAATTACAGCTTTTCACTAGAAAGAAAATCACATAACATGAATATAAGACACTATACACAATGAGAGTGAACTTGTAAGCCATTCTGTTGACTTACCTCTTAGTGAAAAGCTGAGTTACTTAGTTCAGCCACATTATATATGTTTAGGGCTTTTATTGTGAAAGGTACTAATAGAAGCAGTGGATCTGCACTGCGCTGCAGATGACGCTCATTGGCAGAAAACTCATACTGTGGATTTAAAAACTTTTCAGTATTCTAGTATTTCACTTTTTTCTAACCTGAAACACAGCATATGATATTAACCTTTACAGACAAGCTAATTCATTGTATTAATGACACTATTATCACGCTATCATGGTTGTTACAGACTATGTGAGTACTTTTAACATTTAATGGATCCACACTCATATATCTTTAATACTAGGATTTGTTCAGGTCAAATGTGTATTCTTACTTTTGGTCAGGAGTATATATGCATATAAATGTGTGATCTATGCCCACTCCAACAATTCAATATTAAAGCAGCTTGAGCATGTGTGACACCAGCAGGGAAACTCACTGTTTACTCATTGTACATAGGTTTGCATTTGTAGTTTGTCTGCAAACATAGTAACCTTCACATCTACTGCAAATAGAAAAAAAGTCACTGTTTGATTTCAAACATAATCACTATTCAGTGTATTTTATAAATATCTACTCTAATTTACACACATAAAACATTTCCTGCACCCACAATATCTGGAAATATACCAAATATCGATTTTCTACTTTTTTATTGTACTGTATTTCTTTTTATATATGTTTTTTATAGAATAAAACATTTTGCATTTACCTGTTGCATTTTGTTTCAGTAGATTTACTACTACATATCTTTAAAAAGTCAGCTTTTCCCAAACTCAGAAGAACAGGCCTGTTTTCACCTTTATGATAATATATTCTACAACTAATCAAAGACGGTTCATTTAGTATGTGATAATTTTTTCACAACCCATAAAGGAGCATTTCATCCTTCAGTTTATCATAATCAATTCAACACATTTAGAGATACTTTCTCTGGACAAGAAGAGAATGTATAATTACAATCTGAAATGTAGCTAAAATACTGGATAATGTGTTTCATAGTGGAGGTGTAAAAGTGTATAAAATAAATTTTGGAAGTGCATGTCACCTAAACTATAAAGACAAATACAGTTTGATTCAGTAAAACTACATTTGAATAGTTCAAAATACATTGTGAAAAATTGCCAAGGTGACAATAATGCAAAATAAAGTCACATACCTGCGAAAAACACCACACGAGCTGAGATTATTACAAATTTCTAACACTGACTTTCACCCTTTAAAAACACACACACACACATGTATGTATGTATA
>JAPQRP010000025.1:23474784-23491548 GCA_037367295.1 Apogon hyalosoma
TAGATAGATAGATAGATAGATAGATAGATAGATAGATAGATAGATAGATAGATAGATAGATAGATAGATAGACAGACGGACGGACGGATGGACGGACAGACTTTATTTATCCCAAGCTGGGGACTTACAGAATTACATACTGTGTGTGTCACTGCACAGCAACGCGGGGACATTAAATGACAAAATCAGTGCATTCTGTTACAATTGCTGAGTTAAATATGTAATTGAATTAGCTGCACAAAATATATGGTTCATGCTTTTTGGAAAAGACCATCTTTAATAAGCTGTTCACATCGTTTACGAAAATAAATAATGCACTTGAAATCCTGCTTCCATACCTCATTAAAAATTGTGTTTTCCCTTTTTTGATCCTTCGAACACCTTCTGGAAAAGTTAGACTTTTTTTGGATATTTGCTCATAATCTATAAACCTGTATACATGTCCAAAGAATCCTCATAAAACCGAAATGATATCAGCATATACCACAGATCTTTATTTAAAACTTGCCCATTTGGGGAAAGGCCTGTTTCAGAATATCCAAATGGAATATGCTGTTTACATGACACCTATCATTGTCATATTCAGAATATTAGTGGAATAATAGTGTGCATGTCAGTGTAGTCTGTTTGATTACTAAGGGGCTACATCTGACAATTACAGTCTTTATCATGTAAGGACTGAACCAGCAGGTAAACTAAATATCTATTTCTAGAAAAAAAAAATCTAATCAAATATATCTTCATTTCTTTTTTTCTGTTATGCTAACACACCAACTCCACCAGTAAATCTCACATGTTGAACTTTAAATGCATCTTAATCAGTCTCTGTTAGCCAAAATCAATATTACTATTTTACCATGAAGTACTCTGGAGTAGGCTATTTAAGACGTTTTACTGCTTTAACTTTGTAAATGTTTACTATATCTAAAGTAATGCAGTGTTTTGGTGCATTTATTAAATGACAGTGTTACATACATATAGAGACAACAGTTCTGTCTGTGGAGGCTCTACTTAAAATATATTAAGCTGATTAATTCAGTTGTAGAGAGTAAAATCTACGGCATGTGTAGACCTGCCTTAACATGAAGCAGATAAAAATAGCTTTTTTGTCTTCTTTGACCATAGATAAAACAAAGTGAGGCTGTGACTTTTAGTTGAAGTAATGGTACAAGATTTTTTGGTCTATGTTTTGGCTGCACATTTCTACAACTGGATAATGTGAGAATGACTTTACACATAAAACAATAATAGCAATATGTTAAAAAAAAAAGGGTTCAGTCCTATATTTGTTTTTTGACAAAGCCCGAGGGAGCCACTGGAGAGGGGCTAAAGAGACGCAGCTGGATCGGGTTACATCCTTTTATTCTTTTCAGTAAAAAGCTTATATGTACAATGTAGCATTCATTCTGCTGCTTTGCATCTTTTGGCAGTGCAGGAATGTTTTCTTTTGGCAGATTTCCGGACAACACGGGTCAGCAAAGCTGTTCGTTCAACACCATTGCTGTGCGGTCCACTGGCTGTGCTTAAAAATCAAAACACTGCAACGTTTCTTAAAACTATAATAGAGAACTTTAAATAAAAGTTTAAATAAATAAAAGTACTGTTGTGAGGTTTGGACCAACAGTTTTATTATTTAGTAATAAAAGGTTTTTTCAGTTATAGTACCCTTTTTCAACATGCTTGAAATAAGTTTAATTATTCTGAAGAAGCAATTAAAATGCTTAAGTCACTTAACGTTTTTAAATAGAAAATAAAGCAGTCGTTTATAATTGGTAACTTTAAAAGGTACCCTGCTTAGTGTGTCTGATATAATCTGTAGCTGAACTGTGTGTCTTTTTGTTCCTCTTCTCCCCGTGTGCTTGACTGATTTCTGGCTCGTCATCACAGTTTCATACTAAAACATGTCCTGATCTGTCACTTTATGACCTGACGCCGTTCGCTCTTCCCCATGGAATCATCTCATTGCTGCTTTTTTTTCCCTTTTTTGTTTTTTTCCTCAGAAATATTTGGATCCTCATGGAATTACACAGACCAGCACAGTTTGCGTTTTACAAATCAAAATGCTTTCTTATCCTTTAGTTTGTCAAATAATTTGCAGGTTGAATCTGACACATATATTTCATATATTGTACTGCAGTAATGGTACTTTCACTAACTGTGCAAACTATACCATGCATTATAGCGACTATAGCATTTTTCAGTTTAGCTTGTAGTTATTAATATATACAATAACAAAATTCATCAATTGAGGGAGAGATTAAACCAGTAACAATAGTACTGTACTTGACTGCTGATTTAAAAAATGCTTATTAAATAACAATCATTTCTGTTTTACAAAGGTGATAATGATAACCAAGTATTTTGTGTTAAGCTGATGTTACTGAGCAGACAAAAGGAAGATACAGCGATGAATAGGTGGAAAAATAGAAATGCCTGGAAAAAAAAGCATGTTGTAAATTTTTAAGCGCTCCCACAAAAACTTCTTTAAAAAATGTTTAGATGTTAATTAACTTTAATGCACTTGAAGTATTTCTATCTTCAGGAAATTCACTTGTACTCCTCTATATCTCAGAGACAAATGTTTGACCTTTTACTGCACTACCTTTGATTGACAGCTTTATTTATTCTTCAGATCATAATTTATCATCTTCTTGTTCAGTGAAAACCCTCTATCTCCAAGTGGGTTGATTTTGCATGTTTGTGATTAACTGAGGAAGGGAAATTCTCCTTCTCAGGTTAAATAAAGCATTTCAATGAGATTTGCTGGAGAATTTGTTGTCACAAAGCCAAAAAGGGATTTGTTGTGTAAGCTAATTAACCTTGACTTTTGGAGATATGTGGTTCTCACAGGACAGTTACTCTACAAACATGATCTTATAATGATCTTACTGAACTTCATGTTTTGTATGTACAAAAAAAGACCAATACTTCATAAAGTAGTTTAAATGAGCTCAGACTTAAATGCACAAACATTACATGTAAGAGTAAAACAAAGGCCTGGACCGTTTTTCTGTGAATGCTTTTGCTTTTCATATCGTCGCTGTTGGGTGGAAACCTCTCATGTCCATGGAAAAGCAACGTATATTCTAAACAAATGAACAAAGTTAAGAGATGTGGTCACAAGCTGTTTTCAATATTTTTAATTGATTGAATATTTCTAAAACCGTCAGACCAACATGAAGACTGACCAATAGGATCATTTTATGACAAAAAAAAGACCAAAAATGGACTTTAAGAGGTTTTTGCCTGACGGCGACGATATGTACATTTTGTTGATAATACCATATACTTATAGTTAATATATCTGGATCGTTTGAAAGTATTGGTGGTTCTTATTATCACTGAGTTTGTAATGGTGTGTCTTCATTCCTCAGGAGGATCAAAAATGTTTCACCTGTGACTCCAGGCAGCCATTCGATCGCTATAGCAACACCAACAGCCATCGCATTGAGAACATCATTGCGACCTTTGAACCTGAGCGCAAACTGAAGTGGTGGCAGTCAGAGAACGGTGAATTCAAATCTCATGCCCTAAAACTGCCTCATGTGATTAAATCCAGACTAACACGTTCTTGTTTTTGTCCTTTTCTTTTTTCTATTTGAAGCTCAGTTTCAATAGTGAGATAAATTTATATTTTGTTTTTCATCAATCACATGACAGGAGTCCATCAGGTCAGCATCCGACTGGACCTGGAGACGGTGTTTCAGTTCAGCCACCTGATTCTAACTTTCAAGGTAAAACACGTGATCCATTTACAGTTATAACTGTTAACGACTTCAACCTTTTTTTTTAAATGACTTCCAAATGACGGGATTTATCACTACTTATTATTTTATCCTCTACATTTTTCAGTGAAAATCAGGTATTATATTTAATTTACTGACCACGTAAATCACGGGTGTCAAACTCATTTTAGTTCATACACCCAATTTGACCTCAAGTATGTCGGACCAGTAAAATAACAGTATAACTTAGAAATAGTGACAACTCTAAATTTTTCTTTTTGTTTCAGTATAAGAAAGTATTACATTTACAAACTACCCTTAAACAAAAAATGTGAATAACCTGAAATTTCTTCAGAAAAATTATTGCAATTTTGACCATATTATGCCTCAGCTTATTATTTACTTATGTGCATAACTTACAGATCACAGTGGATCTAGAAATACACAAAACATTTAGTAACTGGTGTCTGGAACTGAAAAATATAGAATTTAGCGTTGTGATCAATACAACTTGATTGTCGGTGTCTTTTGTGTAATCTTTGCAAATTTATCCTGGGGGCCAAATTGAAGCCTTTGGAGCTCTGGTTTTGGCCCGCGGGCCTCACTTTTGACACATGTGATGTAAATGTTCAAGAAAATGTCTATAACAGCTCAATGTATTTGCATCTGCATTTCAATATGTTGCCCCCTCTGCATGGAAAGCCCTGCAAAATGACTTAAATCTATCTGAACTTGTTACCTTAGGTGAATTTAAAGCTATTTTAAAGGAGCGTGAAATGAAGGAGCCTGGTCAATGTAACAGTTTTTAAACTTGTACAAATGATTGTTTTGTAACTATCGATTGTAAGTTTTTGTATTATGTGTTGATTATGTCTTGTCTTATCAGAAACTGTGTGTTATGCTGCTCTTCTTGGCCAGGTCACTATAAAAATATTTTTTCAATCTCAATGAGGCTTTTTTTTTTTTTTTTTTTTTTTTAAACCTGAACCTGTTGAAGAACATGGTGTTGTTTCCATGATCACTGTGGACTCTTTGAACCCCCAAATGGGTCAAAGAGCTGAGAAACTCAATTTTATTGGATGTCAATGTTTTAATAGGGTTAGCGGTTTAAAAGTTGTTAAACATCTGTGGATGCTTTTGGTCACTGGTGGCTGTTTAGGTCTTTGAGAGTTATTAGCAGACTATCATTAACCCATAAAGACCCAGCACTGTTTTTTTTGGCAGTTCGCAAATGAATTTTTCTCTCTATTTTAACCTTTCTTAAGTGATTTATCACCATTTATTATTATATTATCCTCTGTATTTTATGTTTTTTTTTTCCGTTAAAATCATGTATTTTTCTGTATTTAATTCACTGATCATGTAGATGTTCACTAAAGCTCAGAGTAAATTCAATGGTTATTATATAAAAACAATGAAAACTCAAGAAAAAATGGACTTTTTCAGCAAAATATATCATTACCTGAAAATAAACCAAGTGTGTCAAATGTTATAGAAAATGACGGTGTTTCCACGTTCACTACGGAGCCTCTGAACGTCCAGATGGGTCATATCTGATGACCATGAAAAGATGACAAACTGTATTTTACACCAATTATTTAAATGTATTCATAGGATTAGCGGATCAACAGGTATGAACATTTTAGATCAGTAAATGCTTTTTGGTCTATGGTGGTTGTTTGGGTCTTTGTGGGTTAATATTGTTGTGATCACCTGTTTTTTACCTGCTGCAACAAGCTGTAATGTCTGCTGTGTAAAAGGTCTATTAATGCTGAATGAGCAATGGATACTGAGTTATTGCCATTTCCTGTGCTTTTCCTGCAGAGTTTTCGTCCTGCGGCCATGCTGGTGGAGCGCTCGAAGGATTTTGGACAAACCTGGAAAGTTTTTCGTTACTTTGCGGAGGATTGTTCTCTTCACTTCCCCTCGGTGTCCAGTCAGACACCAGACAGTATCGACGACGTGGTGTGTGACAGCAGATACTCCAGTTCAGAGCCGTCAACAGAGGGAGAGGTAACACACCACTGTTATTATATAGTGTTATAGCCGTGAAATTTCCATTGGGGTTTATTCTTTTAATTTAGTCTTTTAGTTTGATTTTTACCCTGCCCCCCAAACAGGAGGCAAGGGTATTGCTTTTTTTAGTTTTTTTTTTTTGTTTGTTTGTTTGTTTGTTTCTTTCTTTCTTTCTTTCTTTCTTTGTCAGCAACTTTATGCAAAAACTACTGGACCAATTTCCATGAATTTTTCAGGAAAGGTGTGAGGTGGTACAGAATAGATCTCATCACATTTTGGTGAATGTAGGTCAAAGGTCAAGGTCACCAAAAATGTGTTTTCACAATGATAAACGATAGGGCAAATGAGGTAAACTGTTTGCGAGGGGCGGGGTTTGTTGTGCCTGGCACCACTTGTTAACTTCAGCTTTAGTTAGTTTTACAGTTGCACACATAGTTCCATTTGTATTTTTATCTTGAGGAATATACTCGTTTTAGTTTAATTTTTATTTAGTTAGGGTTAGTTATTGTAGTTGAAAAGGGGAGAATGAAAGGATGGATGATATCAAATATGATTCTACAAAACCAATGCTTATTAAAGACCTCATATTGTGCAAACCCATTTTATTGAGAATGTTATTAACAAAATCAGTTGTATTCAAAGTGATAAAATAGCTACAACGCAAATCCTATGGGAAAATAATAAACTGATAAGGAAGTCTTTTTTTGTTGTAGGTCATACCTCATTGTTCATTTTAAGTTCTTTTTTAAACTATTATGATCCTTTTTAGGTTTGTTTGTAGAATTGATGGATATCTAAATGGAAATAAAGTTAAAGCAACCGACGCTGCTGCTTGTGAACTGTTTTCCTTGCTTGCTTTTTTACATATTTAAACTGTGCCGTTAAGCTGTATTTGCTTTTGTAATATCATAAGTATATGATCTAACGGACAGATTCAGTATGGGTATGGTGTAAAATAATACCTAATTATTTAATACGTACATTGACTGTCAATCCTTTCAACATCTATCAATAGTCTCTATTCCTTTAAAATGCACCTGAACATATTTACACAGTGCGTACAATTATACATGTACTTTAACATGCCATATTTTCAGTTCTCGTATAGTCATCAATGTGCAATAAAAAGTTTATAGCACAACATAGCTGCTCCCCAGGTAACAAAAATATGAAAACACGTGAAACAATTTTCTTAAAAAACCTGAAAAACAGTGAACGGCTGTTAAGGAGTTAAGCATTTTGTTTAAATGTCTTTTTTGTATCAGAGGTCTGATGTAGTGTGTTAACTAAATACTATTAAACATTCCCTTGCTGTGCTTTCTGTTTTTGGCCACCAGGTGGTGCTGAAAGCTCTGGATCCGATCTTTGCAATAGAAAACCCTTATGCACCACACATACAAGGTGAGGAGGCAGCAACAAGACTGATGTGAATCCTGTGACTGTACTTGAATGTTTAACTAAAGTAGTACTCATGGTATCAGAGGGGTAAGTCTGAAAATGTCTTACATTCCATTTTTATATATTAAGTATTAGAAGTCATTAAATAGTCCTAAAAATTGATTTGTGATGTCTTCATTCCCATAATCATCTTATCAGAGAACTAAAGCCCTGCCCCTTCTAGGTTTGCCCCATGGGACTTTTTTTCATTAAAAAAAATTATACTACATTTAACAGAGATGGACAAGCTGTTTTTTAATCTCGTTTGAAGCAGTGCATCATTTACACATATGATGCTTCGCAATTTAAAAGACAATTTTATAAGTGAAGACAATCCCAGTTTGTGGTAAAAACAGTTGAAGTATTAGTCTGTGGAGAAATAGATTAAACATTCCAAAAGTGGCAGAGGTCATCGTTAACTGTCTTTCTTTCTTTCTTTCTTTCTTTCTTTTCACCCTTCTTAATACTTTTGATACAGGTGATGTGTATGCGTGCCATGAGAGATGCAGTCCATTGACCTGTTTAACATTAACTTAGATTTTTCTTTGCTATCTTTGCCACAAACTGCGACGTACCATTGAATTTGAAAGCATTTTAAAGTCACGATCATGGTATGTGTAAATGGGGCACAATTCAAATGGGCTCAGAAGATCATTTGTGTCTGCACTGACCACCTTTCAGATTTTTTCTAAGGTTATGTACCATGGTATACAATGGAGAGGGTGGGACTTCAGCTCTGTTTAAGATCCATCTCGTAATTTCTTGTTGTTAAAGTGAGTCAGTGTCTTCTGCATGAAGGTGTACATTTTTGGAGTTTCTAAAGTTACTAATGTATTTTTACTTTATACTTTACAAATTATGATAATGTGACACACTCATAAGAATCATATTTCTATGTAACACCTACATCTGCACATAACCATATAGTGAATATACATACCTTTACATTTACATGCATCACTTGAATAAGGAGAAAGTTGATTGTCCAGTTGTAAAATTGATTAAAAACTTATCTTGAAAATGTCTTAAAAAGCATACATTTAATTTCTGACACATGTAGATATCCCAGGGGTGTACATAATCGTCTTAGTAGTATCATTTGTGTGTTTTTATTGTCCTCAGAGTTGATTAAAATGACCAACCTGCGGATAAACTTCACTCGTCTCTTCACACTCGGTGACACTCTGCTGAGTCGTAGACGTAGAAACCCTCAGGAAAAATATTACTACGCTTTATACGACTTGGTGATCAGAGGCAGCTGCTTTTGTAACGGGCATGCTGCACGCTGCACACCTGTTGATGGGGGACGAGGGGATGTCTTCAGCCAGCCTGGCATGGTACGGACAGCTTCATACTTTATTAGACTGCACCTCATTATTTCTTGTATCAACCTGATGTCATGTCCAGGTGGTGTTCAGATGTAAACAAAGGTTGCAGAGTTTCGGCCCTTTACATGCTCCTATTTAGGGGAGGGGGTCTTGTTTCTTTTTTTGTCTGACGGGTTGTCCAGCCCTCCAAACTGAGGGGTTTCAGATGCAGAGAGAGGGAAGAGAGTAATACGGAACAAGAAACCCATTACTTTCTTATTCCATATTACACTCTTCCATATTAAAATATATATTATGTAATGCCAAAAATAAAAATATTGTCGTGTGTCTTAGCTTTAAAGGGTTTATATGAAGTATTGATATTCCAAACTCAACAGCGAGGGGAAGCCACATCATTATTATTATTATTATTATGATACTATAGTGTCATCAGGCTTTCTTCTTCAAACTCATAGCTGGTTATTTTGACAGACGGTCAGAATAACAGTGTATTATAATCCTCATGTGCTGAATCAGCTGGTAATTTACTCTCTGTTAGCTTCGCTCTGGTAAAATCACAAATCACCTCCCTTTTCTGTACAGTTTGTGTTGGTAATAGCTGCGCTAAAGATCTTTTTGGAATCATTTGACTGACTGTGAGGTAAAATACTATTTTAAAAGATATAAATCACTCCCACCTTGTTATTTTCTTTTTTAGTGTAAGGCTAAAAGGGGCAAGGATGATACTGTCTTATAAAATCAGCTCTTAACTACTTAATTGTTGTCAACCTCCAAGTATAACTTCCATTTCAGAAAAAATGTTATTCAGTGTCAGTAAAAATACAGGTAAACCGTAATTAATAAATATGACAGAACAGTTATTTCACATGTATGATTCTTGAGAAATAATCCATTAGCAGATTTAGATTAGCTGAAACAGCCGATGTGTCATCTTACTTCTTTGTTTCTATTGTTTTCAGTAGCTCTTTTTATGTTCTGCAAAGCTTTAATATAAAGCTTTAATATAAAATATAATGTGCTATGATGTTACAATTATGTAAAATCTCCTCGATGATGTCGAGGACATTCCAAAACTAGGAATTACACCTGGAGCTACAGTTCTGTCCTGCTCTTGTTCCTCGACACCAAACATTTCAAACAGATGACTCTGAATTCAAGATGAAGACGATCCCATCAGTATGAGACGGTCTGAGTGCTAGAGGCAGAGGACTAAAGTTACGAAACTTAACTTAAGTTAGACTTCAGTCACAGTTTTTTTAGGATTTGAAACTTATTTGACTAACACTGAAGTGGATAACTCAACAATGTACTACAACATTCATCACAAAACAGCCACAAATTGAAATAAGAGACGAGCTGATGAAGAAGATGTAATGAAGATGAAGATATTAATGATCAATAATTGTGATATTTCATGGCCTACTTAAACTACTTGACTTGGCTCAGCCTGTCATGTAGAATAGATCATCAGATGTTCATATGATTTGACTTGAACAATAACTCACTTGATTTTCATCTCTGATACTTAAATCTAAATCTGCTAATGAATTATTTCTCAAGAATCATACATGTGAAATAACTGTTCTGTCATATTTATTAATTACTGACTTAATTTGTTGCTTGCACATGTGTGACATACTCCCCTTCTGCCGTGAACACCTGCTTTCAAGGCTGAGGTGAAGTGTTTTGGATTTTTTTAGGTTCATGGACGGTGTGTCTGTCAGCACAACACAGCTGGACACAACTGTGAGAGATGCCAAGACTTTCACCATGACTCCCCCTGGCTGCCAGGAGGAGAAAATGCAGCTGATGTCTGCAGGAGTAAACACCTTCATTTCACACATATCTCATGTTCATATAAATACAAAATACAGGGCACATGGGTTTTATGTGTGTGCAGATGCATATATATCATGTTTTGTGTAATGTCAGTCATGCAATAGATGACTCAGTAAATACTGTCTTAAGACAAACTCTTGTTTTTGACATGTCTGCTTTCTGCTTCTGTCAGGATGCAACTGCCATGGTCACTCAGATTCGTGTCACTTTGACATCACTCGATTTGAAGCAACAGGAGGCGTGAGCGGCGGCGTGTGTGAGAACTGTCGCAATGACAGAGTAGGACCCCAATGTGAACAATGTCGACCTTTTCTATACCAGGATCCACAGAGAGCTCCTCATGACCCACAAGCCTGCATACGTACGCTTCAGCTACTTCCATTCATTTTCTGTATAAATACTTAATTCAACTGAAAGCTGTTAAAATATCAACACTTACAGTAGAGTGAAAGGTACGGATACTTGTCTGAGGTGGCTTCCAGAAGCACTGATTCAACTTCTTAATCAAGTAAAAGTGATAAAGTAGGCTGTTTGTGTGCAAAACCAACATGCAGAGAGTTTCTCAACGTAAAAACAATTGCATGCTGTTTCACAAAAAGTGCAGCAAGAGAAAACTATATCATTCCAAAAAGTACCTTCAGTCAGTCTGTATTCTCTGTTAATGCTTCACTAGAATGGTCATCCTAACAACTATTCCAAAGCTGGATTCATACAGCGTATTTAAAGGACATTTAAATAAATTGTTTAATAATAATCAACTCTGTCAGGGCTAAAACTCTGTTGTTCTTTATTTCCTCTGTGGTTGTCCTGCTGTTATCTTGCCGTTGTTGTCCGTCTTCTTCTGTTTGCATGCAAGTATAATAGTGGTTATAGTGGAAAAATATATTTTTTCGTCATATTTCTATTATGTGTTTGTGTTGCTTGTTTTAAATAATACCTGTATGAGTAGTACACAATATAAAGATAAAATAAACTGCATTTTGGAACATTTACAGAAATTTTGGTTAATGTGCCCAGTCCCTTGTCAAATACAATAAAATAAATAAAGTGAACCTCATTCCATTTTGCTATAGTGGAAAATCTATTAAATTAGTCTCCGTTCAAGTAAAATTAAACAACAATTCACTGAATATAAGGAGCAATTCCTGTGTGAACGATGCACATGTCATACTGCGTACTGACATAATATCAGAGGTGGGTAATCCCAGCTCCATTGATTAAAAGTCCTGCCATATATTAGTTCTACCTGTTCACTTAACACAGGTGATTCCACTAAGTATCCCATCTACCTGCATGAGGAGTTGTGCTCGTTAAAATGGGCTGGCTCAGTGAGTGGTTGGAATAAATACATGGCAGGACTTTTATTCTGTGGAGCTGGGATTACCCACCTCTGCATAACATGACATGATCTAATAAATGTTTTCCTTTCTAACAGCATGTGAGTGTGACTCGGTGGGGTCGCAGGGTGGCGGTCTGTGTGACCCACTGAATGGTCAGTGTGTCTGTAAAGAAAATGTGGACGGTCAACGCTGCGATCGCTGCAAAGATGGATTCTTTGGTCTGAGAGCTGACGACCCTGCTGGCTGTCAGGGTGAGATGGAAAGGTGTTCTTATGTCAACATCCATCATACCACAACAAGCAAAAACTAGACCATTTACTAGTCATTCTTCCAGGGCCATGTCCGATTTTTTTATTTCATATTGTGTGTGCGTCACAGCCTGCAGGTGTCATACGTTGGGAAGTCTTGGCTCGTGTGATAAACTGACAGGAAGCTGTGAATGTGACCGTCTGGCAGTGGGGCCACTATGTGATCAGTGTCTGGTGAGTTTAGAGTTTTAGTGATGGCAGATGTTGAACATAGAGCTAACGTTACAGACCCTTTGTGTGGGGATTTATCAGTAGCTAATGTGAGGCTGCACATTAAAACCAAGTGAATACTAATCTATGCAGCTAAAAAACAGAAAAAAAAACCAAAGACAACAGATCAATACAATAACTGAATGGAGACAGTTGACAGTATTTAGTAGAAGACAAACAGTTAAACAAAATCTGTGTCTCTTTATGATGTGCTTATATTGTTGTGGCTCAGATGTACAAGAAAAGTCATATGCACAGATTTCAAATTAAATTAAGTATGTCTGTCTTTGTGTTCAGCCAGGTTTCTTTGGTTTGGGAAACACTGCATTCAGATGTTCACCCTGTGACTGTGACATTGGAGGAGCTCACAGCAGCATGTATGTGCACAGCATGTTTATTTGTTTTTATAAAGGTGTTTATGTGCAAAAAGATTATAATGGTCTATGTGATTTTTTCAGTCTCAAACTGAATTCCATTGTCATTAGATTCTCAAAGGACATGAAAAAAAAACTACAGAAAAACAGCACCTGATAAAGTGAAAAGATGAACAGGTGACATGAAAAAATAAATGCAAATAAATAGAAAGCCAACCACACTGTCCAGTGTATTTTCAGTACCCCTGACCATGGTAATGATGAAGATCTGGAGTTGGTCTTTGAAGGTCTTCAGTGGCAGCTCACGGCTCCTAACGTACTATGTGTTAATGCTGATTGTTAAGGTTAATGTTAAGTACAGTGTGTATTATGGGTAAAATGCAGAGGCTGAATTTACCTGCAGGGATAGTAAATAAGTTAACCTTTAAAGACAATATATTGTTAGTGTACTTGCAAAAGGCTGTGTAGAGATGAGTTGTGTGGAACTCTTGGTGTAGCTATATTTTTCTGATTGGTTTATCAAATTAATGGCACAAATTTCATCAAAAATGTCGAAGCATAACCCCAGCCAACCAAACCCGGTATGGGTTTATAAAAACTAGTATAATAATCCACATTTGGATTAATTTTTTTTTTAAAGCTTTTTAGATATTTACTATAATATATACTGACAGTTGGACTGCTTGTGTCCTCAGGTGTTCTCCAGAGGATGGACAGTGTCACTGTCTACCTAACATGGTAGGCCGCCGTTGCAGTGACCCCGCCCCAGGCCATTTCCTGCCTCCACTCGACTACTTTCTGTATGAGGCTGAGCTTGCTGACCCTCTGTTTGAAGGAAGCTATCCTTCATCTACTTCTCCTCCTTTGTACTCTTCTCTGGTGCGTAACAGAAGACAAGATCTAATGGTCAAAGACTGATTATTGATCCTGATGCTGTTTATTATCAGATCAATGCTTGCTCAAAAAATACAACTCAAAAATACACAGAGTTTGTGCAACATTTCATTGTATTGTTCTGTGCTTTTACAGCTCAATCTGATGATTTTGCCAGAGTGTGAACAGTATTACAGACAACATGGCTATGACTTAGAGATTTCAAATGGACGAGTTGTTTTGGTTCGGAGATCTCGTCGTCATTCCCGTCGCAGGAGACAGGGACAGGTGAGACAGGTCGACATGTTTACTGTCTGACCTGCGAGACCATCAGATCAGGCTCCTCACAGGTGTTTGTGCTTGATCTGTCCTACAGCGCAGCAGTATCCCTCTGGACCCAGGTCACTCCCTGCAGATCATCCCCCGTCAGAGAACAGCTGATCGGCCAGTCACCTGGACTGGCATGGGATTGGTCAGAGTCTCGGAGAGGGCGGGGCTCAGGTTCACTGTGGACAATCTGCCTTCCTCCATGGATTACCAGCTGGTAATCCGTTATGAGCCTGAGGTGAGATCCGGCATGTTCTGCTTCTGAACACTGACTACTAAACCAGTGATTATTCAATGGTGTTTTAATTTTCAGATGTTAAATAACAGGTTAATAGTTATAAAAATCATAGTTTTCTTTTTCTTAATTTTTATTAGGAGTTATCCAAAACAGTATAAACACCTCCATACTGTTACTTTCTTTTGTTTTATTCCTTTTTCTGTCTGTATATTGACTTAATATTTATCCTACACACGATGTATCAAAGCATAAATAAAATGTAAAATTCCAATAGAGTAAATATATTGATATTGGTACAAACAGTCCCGAAATACAACAATAAGTAAGATTCTGAAAACAAATTCACATACATACATTCAGAGGAAAAAAGTGAATAGTTTATGTGTTTATTTGGTTTCATTGGTTTAATAAAGCTATGACAAGGCTCCAGCATTTAAAATGACATTAAGTTTTTGGAGTATTAGTATGTATGAATTGTTTTTTTGACACTGAAAAACACACAATTCGCTGATAATTTGACATTTACGTTAGTTATCTCAAAATAAGCAAAAATACTTGCACATCACTAGTGACATTTGTGTATTGACTACTTATGATAATTATCTTTTTGTTTTTAAGTTACACTCTGCTGTGATTGGTTGTTACATTTTTAGCCAGAATCTTTAATTACAGGAGTTTTTTATTATTTGAAAATGAACAGAAAATTATTTTGATAATTATTTATGTCATGTAAAATTTTAATTTTCATGTAGAAATGTCAAAAAGTCATGTAATGGTTCCAGTGATTTAAATATGTTAATTTGCAGCTTCTCCTCTTAGAAGTTATGATCACTTGAAAGTTTAGGCCATTGGCTAAACAAGTCAGTGTTGTGATGCTGTCATTTCTGTCTGAGTTTTTACAAATCATTTGTTGTAGATGGTACATGATGAGGCTATTCATGCTTTCAGTAAGGGCTGTAAACTCAGCTTGTTAAAACTAGTTCACGTTGGTCAATTTGTGTGTTTAGTCTGGATAAACAATGTTATATTTAATTCAGTTAAAAATGTTGTTGTTATGGAACCTTTCTTGAAGCTCAGAGAGAATGGAACAACAAATCCCAGCAAAGTAGTGTCCCTTTGGCCAATACAATATAGTCTCAATATCCACATTGTGGATTATTGAACGAAATTATTCAATAAGAGGATTTGAAACATATATTAAATAATACAATGCAAAACTATAAGAACATATCTGTTATATAATAGATAATTATAATATCAGCTGGTCTTCCTCTGCAGTCTCCTTCTGATTGGTTGGCTTCAGTCAGCATCATCCCACTGTCACCAGGCGACCAAGGCTGCAGCAGCGAGCCAACAGAAAGTAAAACTCTGATTTTACCTGGAAACTCCAGGTGAGGCATCCTCAATAAACAGTGGATTTCTTTGAGGTTTTGACTTTAAATAAGTTACATTTACTATACAGTCTATAAAAAGTTGACAATTGAAGTTGCATTAACTAAATAGAAATTATAAATGATTAATAAAAACTACTAAAGCCCATGTGATTAGTAGACGTTTAGAGTGAGTGTTTCTCTCTTTGTTTGGACAGAGGGGCTGTTCTGGACTCTCCAGTGTGTCTGAACACAGGTGCTCGATACTTAGTGGATGTCACCTTTGACAAACATCCAGAATCTGACCAGTCCACCAGCTCACACATCCTGATCGACTCGGTGAGGAAGGTTTTCATTCAGATAAACTGACTGTTAGTAACCTGTGATCATGTGTCAGCAGTACTACATTACAGTTTTTAGATTTATTTGATCACACATCAGAGGGTTGAAAGTGCACATAGGTCACTGTGCCTTTGGCTTGCCAGGAAGTTTCATTTTGGATGTGTCAGAATTGGACATGAAGCTATGGCGACATTGACAAATATTTTACCTCTTGGGGGCAGTATTGTACTGTTGCATGAGATAAAAACAAGAATGAAGCTTGGAACTAAAATAATAGCATCCTATCAGAGCGTGGAACATCATGTTATGGGGGTAGTTCTGTGGCAGAGGGACTGGTGCATTCATAAAGTGATGGCATCATGAAGGAGAACAATTAAACGAACATTTTGGAAGTTCATCTGAAGATATCATTACAGAAGTTAAAGCTTTGACATACTGATAATGATCCTAAACATGCCTACAGTGTTATATCTGTTACTGAAGGAACTGACCAACATTCCTTAATGGAGCTTGTGAAATGCTATTTACAAATATTAACAAAATGCATGTGGATTTCTGAAAATGTGACAAAATAAATAAAACCTGGATTTAAGCTTTTTACTATTATTTTTTAAATTTCTACGCTGTGTATTTAACCATAAAACCATCCTTAAATAAGTTAGATCTTTGGTGTCTATAAATGTATCTGAGTGATAATTGAAATAATCTGTTTTTGTCAGATGGGTCTGATCCCTAGCATCGAGTCTGTTCAGGACTTTTGCTCTCAGAGTGACCTGGACTCTTTCCGACGCTTTCGTTGTGTTGGATTGGCTGCTGAGCTCGGCCCAGAGGAGTCACTGCCTGTAACCTGTGACAGCCTTGGCAGGAGCGTGTCAGCACGAATCAACAATGGAGCTGTTCGTAAGTAGTTTAATGAATAAAAGCTCTGCATTCAAAACCTCAAGTAAAACTGTTTACTTGTATGTTGAAAGAAAGAAAGAAAGAAAGAAAGAAAGAAAGAAAGAAAGAAAGAAAGAAAGAAAGAAAGAAAGAAAGAA
>JAPQRP010000025.1:23524975-23539266 GCA_037367295.1 Apogon hyalosoma
AACTGAGGTTTTTGTCCTCAGTGTAGGTAAACCCATATCTGATGCAGTTGTTGTCATACCTGAGTTTTACCGTGATAAGAACAGATACCTTTGGGTCTTCCTTTATGCCAGAGGTGTCAAACTCTTGTAAGTTCAGGGGCCACATACAGCCTAATGTGATGTCAAGTGGGCTGGAGCAGTAAAATACTATAAATACTTAGATAAGAACCTATCAATAATGTCAACTCCGATGTTTTCTGTTTTAGAGTGAAAAAAGTAAAATTCTAATATGAAAATGTTTACACTAAACCGTATTTGAACATTACATGAACAAATATAAACAACCTGAAAATTCTTAAGAAAAAAAAGTGCAAATTTAACAATATTATATCTCACTTTATAATTTATATGTACATTACAGATCACAGTGGATCTACATATACACAAAACGTTTAGTAACCGGCAGAATATTGGTACAATTACATTTACTTCTCTTAAGACATTTCAGGTTGCTCATATCTCTTAAGGTTATTCATGTTTTGGTTTGTAAATGTAAAGATTTTCCATGTAATTTTACTTTATATGAAAACAAGACCCACTTGAGATCCAGTTGGTTTGTCTATGGTCCCTGAGGTACAATGATTCTGAAACCCTTGATGGTTAATATCTGCAGTATAATTTTTGCATTTCACAAATTCATCCCATGGGCCAGTTTTGGCCCACAGGCTGCATGTTTGACTCCTGTCTTTTTTGCTGTGAAATATCTGGTGTTAATTAATATTAGTACATTACTGCCACCTACTGTTGGGAAGTGTGAATGGATGGTGCTGTGCTCCACAAATAAAGCACAGGATTTGTTTCTTAACATTATTTTTTGCCCAGGCAAAGGCCTGCGACCCACTGAAAACCTGTTTGCGAACCACCAGTTGACAATCACTGCTTTATTTAAACACCTGAGTGTATATAAAACACCTTGAGGAAACTTCTACAACTATAACCTTTTCCAGTTTGAAGCTGCTGTGGATGAATTCACCTTGGTTGTCGAACATGCACATGGGGCCGTCACGCTGGTAGTTGGTCACCCGGGCCTTGTAGGGGCAGTTGACAGGGATCTGCAGGTAGTTGGCTCCCAGCCGGTGTCGATGTGTATCAGGGTAAGCGAACAGACGACCCTGAGGAGGGAAAGATGATTTTTGTAGTTGTAACATGTAGAAATAGACATAGACTTTGGCATTTCAGATTTACATCTATCTACATCTGTAATTGGCTCATGAGGCAGCAGCAATAAATAAAAACAGACATTATATACACACACACACACACAAGATAAAATCAACATGTATATAAAACTCTGTGTCAGATAGAGATATTATAACATTTAGTTTAGTTTTTTCTTACTTGCTTTTTGATGTCTATTCATTCATTTCAGTTCAATGTTGCTGAAAACCAGAGTAAATCAGTCAGGATGTTACCTGTAGCATCTTGTCAGGGCTCGGCTCAATGCCTGGTGGCATGTTACTGGGGTCAAAGGCCAGCTGCTCCACCTCTGCAAAGTAGTTAACTGGGTTTCTGTTGAGAACCAGTCTGCCCACAGGAATCAAGGGATATTCTTTATGTGGCCATACCTTAATGAAATAAAATGAAAATACTGTAAGTTACTGCTGGATAATCACAGCTGATGTTTTAACAGATGAGCCTGTAGATTATCAACAAACCTACAATATATAGAATTACATGTGTTATGAGGCTGTGGAAGTCCACTTTTGATTTCAGTGTTGATCTTTCCATTTTGATTCAAACCAAATTTGCAAAACCTCCCTGCACCATGGCACAGACCAAACAACTGGTCTCTGGTCTGACAAAAGAGGTGGCATCTGTCCAGATCAAACTAGACCATGGTATTTTCTTAAGGGAAAAAAAAAACCCAAACACTTTTCACTGCCAAAAATTAATGGATTATGGAGAAGGTAAAAAAGTTAAACCATTTTAAAACATGCCAGTGTCTATAAACAAAATGTAGTCCATGTAGATGATGAGGATGTAGTAGTCCACAACAAAAACAGTATGAATACAAAAGTAAGAGGACCAACCCTTCAGGTACGAACATTCCTTTAGTTGTCCACAGGTTTTGGTCCACACCAGCAATTAGTCACATATAGAAAGGATATAGTTACATTTACCCTCAAAGACCCAAACATCCACTGATGACCAAAAGCATCTACTGATCTAAACTGTTTAAAACCTGTTGATCCACTAATCCTATCAATACATGTAAATAATTGGTGTGAAATGCAGTTTGAATGTCCAGATGGGTCATATCTGATGACCATGAGAAGATGACAGAGGCTCCATAGTGAATGTGGAAACACCATCATCTTCTACAACACTGATTCACCAGTAAAACCCACGCAGTTTGACAAAAAACAGTGGATGGAGACACTTGGTTTATGTTCAGTTAATGACACATTTCACTGACAGTCACTTTTTCTTCAGTTCTCTGTTTTTGATCAAATTACCATCAACTTTAATCTGAGCTTTTATGACCATCTACATGATCAACAAATTATAGGAAAATACCTGATTTTCACTTAAAAATCCAAAATACAGAGGATAATATAAAATAAATGGTGATAACTTGAGAAAGGTTAAATATTGAGTTTATTTAATTATGGACTTCCCTGTAAATCTAACAGAAATTTGTCCATGGAGCTTAAAAGCCTTGTCAGTTCTTCAAAACAGCACATTACACATTTACAGTACATACTAGTGACATTTCACAGCCACTCATAGCCCTGTTTGTTGTGCCATCAGGATGAAGTACCTTGGTAACATCGAAGGGGTTGAAGCGGAACTTCTCTGCCTGCTCAAAAGTCATGACCTGGATGTAGAAAGTCCAAGATGGGAAGTTTCCATTGGCGATGGCGTTGAAAAGGTCTCCGATGGCATAATCTGGGTTAGAGGAAGCCAAACGTTCACCCTCTTCAGTAGACAGATTCTTTATTCCTTGATCAGTCTACAAAAAAAAAACAAAACATTTCAGTAAAGTTTGAAGTCAGTAACAGCCACAAAATAACACCTCCAAAGACTCTATGAATGCTTTGCTCATGTGCATTTCCAAATGTTTGAGGTTCTACAGACCACAGACCAGGAGTGTCAAACTCATTTCAGTTCAGGGGCCACATTCAGCCCAATATGATCCCAAGTGGACCTGACCAGTAAAATAACAGTGAAAAGAGTTAAATTACATTATGAAGGTGTTTACATCTACAAAGATTCTTTAAAAATGTGAACAACATGAACCTGGAATTTCTTAAGAAAAATAAGCACAATTTTAACAATATAATGCCTCAGTTTATGATGTACACATGTGCATTACAACTTACAGATCCCAGTACATCTACAAATACACAAAAGATTTAGTAACTGGCACAATATTGTTAAACTTACTTCTCTTAAGACATTTCAGGTTGTTCATATTATCCACATTTTGAGTGAAAGTATAGTTTGTAAATGTGAACATTTTTATGGAATTTTACTTTTTAAACTAAAACAAAAAAGAACATTTTGTAGTTATTACGATAGTATTTTATTGGTCTGATCCACTTGAAATCATAATGTCTGAATGTGGAAGGTGAAGTAAAAAGATTTTAACACCCCTGATTGTTACCATCTTCAGTGTAATTTTTTCAATTTAAATATTCAGCCCTTGAGTTGGATTAGATCTTTTGGCCGGTTGGTTTTGGCTCACATGTCTGACCTCATCTTAGTTTGTAGGAAAGAACAGTTTTCTAACTATAACAGATATATAGTACGCCTCAATGAAACAGTCAGGGGGGAAAGTGGAAAATGCTAAATGAAGGCTAAAGCATTTGAATAGAGTTTTTATTCATCAGTTCAGATCTACACTCTTAAGCTTAAAGCTTTCATCTGCTTTATCTGTTTGGTTTTTTTCCCTCTTCTTTCATGCCTATACTTTTTATTGCTGCTGTAATGCTTTTAATGTTTTATGTAAAGCACTTTGAATTGTGCTATATAAATAAACCTGCCTTGCCTAATCCAGGATTAAACAAACCTTATAGTGAAATTTGCAGTAGACTTGTTCTCCAGCTGCATTGACCAGTTTGAAAGTGTGGGAGCCGTAGCCGTTCATGTGACGATACCCATCAGGCAAACCTCGATCGCTGAACAGGAAGGACACCTGCACAAAGGGTGTAAAAACGAAACACAAAGTCACAAAATGTTCAATTTGCCATCTCCGACTGCTGGAGTAATCCATCAGAGAAACACTCAGAGTCTCTTTGTACTGAGGTGAAACATCTACCTGATGCAGACTCTCTGGCCTCAGGCTCATGAAGTCCCACACCATGTCAGGGTCCTTCATGTGGGTTTGGGGATTGCGCTTCTGGGTGTGGATGAAGGACGGGAACTACAGAGGCACATGATTATCAAATGTACTTTACTCATTCACTTAAACATTATGTACTTTTATGAACTTTATTTAAAATGCTTCAGTGGCATCTTATGACAGAGCCAGTTTTTCTTTTTTTTAACCTTGTAATTCTCTCACAATCGTAGTTTTATTGGTAATAAAAACTAAGACTAAAACTAGCATCCAATGATAACAGAAATAAAAGAAAAGTGACTTTTTCAAAAAGTAAACAGGAGCTACACTGATCTTATTGGTGAAAAAAAGATGTTTTTTGTTTCTATTATAGCTGGACAAGTTGGTGAAGTCACATCTTGCGATCTACTACTTCCGTTGTTACCCTGTAAAATTCTGATAACTCATTAAGAAATGTCAAGTCAAACTGAAAGGACTGTAAAAATAATACTAGAATGTAACCTTAAGTGTCTTTATTAACTTTAAAATATCACTTTTTTCTATTTCTGCAACAACATCACCCTAAATCCTCTTCTAATTCTGCACCTTTAATTTTCAGCCTTTTGCAATTATATAATAGGTTAATATTGAGATTATGATAGTGACTCAATTATGCAGTCCTAGGTTGTGTCGTGCAATAGTTGATGTACCATTTTCAGTTTCTATAAAACAAAGTTTTCCTTATACCTGAAAAACCAAGTCAGTAAATGTTTAAACATAAAACCAAAACTACTTAACACAAAAACTGGAATCAATCAAAATGTAAAAAAAATTTTAACTATTATGGCTTCCAATAACTTTTTCCACATTACAGACACATGTAAACTCATTCATATGTTCATATCTATATCAATGTGACTCAAACATCTACATTCAAAGTCATTTTAAATGAATGGGAAAAGGATAAATCTGGATGGAGATGTTCTTTGAAAATAATTCAATCAGGTTCTGCTTTGAGATGCATTTAAAGAACATTGTTGTATACTGTTAGTAGCTTTTAAATTATTGAAGGATTTTTTTTACATTAATGTTCTATGTATGGTTTTAGAATTAAGTTTTAGTCTGTATTTTATGTGCATTTGTAGTGTGGATGTATGGATGAAACTTCTGCTGCTGCCGTCTTATCCAGGACAGTCTTGCAAAAAAGATTTTTAAGTTCTAAACTTTAAAAAAAGTATTTTTTCCCCAGGTTAAAGCCATCCATACATCCATCCATATATATACACACATATACACACACAAGCTACACACTCACCAGCAGGGCATCCCTGATGAAGAAAATGGGTGTGTTGTTCCCTGTCAAGTCCCAGTTGCCCTCCTCTGTGTAAAACTTGACTGCAAAGCCTCGGGGGTCTCGCACGGTATCAGCAGATCCAGACTCCCCAGCTAGAGGAAAATTAAATGCATGATTCATGATAGTTCACTAATCCCCAGTTTCACATTTATCAGAGGGGCCATTTATGTGTAATTTTTTGAAGGTTCATGTCCCTGAAAAGTTTAATCTGATATAATGCACTAAATTGAAGAAACTCTTGAAAGTGAGGGGGTTAAATTTGAGCAGCACCAAATTAAAAAAATAAATAAATAAATCTGATGGTATGAATGATAAACTGCTGTTCTTACCGACAGTGGAGAAGCGGATCGCAATCGGTGTAGTCTTGCCAACATGTTCGAACAGCTTTGCTTTGCAGTAATGAGAAATGTCATGAGTCACCTCGAAGTAACCAAAAGCCCCTGCATTTTGGATGAAAACAATAGGACATGTCTTTGTTAAAGATGCCCATACAGTCATCTGATAATGGTCCAGTAGAGACCCAAACACCTAGATTGGGTTTGGGTTCAGTGGCTCTGACCCAGAGGTTGAGCCAATCAGTGACAGTTTTTACCAAAGGACTAGGTTTCAGGTTGTTCATTCAAAGCTAGTTTCACTGATTTAGTCACTCTACATACTGTATCACCTACAAGCCAAGTCTCTGATAACAATCAGGGGTTGATGTGAACAAATAAAGGCAAACACAACCCAAATCTGGATAAACTTCAGCTTCCTGTCATAATGTGCATGTCAGTTAAACAATACAAAACTTCTTCTACTTTCATGTAACAAACTGAACAACATAATGCCGCTATTGTCCACACTTTGTTGTACTATGTTTGTCATCTTAAGTGTAATTATCGGTTTTCAGTCACTGCCGGCATGTGTCACGGCATGTCACACCCAATGTGTTTCACCCAATAAAAGCCCTGATAATAATTTAATGGCTTCGAATTACTGAAGCACTTGACTGCTATCTTTTAAAATGGAAGAAATTATCTAGCTATACAAATGACTGACATTGCTTTACACATAAGAGACTGACCTTAGTCTCCTGTAACCACCGAGACAAATGACTTATTATTCAAACACTGGCATCAAATCAGTACCCAGTATAAGCGGATTAGAATTTTAAAGTCATATCAGTGCATGCCTAGACTTTTACTTTTGTTACTTATATCAGCTGAAACGTACCAGGTTCACATATCTGTAAAATGCTACTTAGTATTGATTAGAATTATCTCCTCATTCATTAAACAAAAAGTAGCTTGATCCTGAATAAGCACTGACACTGAAAAATCTCCAACAGTACATAAAACAAATGTTTTGACTCATTCTATTACTCCAATTACACATTATGCAATTTAAACACTAAGTAAGAGGTGGAGCAACCAACTAAATCCTTTTAAAATACAAATGATAAAATAACCCTTGACAGAGACAGACTAATTACTGTCCGACACTCACCTGCACCTTTGGCATGCACCACTCTCTCTGGGATTCGCTCTCTGTCAAAGTGGGCCATCTCATCTGTGAAGACCACATCCTGGACCAGAAGAGGGCCCCTTGGTCCTGCAGTCTGCTCGTTTAACTTGTCTCCAATGGGATGACCACCACCTGTGGTCAGAGTGTCTGGCTTCTGTTTCCAAAAACCAGAACAGAGGTGAGATCTTACAAGTCCTACCAATAGGAGATCTTTATTTTGAGAGGCACTAATACAGTATTTTTTTTCCCCATTTCATTAAAAAGCTAAAACAAGTGATAATAGTCAAAATTATTGCAGAAATGATTTTCCTCCCAGTGAAATGATCAGCCAAGTATGAAAGACAAGCAAAAGCACAAGACACAGATACCTGATTCAACATAAACATGGATTTATTTACAGAGTTTGTAGAGATCACAAATGCACATAACATTTCCTTCCATAATGTTAACTTAAAATGTATTTCTGCCTAGTATTTTATCATAAGACACCGTCTGATGATACCTGACTAACTATGCACTCAGCTTGAATAAAAAAACAAACAAAAAAAAAAAAAGACGCCAGAAAGTGTTGGTTAGTTTACAGCTGCTACAAACATTTGCTCTTTTGTCCTCAGGTTATACAACTATCAGGGCTGAAGTTCACATCAGCCCCCACCCCTTGACAATGACCTGATTTCCACTGCACTGCCCCCAAACCATGCATTAACTGTTTAATGCTACTTCTTGAACAAAAATGCCTTTATAAAAAAAAAAAAAAAAAAACGCTAGTTAAGCTAATTATTGCTACTTTAGCCTGTCACGGTCCTCGTCTGTTAGCTAGTGAGCCCACTGCAAAAACGAATACATGTTTTTGCACTAAAACTAAACATTACACTGAAACATATAAGAACAATTCAAATATACACTAATTACGTGGGAAGCATTTAGTAACATTTGTACACAGTAAAGACAACCTAATATGTCGTCTCAGTTCTGCTGTCGTTCATGTTAGCTAGCTGTGACCCGAAAAGACCTTTCACCCATTTTATCCCGTTTGACGCAGCGCTGCGCAGTAAAAGTACCTGAGAGGACCGACTCTCCTTCCAAATCTTCATCTGGTCGCTGGCTTTGTCCCTGTTGTCTGCCATTTCGACAGGTGCACACGGTCGGACCGCTCTATTTCGAGGACGGTCAGAGAAATATGCTCAGAGTTGGTCTCAATGCTGGAAATATTTCTTCCTGGACTTTGGCTGACGTAGCGCGACATATAAGGGGGGCGCTCTGCTCTGATTGGCTGCGGGACGGACGTTGACCTACTTTTAAGCAAATAGAACTAAAAACTTAACACTTTATTGTTATGTAACAGATTTCATCAACAACAGTAAACTATTCAATTATAACTTGTGGGAGAAGCACACAGACAAAGGTGAAATGCTATCAAAAAGAAGACAAAATTAATCTAACTTAACTAATTGAAAAAAATTATTTTATAATATCTGATAGATGAGAAAAAAAAATTTAAAAAATTTCTTGATATACCCACATGATGAGGATGGGAAATAAATCTAACTGATCCAACAAAGTCAGAGTTTTTGCTTTGTGAAAAATGAATTGCACAATTGACGCCATTCCTCTGGAGACATTTCTGGCTCAACAAAGACTCAAATTCAGGGGTGTCAAACTCATTTCTTCCAGGGACCGCATTCAGCCAAACTGGATCTCAAGTGGACCAGTAAAGTAACAGCATCCTAATCTAGAATTACTTTTTCTCTTTGTTTTAGTGCAATAAAAACGTTCAATTATAAAAATACATATATTTACAACTATGCTTTCACAAAAACATATGAATAACCTAAAAAAACTGAAATTTTGTAAGAAAATAAGTGATGTTTTAACAATATTATGCCTCAACTTATCATTTGTACAAGGGCATTACACACAATCTTACAAAAATATTTGGTAACAGGTATAATATTGCAGAAATTGTGGAGTTTGTAATTAAAATAAGACCAATTTCTCATTCAGTTTTGTCATTTGCCCAGTTGATTGTTCTTCTTGGTAGTTCTTTGAGGTTCAACTGGACTAGTTTTCCTTCAAAAGAACAAAACTAGTCCAGTTGAACCTAGAAAAAGGGAGTTGTCACTATTTATAGGTTATTATGCTATTATTTTGCTTGAGATTATATGGATCTGAATGTGAAACCTGAACTAAAAATTAGTTTGATGCCCTTGATTGTTAATATCGTCAGTGTAATTTTTGCACATTGCAAATTCACCCCACTGTTGCCTCTGCGACCCGGCCCTGGATAGGAACTGGATGGATCGATGGAAATTTATCCCACGGGCCAGATTGGACCTTTTGGTGGGCTGGTTTTGGCCCCTGGGCCACATGTTTGAGACCCCTACTCAAATTGCACCCTGTTTGTTTCTTATAATACATTGTGAATGTGTGTCTTATATGCCATATAGTTTTAGTAAAGAGAGTATTTTTGAGTTATGTTTTGCTTTCACTTCTCATAGCCAGAACACAATTAATTAAAACTGTAAATTATCAGTTTAAAACAAATAATAATACCACTTTTTGGCCGTATCACACAGTTCTTACTTCATGATAGGGAAGTTCTTCCACGGCACATATCCCTAGCCTCACAGCATAACTGCCTAAGTCTTTTTTTTTTTTTAAGTTATAGCCACTGATGCAAAATGAAGCAGCAGTGCAAAGAGAGTAAAGTTATACAGATATCACAATTTGGCCAAAAATATGACTTTGACAATTATGCTATGAGGCTAACAATTTGTGAATTGTCAAGCTAAGAAATGCAGATATGAACATGTATTAACAAGCACATATAATGTAAGTGGTATCTTGATACAGTCACTGAAAGACAAATAAATGTTTTCCACTTAGATCCCAACAAATCCTAGTTGATTTTATGAGGCAGGCGAGCAGCGAGACAGTCAGTGTTGAATTGCTTTTATTTCAAACAGCATTCACACAATACATTGTATTCTTGAGGCACATTCACATCAAGTGCTAAATAACTTCATGCATGGTCAAATGTAGGCTACAGCTTTGTTGAATCAAATGCTGATTGTAAATGAAAATATTGCTTCATTATTTGGCACAGTAGGAAACATTGTCTGATATTATTATATGACCACGGGTGTTTTATTTTTTTGGATTGATTTTCAAAGTGAGGCGAGGGATGCCATCCAACCTGACCTAAAATGTAGGATAGGTTATGCTTGGAAAGAAAAAAAAAAAGAAAAAAATTCACAACGATACATAAGATGCTCTTAGAGTTAGTAGATATTTCACATGATAATTCACATTCAAAGGTAACAACAAAACAGCACTTTTGCACAACGTTGTAGAGAATATCTGAGACAGATAAAAAGCCACCTTGACATTACATAATATAAGAGCCTTGTCACATTATCTTCATATTAACTGAAAACTTCTCATAAACCAAATTCTGGTAGCAAAGTGTCACCTATTGTTTTCAACCAGGATCTGCCTCAGGGCTTATGGGAAGTTTGCAGAGACACTAAGTACATAAGCTTAACCGATAACGTGACAAGTTTCTGGTGAAAAAACAACTTCAGATTAAGTCAAAAATGTCAAGGTGTTTCCTCTAACAGAAAATAAACCCATTTAAAGGGGTTAGTATATTTTACATCAAGTTAAATTCCCAGAGGTGTTTTGATATTAATTCATTGATCTGATGTTAAATATAGTGTTAAGTATAAATGAGTTTGATGGATATTAAAGAGTAATGCTTTGACTGTATCCAGAATTTGGCGTAAAACTGCTATAAGAATGTTGTAGTACACTATTTACATGTTTAGTTAAGCTTATGCAACTTGTATTGCATTAATCATGGTAAAAATAGAACAATGTAACAGATATTTATATGCTGATTTTATCTGGTTTGGCCACCCTGTAACAACTGCTACAAATTACAATTATTCACCTGGATAAGAGTACCTGGATTTTTTTCAAAAGCACAATAAATACAGAACATATCAAACCTCTATTATTTGCCAGTCTCACTGTTAACACATACACAAGCAAATCCTATAGATCTAACTCAACTCGGCTCTAAAATTGCTACAAAATTAACCAAATAGGCGCGATTGGTGACTAGACAAAGAAGACAAATGGGTACCGTTAATTTCCTGAAAGAGACGCTATTTCACCCCTCCATCCAGTCAGTCATTCTTTAGACAGTTTCAGAAGGCTACAACCAGAGTAGGCACCATGCAGGGGAGACTTTTTTCTTAAGTAACATTCTTTTTTTTTTTTTTTTTTTTAGCTCAAACTAAAGTTTCTAAACAACACTTTTGAGAATGAAAATGAGCTGCTGTTTCTGCTGATTTTTAAGAAAGGATTTAATTTCTGTTTTGGTGTGTTTGAGCCCAAATCTACTGAGCAGAGGAGGCAAATTAAAGGAAATAAATGATTCTATACAACAGGGGTCATCAACTACTACTGTCCTGGAGCTACAATGAATTTCAAAGAAAAAAGCTTTAGTCAAGTGTCAAAATATAAATATTCATAAAGCATATTTTAAATGTGGTATACATATTGAATATGAGTTTAGTATTTGATTAACAATGTAAAAAGGTACTTGTCAATTTGGTGAGATTTTTACTGAAATAGACAATGTAATGAAATACTATTCTTGCATTTATTAATTCAATTTCTGTATTAAATGATTAAAAAATATGAACAAATATATACTTTCCTGTATTATACAACCACTGGGGCTCTTAGTAATAGTTTCTGAATTTGACGGCTACACTTGAATGCACCACAGAGTTTAAGAGCCAAACTCGAATGCACCATGTAAATCTGTAAGAGTCTGATGCTGCCTTTAGTTGCTATCGGGAAGATGAATCTTTCCACTTGAGAATTTGAAATTACAAGTGCATTGTGTTCAAGTACTTTTGTTGTCGTAGCGAAATGAAAAATGCCTGACACACAATTTATTGTGACCTGCTGCTTGGGTAAAACAGTTTTGGATGTGTTAACTTAGCTGCTTCAGCACTTTTCTTGCAAATGGTGTATACTATAAATGTGCAAAATCATCAGCTAACAGCAGCAGAACGTTAATAAAAGTATTGTTTATCAATCGCGATGACTCCCTCACTGCTCTCCATCATGTCAAAAAGGTCAAAGGTTATTTCATCTTGGCAGCTCGTGTATGAACAGTTGTTTTTCCCCAATTTTCCAGTGAAAAATGACACAAAGGGGCGTTCATGTGCAATTTTTGAGTTACAATAATTTCCATAACACATGAAGGCAGCATCAGTCCAACAGAATGCAGGATGCCGTTCACTTTCCATAATTCCACAGATATAACTGCAGAAACAACTGACTGGCAGGAAACGTTTAACAAATAGAGCCATTTCTGACTGTTACGCAGTGTTTCTGAAAAGTGGGAAAAGATTACAGCACGTTGTGTTGGCTCCTCAAGTAAAAAAGATAACAGATGCTGGCTTTATGGCTTTGAGAAAGCACATTTTCGATCTGATTTTGGTATAATCAGAAAATGTTGACGATCGCTGCTGTACAGGATCATCATTTGTAATTTCCTCATTTGTTTCAGTGGTTTTCATTATAAATTGACCTCATACTCCTGTGACAGAACAAAGCAGATTCTAAAGGACATTTCAGCGTAAAATTACCAAATCAGCGTCAAACACTGGCTTTTCAGATTCCTGCCCCTGAAAACACATTGAATCCCTCTGTGGACCGTAATGTAAAACCTTTCATACTAAAACAGATTTGAGCATGACACTAAAAAATAGGAGGAAGAGGTGAAAGAAACATGAAAAAGCGAATGTTTCACTCCAGACACGTGTGACAGACAGATCTAGATCCTGCGTAGAGGATGCCACATGGACACCGGTTTCCTCAGGGTGGCCAACATCTGGTTCCAGTGGGTGATCCCGATCCCACTGGCCTCAGGACCGATGATCACATGGCCCAGGTTCTCGCCCCTGCCGTCGTCTGTAGCCTCTGCCACGGTCACCCTCAGGGACAGTTCCTGCAAACACAAACAGCTGGTTATACAACAGGCTGTATATAACCATGATTCAGCGTTTCCTTTCCAGTCTACGTAATCTAACAGACCTCACCAAGACAGCTAAAAGGATATATCTGAATGTGTGTGTGTTTAGTTTCCTTTTACCATTGTTTTCATTCATTCAAACTTCAACTCAATAAATAAATATAAATGAAGACTGTAGTGATCAAAGAGTGGAAGCAAAGAAGTGAAATTCTGATGCTTTCTGACAACAAATTTCAGTCCAGTATGATGGAAGCGTAGTTCTGCTCTGCTGCAGTGGACTAATGTAGAGACTGAACAAAAATTGGGTTTAATTTCTATTCAATGTCCTGTAAGTGTTTGACAATAGCAAAGGGTACGAACACAGAGATAAGAGGAAAAACACCAAAGTGTGATGCTTTTTGGAAACTGTTTTACAGAGCAAAATGCCAGAAAAATATTTCCACTGCAGCGTGACTCTGTTGAAATTAAACATTATAAGTTTCAGTTCATGACAATAGTCACTAAGTTCTTTGGCTTTTTTTCAAAATAGCCGAGTAAAAGAAGCATTATAAAATGTACAATAATGGTGAAAATGAGAAAAGATGATTTAATATTTTAAATCTTGATGAATAAAGGAGAAAAAAGTGAGTAAAATAAGAACATTTAACTATGAAGTATTAAAGGTTTACAATGTTCTAAAGATAAAAAAAAAAAAAAAAAAAGGAACTGACTTTAAAATCTGCTAAATCTTGGTAAAAACGTCCGCTGTCTGCAAAAACTACAACTTTTCTTCCTTAATGACTGCTCACATTAAAGGACAGAAGTGAAGTGAGATGGGGAATAAAAAACAGTATAGGCCTTATAAATAAATAAAACCCTGTCTATCACACCTTAAGGAAAGCCAACCTCCGTATAAACTCCCAGTAACAGTTACCGGTAATAAATCTTACTGCAGCGATAAACAGCGTCCATTAGGTTCAGAGGTGCAGCTGCTGCATGTGTCTTCATATTCTAATCAGGTCACAGTGTACACTGCGTTCCAAATTATTATGCAAATTGTATTTAAGTGTCATAAAGATTAAATTTTGTGTTTTTCAGTT
>JAPQRP010000025.1:23587204-23598228 GCA_037367295.1 Apogon hyalosoma
GTACCTTTAGTTGTACCAGGCATTAAAATGAACAAGAAATTGAAGAAAACAAGGGGTGGTCTAATAATTTTTTCCATAACTGTATGTACCATAGATAAAACAATCTTACTATGAAGACTCAAAACTTGCTAAAACAAGAATTTTGACATTGTATAACCCTTAGATAATATTGTCTTATTTTAAGAGAACTTGATAAGTACAATTTTCTTACTGCACTGGCAGATACTTTTATTTGAAATAAGACATTTTAACCCAATAATGACTTTTTCTTATTTTTGTAAAGGCCTTTTTGGGGCAACTTTGAGTGGCACCATAACTTAAGGCCGACCACATCAAATGTAATACTTTTCAAAGACTTTTTAAAGGTATTAAATTCAGATTTGTAAATTCAAGTTTTCTAAGACTTTTTAAGACCCTGTAGGAACCCCGTATAACAGAGGTCTCAAACATGTGGCTGGGGGTCAAATCCGGCCCCCAAAGGGTCCAGTCTGGCCTGTGGGATGAGTTTGTGAAATGCAAACATTTTACTGAAGATATTAATCATAATTAATAATATAGTAGTGGGTTGGATCAGTAAACACACATTCTCTTTGTAAATATAAACATTTTCATGTCATTTTACTGTATTTACACTGAAACAAACTATCATTTCACGAAAAGGTGAATAACATGAACAAATATGAACATTTTGTAATGTCTGAAGTGCAAGTTTACCAATATTCTGCCTGTTAAATGTTTTGTGTATTTGTTGATCCACTGTGATGTGTACGTTGTAATTTACATGTGTAAATGATAAACTGAGACAGAATATTGTTAAAATTGCAGTTTTTTTTTTTTTTAAATAAATTTCAGTTTGTTCATGTTATTCACTTTGTTTTAAAGGATAGTTGGTAGATGTAAACATTTTCATCACATCATTTTACTTTTTTTGCTCTAAAACAAAGTTTGGAGTTGACATTATTTCTATATTATGATGTTATTTCACTGGTCCGGCCCACTTCAGATCAAATTTGGCTAAATGTGGCCCCTGAACTAAAATGACTTTGACATCCCTGCTGTATATGGACATAAATATTGGGGCACATCATGGGTACAGCTGTAAGATGTCCTGTTCATGCTGATTTGAGATATAAACATCAACATTAATAATAAACATATATATCCCAATATAAAACTATGACATTTGTTTTGTATCCCAGACCCGTTAGAAAAGAAACACCTGACTTCAATGTCCCAATACGTTAGTCCATGTAGTGTAGTGCATGTAGTGACTTTAGTTACACTATGAGGCTAACAATCTGCTGGTGACATCTTTTATAACAGACTGACACATGTAGCTATTGTGCACAGGAAGTCAGAACTAACAAAGGGGAAGTGGGCATCAGTGAATGGAAACAGAAAGAGTCTAAAAAAAGTCTAAAACTAATACTGTTCTGTGATAGCAACTTAACTCATATCATAGTCAATTGTCCAATCCTTAGCAAACATTTGCAGTCTTTCAGTGGTCGTTCCGCTGTTCTGCTCTGGACTAAAGGGCTGAGTGGGAAACTCCTGAAACATAATACAATGAGTTATTGTTTCCCAGCAGTGTGTGAGGCTCAGGGTCTCTGATGAGCCTCCGACTGCAAAGCAATTAGTGCTTCTTTCTTGAGATTCTAGTGTATTACAGCAGAGCGGCTTAATTAACTTCACCAATTCAAATCTTTTTCACTTCACATCTACTGTCTGCTGTAAGTACAAATAAGCTTAGGCACACCAGCACAGTTCTGGAGACGTAATACAGCAGATTACCGGCGCTTTTTATACAAAACTAATTTCAAAACTAAGCTGTAAGAGAACACTTATTAATGTGGCAAATCAAACTGAAAATGAGGCAGTTTCTCGAGCGCTGCCAAAACAACTACAGACTATTTAACTGAGCTGATACGACTTTACAGGAATCTGAACTGTTATGTCAGTGAAGTTTCCCATTTCTTTGCAGTTTCAGTGCAGTCCTATCATGCAATTAAACACGTCAAACTAAACATATACGGTGCAAATATGTTTATTCAAAACACAAACACTTTTTCCACACAGGAAAATGAAAGAAATGGCACATGTTCTTCCTTCAACATAGCATAACAAAACAAAACCAGCCTATCGGTATTTCTTGGATATGGTGAATACAAATTTGAATATTTTTCATCAGACATAGGATATTTGATAATGGTTACGATACTGTTGTGGAAGCATTTGCAAACAGACAGGAACAGGGGCGGTAAGAGACAAAAACACATGTCATCTCTGATTATCTTATAAAACAAACTACAGCTATATTAAAGTTTAACAGAGTAGCAACAAGAACAGTAAAAAAAAAAAAAAATAAATATGCCACGCTACATCACCTTCACCTACATCACCTTAAAGGATTAATAAAGGATGTTCAGTCAACTGAGATGAAGACAGATCAGAAGATTCACAATCATGGAGACGCATCGAGCTGAAACCAGCATCTACTTAATGTCGCTCTGAATCTCATTCCATTGGATCAGTGGGATTTGGTCCAATTATCTGGAGCAAAACACAGGAAAAGACACGCTCATTAATTAGGGTATGTTATTATATCAAACAGACAAAACATGGACATTCTGTTAGTACTGGTGAGCAGCTGGGAAATGGACCTGGTCTGGGACACCATTTGTTTTAGAATAGCATAGAATAGAATAGAATGTGTTCAGAAAGCTGCTGCCTGACTTGGGACCACATCGCCCCAACTTTAGCATCACCTCACTGGCTCCCAGTTCGTTTCCAAATTGATTTTAAAATTCTTTTATTTGCTTTTGAATGCGCCAACGGTCTTGCTCTGCAGTATCTGTCCGACCTGCTCCAGCCGTACACTCCTTGGCACGCTCTCAGATCTCAGATCAGTCACTATTAGTCGTTCTAAAGACTCAGAGGAAGCTGAGAGGTGACGGGGCTTTTTCAGTCGCTGCCCCCAAACTGTGGAATGAATGACCTTTGCACATCAGACAAACCGACTCAATTTCTATTTTTAAATCCTCTCCTAAAACATATATATTTCTCTTTGGCTCTTAACTCAGCGTGAGAGGTTGGCTTTTATTGTCTTAATGTATAAATACTTTTATTGTTTCATTCATTCTTTTATGTGTTTTATTTGTTTTTATGACTGTGTACAACACTTTGGCCAACTGTGTTGTTTTTATTGTGCTTTACAAAATAAATTTGATTTGATTTGATTTGAAGATAGGATAGAATGGAATAGGACAGAAAGGAACAGAATAGAACAGAATTGAATAAAATGGAATATAACAGAATAGGATAGGATGGAATGGGACAGGACAGTATAGAATAGAACAGAACAGAATAGTCTTTTTTGTCATTATACAGGTTGTGCAACAAAATTGCAGGTGGTCTCTGCCAGCAACAGTGCACTATACAACTAATACCATGATACAATACAGTTTATATATATATATAAAATAAATAAAATTATGTGCAATACTAATATGTACAAATTAGAAATATACTGTATAACAAGGTCAAATTTGAAAAAAATATAAAAGTAGTAGATTGTGGTTTCCATATGACTGAACAGATAATGAATAATTGAAATGTTAATCATTTAAATGTGAAGGTGTTACCTGTCCAAACGGTTGACCACATCTCTCACAGTGTTAATGAGATTCTCGTGTTCTTGGGGGCTGCTGACAATGATGCTGTGGAGCTTCTTCATGTAGGAGTCAATAGTTTCGAGGGTGGGTGTTTCTCCGCTACCTGTACAGAAACAAGTATGTGATGTGTGAAGTACTTGTACTGGTGTTTCAGGTTCCTACTGACTGAGATTTCAACAGTTGCATTGCCAGCAACACCAGTGTGACATGTATCTAATGAAGTGATATGATGCATCTGTGTGTGATGATAACACACACTCTATCTCACAACACAAGTCAAAGCACAACAATCAAACATGATCAGCTCTCATCATCTACTGTATGTGAACTACTACAACAGTAAACAATGAAGCGGATACTCATGACCGTATATGGAAAAAAACAGGACCATTGGTTCTCTATCTCACCGGTATGTTCTATCAAGAATAAATAACAAATCTGTGAGGTTGTCAATCTCCCAATAGAAGTAGGTTGTATTTTTACGAGAGGACATCTCAACTAATGAAATGAACATCCATATCAGACTTCCTATCAGAGCTCAATAGAAACTATATTAATATCTGTAACCATGTCCATGTTATTAACCATCAAAATGGGGCCCATTATAAGTAAAGGCAAATTTATAATAATTTAAAGAATTGTCAAAAATCAACATTTCTCATAACTGTGAACAAAATTTGTAGACACTGTACCAAGGAAGCTACATATAAAATCTGACATGAATCCGACCAATAGTTTTGGAGAAGAAGATTGTTGAAATAATAACAAGTGGCACAACAAACCCCGCCCCTGACAAACGTTTTACCTGATTTGCTCTATCGCTTATCATTGCGAAAACACATTTTTGGTGACCTTGATCTTGGACCTACATTCACCAAAATTTAATGGGATCTATTCTGGACCACCTCGCACCTTTCCTGAAAATTTAATGGAAACTGGTCCAGTAGTTTTTGCGTAAAGTTGCTGACAAACAAACACACACACAAACAGACAAAAAAAAAAAAAAAAAAGAACCAAAAACAATACCCTCACCTCCCCTTCGGGGGGGCGGGATAACTATTAGGGTCCAAATACACAAATAAATGAACCAAAGACCAATCAAAGTGGGTTTAACAAAATATGACCCCTTTCAGTGAGCTGAGAGTTTTAAAAGCAGGAATAACACTGACATTATTCGCCTGTACGTTATATTTTATATTTACATTCATTCTCCTACTCAGCATCTTTCTATGTCTTCACTGTCCATTTTTTGTACAGCATTCAGAAAGATAAACCTGTGGGAGTGAACACTGCGGAACACACTACACACTACATTTAAGCAATAAACAGGTTTAACCTAACAGGGGATCAAAGCTTGACTGTAGTGCTACTGCTCTGTACAAGCAGGTGAATCCAGCAGAAGTATCAGTGAGCGGATCCTTCCAGTAGTGACACTAAAGCTAATACTTCACACATGGATGGAGACAGATGCCACTGTAGTGAAACAGGTCAGTGCTGACTCTTATAATGCACTGGTCAGTATCACAAGTTTCTAAGCCCAGGAGACGTGTGCACACTTTCTGATGGGAAGAGACTTAAATTATCTTTTCCCCCTCGCACAGCAAAATGTTGATTAAAACCAAGAGCGTATTTCATTTTCATCTGTGATCGTCCAAACAAATGGTCCCAGTGCACTGAAGTAAGGGATAGATCAGCAAATATCTGACAAGTTAGGAGGCTGCACAGATGCTGAATTATGAGTCAACAAAAATACTGTTGAGTCATTTATATATGGGTTATTAGAAGAGTCATCAAAAATATAATCATTTTCACTTTCTAACAAAGATAAATCTACTTTTGAACTTGACTAATGAAGACAATAGTTTAGGACTAAGTCATTCATTATATGACCCTGCTGTTGTGCTTAGCTCACCAGACAACATCCATTTCCATTTTTTATGTAACTTCCTTGGGTTAATGTCTATAAAGTTTGTTCACAGTTTAGAGATATTTCGATTGTAAAATTTCTGAAATATTACACAATTGCCTTTACTTGTAATTGGTCCATATTTTGATGGTTTATAACATGGAAATGGTTACAGATATCAATATAGTTACTACTGAGCACTGATAGGAAGTCATATATGGGCTTTCATTTGGGTCCATGACCTTTGACCTCAAGTGGCCTGGAAGGGTTAAACTCAGGGTCACCAATGTCTAGGTTTCGACAATATTCTTCTCCAAAACTACTGGTTGGATTCATTTCAAATTCGCTTCCTTGGAACAATGTCTACAAACGTTCACAGTTTTGGAAATTTTGATAATTGAATTTTGGACAAAGCTTTGAAATATTCAAAATTCAGCCTTACTTGTAATGGGCCATATTTTGATCCTCGTAACATAGAAATGGTTACAAATATCAATATGGTTACTATTGAGAATAGATAGGGAGTCATATCTCAGTCTTATCCTCCAGTGAAAGTTCCACCCACTTCTACTGGGAGACTGATCTGCTGCATCCAGACCACAGGACTCTAATGCCGCGTTTCCACTACGTGGTACCGGCTCAACTCGACCTCTTTGCGTTTCCATTACGAAAAAGGACCTGGAATCTGGTACCCGGTACTAGTGTACTGGTATCATCTCCGCCGAGGTTCCAAGCGATACTAAAACATGACGTATAAACACTGCAGACCTCTGATTGGTCAGACAGTTGTCTCTGTGACCCGCTGTATTACAAAATACAGATGCGGAAGTTGACAGTAAATATAGCGGTACATTAATCCACATGACAACAGCCCAAAACTACACCATGGTCAGTCCAGGAGATTCAGTCCTTGGTGGTTGATGTAAAAATTCAGACGAGACAACACGCAACGAGCGAGTTTATCAACAATTCCCTGAGCAGACGACACGGAAGTAACACGCCGCACCGCTATGACGAACACGTACTGAAAAGTGGGTAGTATCCTGTAATGGAAACACTCTCCAGGAATACTGAGTCGAGCCGAGTTGAGCTGGTTCCACGTAGTGGAAATGCGGCATAACACAGAAACAGAACCTGACAACCTCATGCATTCAACATGTTACTGATTCTTGACAGAACATACCGGTGAGATACAGGGCTATTAGTCCTATTTTTTATCCAGGTGTTACAGTGAATATGGTGTTAGTTGTCACCTGGGAGTGGTAAAGAGGAGAAGCTGGAGGTGAGGGCCTGGCGCAGGGTCTCCAGATGTTGGTGGAGGAGCCCGTTGCGTCCCCTTTCTTGCATCACGTCCCCTTCCAATCTCTCCACAGCCCCGCGCATGCTTTCCACATGCTTCTGCAGCGCTGCGTTACGTTCCTCGTACTCCATGTTGGTCTTACGTAACTGCCGCATCTCTGCTTCTCGAGCTGTTTAGAAATGCAAAAAGGCACAGACACACTATTTTGGGACGATGGAGTGCCATATAACAAAATCTCTTTAGGTAGCAGATGAGTGCACAGGAACACTTTGACAAATGGAGGTTTAAAAAAGTCACAGCACACAGAGTGCTAAGTATTTCTCAACAGGTCAGCTTGGCTGTGCCTGGGGTCTTTACCTTTGCTGTGGTTGAGAAACTCCTCTGTGAAGATTGGTATGTCAAACACAGTTCTGTCTTTTCCCTCTGCATCCTTCTGATGATGGACAGAAAAGTAGTAGGAAGCAAAGAGATAAGCAACAGTAAGAAATGTTTGGCCCCTCAGATTGACAGTGAGTGGCGGTCATTTATTTCTCTGGATGTAGGTGTGTGAGTAATTGATTTCATACTTGACCACGAGGGAAATACAGATACACAGTTTAGAAATGAGGAGGCAGAAGTAATTTCATCATCTGTGCAGCTAAGATATCAAAGGCTCTGAAATGGGTTGCAATAAATTTGCAATAAAATGTGTTTCGCAATAGCCACATGAGACACAGCGCAGGTTTACGCTTGTGTATTCCCTCCTGTGAAGAATGTATCATCCATTCTTATTTCCAGGAAGAAAAAAAAATTCAGCTGAATCCTGTGAGATTTTCAGGGGAAATACTGGTGTTCCCTCAGGAATGCTGATTGTAAGAGGGTCACCTTGGCTGAAACCCTTCAGAATATGCCAAAATACTTACAAGAAACACCCCTAATTACAGCGGGAACTTAGTGAAAATGAATTACACACTTCACACGAGCCGAGTGCTGGGTTCCCAAACAAACACAGCCCCAAAGAGGATTAACCTAGCTTTAGTAATGCAACAGTAAGCACTTAATATGTAGCTCAAGAGAAGGGCAAGCACAAAAGACTGGCTTCCTAGGTGAAAGAAATGACAAAAATAAACTTTTACTATATAAACACTTACAATCACATACATTAAAGACATGTTTGGATGTATTTTAAAAATAGGTGTGTCTGGCTCAGTTAAATGCATAATTATGTCTAGAAAATCATTTTGGACCATGTTCAGTCATGCATGACTCAATCAAGCATCTCCAAAATGTATCCCTTTTAGCCTGATAATGTCTGTAATACTAAGTCTGGGACTCTTTTGTATAAATAGTGACATGATTTACTCAGCTGGAAAGGAGTTCCATTAAAGCAACAAATACTTATGATCAGAAGAACAACCAACATTTGTAAATCAGACACGTTTAGGTGATCCGTTGGATATTCCATTCACTTCTGCATGGAATGGATCATTTTTAAACCTTAGTTTGCCTTCAAATTGAACATCTTGTCCTCTTCGTAGATATATTTTATGAATAAATATAGTGTCTAACATATTTCAAGCAACAGAATCCACAAGGTGAACAAGAATGTTCTTTTAGATTTTAAAAGTCAAACCTAATGATTTTTCCAGCATGATATTCAAATGAGTTCAGGTCAAAGGTCATACTTAATCATTATATGGAGCTGGATACGTATTAAAGGCACTATTTTAGTGTTAAATACATGAATGATATAGAAGATGATGAAGTTGCATAAGAGCTTTGATGTAATTTTTAGAAAATATTGCTGGTTCAAAGGTGATAGCAAATGGTGTGAGTTCCGCTGCTGCTGTAGCAGCATCTGGAGGTTTAGAAAGTTGGAGAATATCAGTATATGGCATCATAAGATGGATCTTTCTTGGAATAAAAAATTCAACTATTTCTGAGTAAGTTTATGAAAGTGGGCCAGGTAGGTACAGAAAGGAGACAAACCCTTTGGTTTCAAGTTCAAATCTGTATATTTTAGATTGATAAAGCATTTTCAAATACATTAAATTAAAACATTGTCACCTGAACTAGTCCTACAGTATGTCTGCGGTATCTGTTGCTGTCTTTGAAAATCATGTTGCAGTGTTTGACTCATAATTTTACATTAGTACAAATTACACAAGTTAATGAAGTAACGCCAAACATGCTCTCCTCTGTTGAGCACAATAACTTCATGGCACGCAGTTGCAACAACACTGCACACGATGCTGCCTAAAATTAATGATGCCTGTACTTAGAATATTTTTATGTCCACTGTGACTTGCTGGTGCTCAGTGAATCAATATGTTCTGAAGAAATCTCTTCTGAACCAAAATCTTCCAGGGGGGGACATTATCACTCAATTTAATCCTTTCTTAATATTCACTTTTTCAGTAAAGTGACTATGGGTGAGGTGGGGAAGAATTACTGACCTCATGAAGAGCCTCATTAGCGACCTGGTGTCCGACGTCTGGAAAAAAAAGAATAATGAAAATGGTCATATATCCTCTGCTGCCTGTTTAACTGGTAGAATGAACAGAAAAAAGCTCAGCTCTACACACAAGACTAGAAGAGAAACTACGCTTATGATGGAGAGCATCTCAGTCAGTGGAGGTCAACATAATTTCTATTTACTTTCAAGAGATATTTGTGTAGATAGATTTACCCTCAGTAAAAAAAAAATTCTATACCAGGAGCATGTCTTCAGTGCAAGGAGTCTTTAGCCCCACCATTACCACTTATTACAGCAGTAGAAGTCCATTTAATTCTACATTCACACTGCTAGTTCTAGTGCTCACTTCAGATTTACTGCTCAGATCTGAAATTCTGTCTGGCTCCTCATGTTTTTCTTCACATTTTTCAGTTTTAATTTTGGCCAATGTCAGATTCTGATGAGTCCTCTTCACAATCCTAAAACTGAGACACGGATTTATGTTCAGATAATTTACTTCAGTAAAATCATTAAGACACACTGTGAAAATTCATCGCTACGAGGAAAAGTTGCACACTCCACGTTTGAATTTTTAATATCATTGTTATAAAGTAGTCAGTGAGCCTGTTTACATGACCATAAAAATCCAATAACTGGCAGTAATCAGATAACTGTAATAATCAGATCTAACACGCTTAAATGCACTTAAGAAACGCAATAATCGAAAACCCTGGTTTAGACGCTTCAGTCCATTATTGGATTTCTTTCAGAGACGTATGTAGTGATAGTAGACTCAAACTTCCTGTTATTGTCTTCTGCTCACGTTTGACAACGTAAATTCTGTTTTCTATGATTTTACCTATGTCTACAAATGTGTAGATGTAAAAGAACAAAATAAATCAGATTAACCTGTATACACGCAGGAAGACATAGGAGTACAGGGGAGAAATTCAGGTGTGTTAATCTGATTTTTCATAGTCAGATTACTGCTGTTATCTGATAAAACAGATCAGATTATCCTGTTTAAATGATCCCTTGAATAAGATGACAACTCCAGAAATCTGATAATGATCGGAGTATGAGTGTGCATGTAAACAGACTCAGTGTGTGTTTTTAGATTATTTTTACTGCTACATTCAGCTGTATGGTACCTCTTTGTACATGTTTAAGTTTGAGTTACTTTACTGCACTTGAATGACTTCCTTCAGTGCACGGTTGTGATGAATCTTAATCTAGAGTGATGCAAGAGTTGCCTGAATTCTGATCTATTATTCAGACCGAGGTCGTAATGCAAATGATAAGACTTGGATTTTCTTTAGAACCTTATAAGACAGTGACCTGAATCAGAATTACAAAGGTCAGATTTCATGTTATTTGTTCATACAGTCATGAAAAAGATCAGATTTTAGTCACTATTGCCTGCAGATGAACATACAGGTCTGTCAGTCTAAGTTCAAAAAAATTCTAATTCATCAGATACAGTAGTGGAAAAAATTATTAGACCACCCCTTGTTTTCTTCAATGTCTTGTTCATTTTAATGCCTGATACAACTAAAGGTACATTTGTTTGGACAAATATAATGATAACAACAATGCGTAGGTGCGAAATGGCAGCCACGCTTCTATCAGCCTGCCACAGGGCAGCTGTGGCTACATATGTAGTTTACCACCACCAGAGTGTGAATGTGTGAGTGAATGAATAATGGATCCACT
>JAPQRP010000025.1:23632197-23656419 GCA_037367295.1 Apogon hyalosoma
AACACCGTCATCTTCTACAACATTGATTCACCAGTAAAACCCATGGAGTTGGATCAATGACAGTGGATGGAGATGTTTTTGGATTCAGTTATTGATATCCTTGATGAAAAAGTTACTTTTTCTCCATTTTGATATAATAACATTGAATTTACTTTTAGTTTTCATAAATTTCTAAATAAAACATTGGAAATTAAATATAAGAAAATACACGATTTACAGTGAAAGTGGCAAAATAGAGAAAAAGATCAAAATAAATGGTGATGAATCATTTAAAGGTAGGGTAGGAGATCCTAGAAAAACAGATCGAGCAAGCTACATTTTGAAAATACACAATTCAAAAGTCCAAACCCCTCCCCCTTAAGCCACGCCTCCAGAGTATCAGAACACGCAATGGTTGCTCCAGAGGGTTCACGAGTGCTGCAGCATCAGTTCACCCCCCCACCCCCTGGTCTGTGGAACCATGCGCACCTCATTCATTGTCCTCCACCCCCCCATCACCCTGTGCATACCTCTGAATTCAGGTCCGTATATTAGATTAGAAGTTGGACTTTTCACTTGTTTTGATATGTGTTCTAAGTAATCTCGGGCTAGTAAGAACAGCTGATTGCAGTCAGACTGATATCAGGCTAGCAGCAGCCCACTAAAGTTTGCTTTGAACGCTGTAATCTGTGCATTTCACTATTATGTTTGTCGGCAGAACAGCCCCAGTTCATACCTATCTGGCTAACGTTAAATTCCCTAGTGATTTATGTTAGAGACAAAACAGTTTTCCGGTGAAATTTACATCCTAATATTGCTAATATAGCTAGCCAAGCTCTGGCTCTGTTTCCTGTACAAGTGCTCTAAGCCTCTGAGAATGTGCAATTCATGCACGATGAGGGGTATGCACAGAGGGGGGAGGGACAAATGGCAGTTGACTTTGATAGACATATCACCGTTCAATCATTTCGATGGGTCGGTTAAAATGACTGGATGGTGTTTTTTCAGTTCTGTCCGTTCCACTGGTGACTAAAATGTTTTATTTTTGTGTTAGAGCATTCAATTAATTGGTTGCAAACGGGGTGTGAAGGGGATTTTAAGCAATATAGTAAAAAAATTCTCCAGGAAAACATCTCCTACCCCACCTTTAAGAAAGGCTAAATAGAGAGAAAGTTTCATTTTCATAATTGCCACAGAAGTAGCACTGGGTCTTTATGGGTTAAAACCAAGCAAATAAAGATGTGTTTATAGATAGTAAACCAACAGACTTCATTTTTCCTGAAACCGATAGAAAAGGTGACCTCAGGAGTTAATGGAATTGAAGACGGTTTCCTCATTTATGACTAACAGATGGCGACAACTGGGGGCATATTGATTTACATGACACTCGCTGGCGTTCTATAACCAGTCATTATCATTTTCTCTAAAGGTGGCTATTCTGTCCGGTACCACCAAAAAGCTCTCCCACTTCCCTCTGTAGCTCCAAGAAAAGCATGTCACACTTATCAGTGAAGGATTAATGAGCAGAGATGCAAAGTCCAGACACATGTGATGGCTGCGGAATGAAAGTATTAAGGCACTAAAAAGACTGACTTTTGTTCAACTGACTGGGAGAGCTGAGGGTAGCAGAGGGCGACTGGAAAAATGAGACGGCCTTTGCAAAATAAGTCCGGGTAATCCATCAGATGCCAGGCCTCATTATGGCTATGGGTACAGCATGAAAGAGAGCCCTTTATCTGGGCTTCCTGTTCTTATTAGTAGCACTCGAGCAAAAGGATAGTAACAGTCCCTTCCTCATCCCCCACCTCTGGGCTGGGGCGCCGCTGCTGACACAGAGAAGCAAAGTCATTCTCTGGCCTGCATTCCCTGGCCGCCTCTGTGGGCAGGCCTGCCAAGTTTTTAGGATGAGTGTGACTGTGTGTGTGTGTGTGTGTGTGTGTGTGTGTGTGTTGTCTTTCTGTACAAGTGTGTATGTGTGCACGCAGATATCCGGGGAGGCTCAATCGTCACTGTCGGAAACCTTTTTGCCAGCTGCAGCACATCCTCCCTTCGCCGACGGTATCCACATCCAAAATGGAGCTATTTTAAGACACTCATTCCCAAAATGGTGACACACAACACTTAAATTACCGGAGCGGACTTCTTGAACGTGGGAGAGCCGTCTGCAAACTGTCTTTTTTTTTGGGGGGGATACATGCTAGTCTGGAGTTTATCGATCCTTTCTCAAGGGGACATGGCACTCATAAAGGATTTTCCCACAGAAAAGGTACACTTGTAATGCAACCTGCTATGACTGCACATCCTCAGCAGCTCAGAAAATGCTGAGTACAATAGTGAGGAAAGGAATGTGCCAAACGTTTGATGAAACATATCAGACTGTGACAATGACAAGTCTGTTTACCCTTGAGAAGCTGACGTAAAAAATCTGTCTTTTTTCAGTCTTGAGGTACGTCAACAAACTTAAGAGATGGAGGGATTAAAAATGAAGGATGTGTGAAAGCCAAACTATTAGAGCTAAATCAGTCATTGCATTAAATCCTGTTTTCATAGAGTGCAGAATGTACACGCTTTTGATGTCACAAACATATGCAATCCTTAATGGGACCAGCAGAGGGCAGTAGGTGACAGTGATGGTGACATTGTTATTGTCAGGGCTGTCCAGATGAAGGGCAGTGAGGGCTGTGGAACATCAAGGATTCTTGAAGTATGGCAGGTGGAGCGAATAATGCCCTGAAAAGAGAAGAGAACAAAATGGTACAAAGACAGCAAATTAGCCCATCTCCAAAGATGAGGGGCTTCAATTATCACAGCCAGAGACTAGCTGACAGTGCATGAGGGGAGTCGGACTGTAGTTTTCAAAGAAGTGGAGGCTCAGCGTGAGGGTCATTAAAAAATAGTAGCTGACACTTGACAGAATGAATGGCGGCAAATAGGACTGGACTTGTTGCAAACTAGATACAGACGGTTATTGAAGAATCCTTAAGCGTCATTAAGGACAAGCACAGGCGTCCCTTTGCTGCTTCATTTTTTTTTCTGTTTCTCTCCACATGCTCTTGGTCTGGACTTTAGTCAAGGTGGTGGCCCCGAGACGACTGTTTCTCTGCAACGAAAACAGAAATGCTTCATTTTTTCCCGTCAGGACGACATGGATGTAGAGCCCAACCCCGCTTTCACTGTAAACAAAGAAAAAAAAATAACACACAAATGAACACTGCAGACGGTCTAATTATACGGATGCGCGTGAGTTTTTGTGAGTTTGCGCGAGGGGGCTGTGTGTGTTTACGTTCATACTCTGTAAACACCTGTCATGCATGCGCTCTCATCAATACGGTCCTATCATCTGCATGTCAAAGGTTACCAAACAAGCTCACGGCTGAGCAAGCAGTGGGATCAAACAGAGAGAGAGCAGGAGGCAAATCAGTTGACTTTTCCCCCAGACAGGATGACTGCTGACAGCGGCTCACAGCCTCGATGCTAACACACACAAGACCGTCAAATGCACGCTGACACACATACTTCCAGACTGGTGCATGAGTCTCCCAGTGCATGAGCTCGTACTGGCACATCAGTTACTGACAATGCAGTCCTTTGCCATGTATGCAACTAATTGAGACCTGATAAGGAAGTCCACTTCATCCAGAGAAACAATGACGCAGGCAGCAGAGAATATCACCAGCTCCCATAAATAGTCACAAAATAACCCTACAGATGATATCTCCGGTGCCTGTGAAACCCCACAGGAGCCCCTTTTTTCTTTTGCCTGCCATTTCATCAGGTGCTGGTGTGGATGAACATGAAGGACCCTAATTAAGGGTCGTTTCCCAGAGGAGTCCATCAGACCGACTGTATATTATTTGCCCAGTCCGATATGCAGTCAGGCTGCTGTTTTCCATTTCTTTCTACGCCTCGGGCCTATGTGCATGCCCTACTTCAGTCCACAAGGTGCTCTGGTAAGACTGGAGGACACATGGGACAGCCGGGAAGCCGCTCTTTTCTCATATGACAATGGAAACATGTTCCAATTTAGCCCGTTGGAATGGGGGATTTCATTTGATCATGGTGAAATTAATTATGAGCACCAGTGGTATTGATGTGTCCTGATTAGTGATGCGTGGGTTAGGGTTATGGGGTTTTTTTTTCAACCTGCTTTTGTGGAATTATTTGACCCGCCCTCAACTGCCGCACACCACTGCAGTTATTTTTACAAACCCACCCCGTGGCTACCCGATCCGTACCCGGAAACCGGATCGGTATCCTGTGTTTCGCTTTTTAAGACCTATTCATGAGAGTTTGGCAATATTTCAATGTTTGAAACGTAACTCAGCATTGTTTAAGCATAAAGATCAGTTTATTATTGAGAACATTTTCTTGTCCGTTACTTTTCCAACATACTTGCTTCATCTTCAGAAGTGGATCCTGGTTGTCCATGAAACTTAACGCAAACCGCTCATTATCATTTAGCTGTCCTGCCGGTTTGCCTGCTCAAAACTAATGGTATTTAAAAGACTATATTTAACATCGGTGCACGAGGCAACGAAGGAAACAGTTTCCATGGAGTTTGAACAATTTTTTACTATATCATCATGCAAAGAAATCACACACAGCTTCTCGGTATTGATCAAAAACAAGATATTGGGGTCCAGCCCACCACCTAGAGACTGTAGCCTGAGTTTTTCCTACAGAACCTACAGAAACTGTCGTGAATTTCATGCAATGGCGGCATGTTATTTTTAGATTTTATTGTTATATTAACTCATTGGCTGCCAGCCATTTTCAGAGCAGAGAGCCCCATACTGCCAGTGTTTTGGAGCATTTTCACTGATTTTCAAGACCCACAGAATATTGAGTTCTGTGACTACATAAACATTGAAACTATCAAAAGAAAGTGTAGACGCTCTTCTTTCATCAGGAAAAAAAAAGTTTGTTTCTAGCCTTTTGGGTTCTTTAGTAATTGGCAGTAGAACAGGGTGGTTTCAGCATAAACACCTGTTTTTGACCAAAAAAACCAGAGAAAATCAGCTTTTTGTGCACAGAGGCATGTCAAGCAGAGCAGCGACGTTGACACCAATATTTGTAGCTTTAGTGACACCTCCAACATCTGAAGAGTTGTTTACTTCTATGAAACAACAAAAACACTGAAAAAAATAAATATAGAACAGAGAATAATATGCATATAAAAAAGAGTTATGTGCACGTATAAAAAAACTATGGTTCTGTGATCAAACAAAACTATTTCCAATGCTGAATATTGCACAGTTCTGTTGCACATTGTGTGAGAGATATTGTTATTTATTTGTATATTGTTTGTCAGTACACTACATTCTATGATTACAAGCCTGACCGACAAGCTCCGCCAGATCACCCCCCCATTAAAAAACATCTATAGGTGTCATTGGCAGCGAATGTTCAGATTTGAATTGATGTCTATAGATGTCAATGGCAGCCAGTGAGTTAACAGTTATGTACGCGCAATCAGTCGTAAATGACAACGGTGAATGACAGATGTGACGGAATTTCGTGCATGTGGGGAACCAATCCAGTTTCCAGGCACGGATCGGGTAGCCACACACCCGAACCGCAACCCCTTAATCAGCTATGGCGGCCTGGCGTCTCTGCTTGGCACTCTCGTCACGTCAATCTGCAGGTTATTCAAGTTATGAAGTACTAACCATCAAATAATAAAAAAAAATATAGTAGGCTGTATCACAAAATATTTTAACCTGCTGTAGGAATTCATACATGATACTGTACAGATTTCTGTGTCTCTGCTTAATCAGTGACCCGCCTCAACCTGACCCGCAGGTAACCCACTGATCCGTACTTCACCAGTCCTGATACTCTGGTCACTAATGTCCCATTCATTGACGTCTCAGTCGTCAGACGGCTCTTAGCGCCTGATTATGCCTTCAGTAACTTAATGCAGCTCAAAATCACTTCAAATGAACTAATTAATACCATTACGCACCACAGGAATAGAAGCTTTGTTATTTTTGGGTCCGTAGCCTCCAAAGCTCAGGCAATGATATCCAAGCAACCCTGAATTTATCCCTCCTATTCTCTGCTCACTCCCCATTCTTCTGAACACAAAGCTAATATGCGGCGGGCCTGACAGTCACTACTGCGTGAGGAGGCATTTACATAAGCTTGTGTATATGGCCATTGTGATGATAATAGGCGTGTGATCTCCTGTGTCAGCGAATGAGAAAAACATCTCATCCATTCAAATAGATATGTCAGCCAAAGCATTAGCCTCTCCTATAATTGGCCACAGAGGTCACCCTGGCAAAGCAGAGAGGCGACATTTAATGTGGCACAAGAATTTGTTGTGCTCATTCACCCTCTCTCCCCGACAAACAAAACTGCTTGTGCCTGGCTGAAATGTGACACCCGACCCGCTCGGTGCCACTTGCAGCTCATCCAAGGGCCGCGTTTCTATGTAAGATTTCTTTAATGGTTTCCATTAATATCACTCATGTCCACGTCCCCGTAGACGAACGCAGGCTGTCTCTTTCTTTTAATGCATTATTTGTGGCTCTGTGGCAAAAGGCTGCTACACTCAGTTTAGACGATTACAAGTTAACATTGAAAACTGACCTTGCAGGAATGGCACTGCCGTTTATCTTGGTGTTAGCGTAATGTTTTCTCTTTCTTTTTTTTTTTTTGTGCTTGTAGAATATCCTTCTTAATCATTTTTTGTCTTCTCAAAAACAGACAGTTCATCTGTGACAGCCCAGGACTAACACGAGTATGAAGTATACGATTTAACCCTAAAGACCCAGTGCTACTTTTGTGGCAATTATGACATTTTCTCTCTATTTAGCCTTTCTTAAGTGATTTATCACCATTTATTATAATACTATCCTCTGCCTTTTTTTTTATGTGTAAATCAGGTATTTTCCTATATTTCATTTAGTGATCATGTAGATGTTTATTAAAGCTCAGATTAAAGTTAAGAATGATTATATCAGAAATAGAGAAAACTGAAGAAAAAGTGACTCTTTCAGCAAAGATATCCATAACTTAAAGTGAAAACTAATGTCTCCATCCACTGTCATTGATCCAATTCCATGGGTTTTACTGGTGAATCGATGTTGTAGAAGATGACGGTGTTTCCATGTTCACTATGGAGCCTCTGAACGTCCAAACGGGTCATATCTGATGACCATGAAAAGATGACAAACTGCATTTTACACCAATTATTTACACTGATTGATATGATTAGTGGATCAACAGTTATTAAACATTTTAGATCAGTAGATGGTTTTGGTCACCAATGGCTGTTTGGGTCTTTATGGGTTAATAAAAATATCAAAAAAATATTTGAGACATTGATATGTTACTTGTGCATATTGACACCTTTTGGTGTTGACATGCACAGCGAAGTAAAGCTTAAAAAGAGTAAATATAAAAAGCTTTAATAAAGGAAATTAAGCCTTAAAGCTGAGATGACATGTCTATTGTATGAAACAGGGGGTTATTTAAAACTGTTTTTCTGCAGCATTGATTATTACAATGGTATTTGGATTCTACCCAAAACTGAAAATAGTAAAAAAAAAAAAAAAAAGGTTGGATTCTACAGCAAGGATAGCATCTGCTTTATTGTACAAATGCCTGGGAATAATGATGAGAAATTCACCAAATTTGGACTGACTGCATGTTCACATTGAGTTAATGGATACAGTTAAACCAAAAAGATACTGATATTGCTGGTATATACCCCTAAATATACAACGAGTGGGTGGAAATTGAACATTCCAATACATAAAATACAAAATATATTCTTTACCATAATACTGGATGGTCTCAGAGCATCTGTCTGTCTGTGTATCTGTGCAGCTCTGAGAAACTGAAACATTTTTAACTGCCCAATTTGGTACCTACAGTTGAGGAATAGTCCCATCTCCACATTAAATATCTTTTTTCTTTAAAATTTCCCTTTTTAAAGTCAGGTGGGACTGATTTAATTCATGTTGCTAAGCAGTTGCCAGGGGGAGGGACAGGAAGCAGCCTTGCACGTCAGGAGAAAATTGCCAGTACCACGCTGCATGATGGGAAATGAAGTTAAAAACAGGAACGACGCGTTTACTAACTTCAGTCTCTAGATATCGGTATTAAGATATTAAACGTCGTTTAAATTTTAAAGAATAATTGACCAAACAGGTGATACGGTGGTGCCTCACAACAAGAAGGTCTTGGATTCGATTCCAACACCAGTTGATGGAGGTGGGACCTTTCTGCGTGGAGTTTGCATGTTCTCCCTGTGTCTGCATGGGTTCTCTCCAGGTACTGGTGGATGGTGGTACTTCCTCCCACTACCCAGACATGCACCGATAGGTTAATCGGTTAATCTAAGCCACCATAGGTGTGAATGTGAGAGTGACTGTTCATCTATATGTCAGCCCTGCGATGAGCTGGCGACATGTCCAGGGTGTACCCCGCCTTCGCCCATAAGTGGCTGGGATAGGCTCCAGCGACCCCCGTGACCCTAGGGAGGATAAAGCGGGTTCAGAAAATGAATGATCTCCCAAACAATTTTTATGTCAGTACTTATACAATATAGACTAACATCTTTTCCCAAAATTCAGCTCTTCCCAGCACAAAAACTACCACATCCAGTCCACGCACTAGTATATGTATATGCCTGTAACTTAAAAATACACACATCAGATAAACACAAAATGTATTTTACAAAATAAACAGTGCTATTCCCTTTTCAGTCTTGCATATTCAGACCTATTTCCACACTTTGTTTCCTCTGTTCCGGTGGTGGAGAAAGGGCTGGCACCCTCCACTATCATTCTGGAATAGAGGTTCAAGTTTTCTGGTTTGTTTGTCGTGTTCTAACTCAGAACACAGGCTGCATTTGCAAAATAGTGTTGGAAGAGAAGTTGCTTTGGTGGAACGTGCTCATGAGAAAGCGCACTGTGGAATTAAAAGGACTAGAAAGAGAGAAAGAACATATAAAAAGAGTCTTTGTCTTTCTCAAAACATGTAATTTTCAGTGTGTAGTTGCTGCTCAGAGATTGTTGTTCTTTTTTGCATATCGTGAAGGGGACTCTCAGATCAGTAATGTGTAGATAATGGAAGGATGGAGAATACCAATACTATCATGATGTGACTGACAAAGACCTGCAGACTACACCCTGCCAGCCAGACTGCACAGTGACATTAAAGGGGTCATATTTTACTAAACCCACTTTTATTAGTCTTGGGTTCATTTCTTTGTGTATTCGGACCCTAACAGTTCATAAAGTTTGAATTTGAACCCTCCAGGTGCTGCAAAGTTATCTTTAGATTCAAAAATCAAGTGAATTTCTACAATTCGTTTCAATTCCTGCTTAATTTGTTACATCTATAACTAGTTACATCACGACATTTGCGCATATAAGGTCAAGACTTCCGACGAACATTTCTCCGCGTACGACATAAAAGTTTAACAGCAGCAGCTGTTGAAGTAAAAACTGAAAATATGTCCAAACTTTGAGTCGATTACCTAAAATGTTCAGTTGTTGGTTGTATCAACGAACACAAGTGGTTGAACTGGACACAGAAGCACGGTCAACAACCTGGAGAGGGTGGGCTCATTTGCATTTAAAGGGCCGGCGCTCAAAACCACCTTTCTGGTGTCATTACTCAGAAATAGGGTTGAAGATGGACCTGTGGAGTTGAATGAATGAAGAATTCAGACCCAAGCAGAGCATTTACAGTTGATGTAGACCACAGGGAGATGTTTTCAAATGCATAATTCCATTTAAAAAAAAGCAAAATATCACTCCTTTAAACCAGGGTTCCACTGGTGTAAAGATGATCACACATTGCATATGTTACATAATAAATACAACTACACTGAAAATAAAAGTGTGAAAAAGGAAGACATTCCATATTTATATTTATAATACACATGTTAACAGGCTGCTGCTTAATGCTGTTCCTTAAAACTTATTTTTCTGACTTTGGTGCCTCCTCCTAATGGCATCGTTAAATATTCCCATGGATCTATATGTTCTGTCACATTTTGCTTTAACTGCGACAAAAACTACCACGGAAATGAATGTAGTATAGTTTGTTCATCATTAGAGGATGAATATGTAAGATTAATAAGGATTTACGGGCAGAAAAGGAATATGTATTCATCATTATGTTTTGTTGAAACACAACATTGGCTTTAAATTCAGTTCAATTAAGTTCAATTCAATTCAACTTTACTGACATTATAATTATTTTATGTGCAATGGAAAGTGTGACTCCTTCAACTAGCACAGACATTATATATAAATGCAATATATACAAGAGGGGAATAAAAAATACCAGCCATTATAAAATATATATTGCTGTACCAACATAATATTAATATAAATGTGAATAGACTGCACAGACTGTATGTACTAACAGTGCATAATCTGCTGGTGAAATGAACCACATATACAGTACTGAAAGAAGCAAGATATGTAAATAAAAGAGCTACTAACAATGACCAGAAAAGTCGCTAATTAGTAAAAATGAACCACACAGTCTGCCCTGACTGTGCTCCAAAGAGTAAAGATCTCAGCTCCTAAAGCCAATAAAATAGCACCTTTGTATAGTTTAGGAAAAGTAGAATCTGTTAAGTTTTGAGAATTTTAGAAACCAGAACTATTTAGTCGAGTGATCTTAAAATAAAACAGTAAAGGAGCCACTAGAAGGGGTGCTGGTAGTGCAGACTCTACACCAGCAAAATGCAAAATAAAAGTCCTCAGATCTGGAATACCTTACCACAAGAAACAAACACTTCAGCTCATATAAAAGTTTGGCTCAAAAAGAAAAAAAAAAAAAACAAAAACCCTTGCGCCATTAACTTATATGGAACGTTTCCCTAAAAATGCTAATGTCCTACTTGTGCCAGACTAGTGTAACCTGTAGACATCTGGTCTACCATGCAAACCTGTCATGACTTTCATTTCTAAAGTAAAAATTCCACTGCAAATGACTTCTGCAAACAGAGGTCCTGTGATCAAATGTAGTATGATACGAACCGACTTCTCTTTAATTTGGTTGTATATGCAACATTTTTTTTTGTTTTTGTTCGCAACACTGAATTATTCTGCCTATTTCCTAGTTGAGAATAATGGAAGCTACGATGGCGATGATAAATTAAAGTTTTAAAGATGATTTGGGGGGAAATTTATGTGGCTCATGTAATGATGTTTAAGGATTTTCATGGAAAGAGCAAGGTTTTGTCTTTGAGAGGAGCGACATCTTAACCCATAAAGACCCAATGCTGCTTTTGTGGCAGTTCTTAAATGATATTTTCTCTGTTTTTAACTTTTCTTAAAGGTGCCTTGCCACACACAACCATTTTTACTTGTATTTTTTAAAATATCTTTGGTCCATAGGTGTTTGTGTTATTTAGTGATTATGAAAATGAACCGCCTCCTCCTCTGTCTGCTATTGCCACTGAAAACAAATAAGCAGAGAAATCAGGTCAATGAGAAAAGCTGGTCAGTGTGATGTGTTAATGCCTGAGGTCATTACTCTTCATGAGCTCACCTGGTTGAGACCATGCCTACAGAATTCTTCTAGCTCAGTGACAGTTTTCATATTCAGCAAGCTGGGGGGGGTAAACATGATAAATTCAAGGTCCGCTGTACAAGAGAGGCACAGAAGCTGGGAGTTGGACATTCAAAGCATGTTAAGTTTCATTTTTTGTTTCTGCCAGTTCCTCTAGTTGTTGTGCAGGGTAAAGGATGAAAAGCCAGGCTCTCATTGGCTAGCTGTTAGCCAATCAGAGTCGAGCAGATTAGCACATTGAATATTCATGAGAACTGGTGCAAATCGAGCTAAGTCTTCCAGCAGGCTTTCTATGCCACGTTAGAATGCCTTGAAAGTTGGTAACCAAGGCATTTTTTTTCCACAAAAAAATGTTCTTGAGTTCATGTTAGAACTTCAGACATTACCAGAAAAGTAATGAAATACAAGTAGCAGGGCACCTTTAAGTGATTTATCACCATTTATTCTAATATTATGGTCAGTGTTTTGCATTCTTAAGTGAAAATCAGGTGTTTTTCTATATTTAATTTACTGATCATGATGTCTATAAAAGCTCAAATTAAAGCTGAGGGTTACTATATCAAAAACAGAGAAAATGGGAGAAGAAAGTACTTTTTCAGTTAAATCTATCATTAACTGAACATAAACCCAGTGTGTCCTTCCACTGTCACTGATCCAACTCCATGGGTTTTACTGGTGAATCAATGTTGTAGAAGATGACGGTGTTTCCACGTTCACTACGGAGCCTCTGAACGTCTATATGGGTCATATCTGATGACCATGAAAAGATGAAAAACTGCATTTTACACCAGTTATTTACATGTATTGATAAGATTAATGGATCAACACTAATTTTACTTTTTAAATCAGTAAATATTTTGGTTTCCAGTGATTGTTTGGGTCTTCATGGGTTAAAAGATGATGAGATGGATGATATGACGACGGCAACGGCAACGAACAGTTTTCTACCTTTCAACAGTGATCTTTAAGTGATGTTCTTGATGTCAAAACCAAGGAATAATATCAGTAAATTCAAATAAAAAACACTGTTTATCCTGTGTAAATGTACAGATGCAAAGAGGGGTTTTTTTTTCCCCTGGAATCATTCCGGTCTTATCCCCATTCCATCCATTTGAAACCGGTAATAAGTGAGCTGATGGTCCATCTATAAATTATTGCTCTGTGAGCATCTCAGCTCAAATAGAAGGTTCAGATGTCTGCCATGTTCGGCTTTGATTGACAGGTCAACATGACAGCTTGTCCGCCTGCCACCCGGCCCTTTTTATATAACATTTTTCCTTTACATCTGGTTGTTTTCCTTTTTTTCCCTGACAGTTGTGGTTAACAGGTTTCACTAACAAGACTGGATGATGATATTTTTATCCAGCACTTGATGAAGTTTCACTGAGTCGGTTAAGTTAGCATTTAGCATTGGGGCGGCAGTAGCTCAGGAGTAAACTAATAACCGAGGGGATGGGGGGTGTCACTCACACTGGAGTTTGAATGTGTATGAAAGGTGGTCGGAGGGGCAGTTTGGTGCAGATTGTCAGCCACACCTCTGACAGCCTCCAATGCAGTTTACCACCACCAGAGGGAGAATGTGAGCGTGAATCAATAATGGATTTAAAATCCATTATACAATACAATGCATTACTATTATTTAGCAATAGCTCACTTATGACCTCACCTCTTGTGTTCCGCAACTTCACCCTTTGTGTCCAAAAATAATCACCTGTGACAAGGGACATATTGCAAACTACTGGCTTCAAACCGACCACTGTGACTGTGGGCTCGCTTAACCAGCAAAGACCCAAACATCCACCAGTGACCAAAATTATCTACTGATCTAAAATGGCTAATGAATGTTAACCCACTAATTCTACGAATACATGTAAATAATTGGTGTATAATACAGTTTGTCGTCTTTTCATGGTCATCAGATTTGACCCATTTGGACGTTCAGAGGCTCCGTAGTTACCATGGAAACACCATCATCTTCTACAACATTGATTCACCAGTAAAACCCATGGAATTTAATAAATGACAGTGGATGGAGACACTTGCTTTATGTTCATTTATTGATATCTTTGCTGAAAATGTCACTTTTTCTTCAGTTTTTTTCTGTTTCTGATATAATAACCCTTAACTTTAATCTAAGCTTTTATGAACCTCCATATGATCAGTGAATTAAATGTAGGAAAATACCTGATTTACACTGAAAAACTGCAAAATACAGAGGATAATGTCATAATAAATGGTTATAAATCACTAAAGAAAGGATAAATACAGAGAAAATTTTATTTAAGAACTGCCACAAAAGTAACAGTGAGTCTTTATGGATTAAACACATTCAAGATCCAAAGATTCAAAGTGTTTTATTGTCATGTGTACGGTAAAGAAGCCATGACAATCTTACTTTGCTGTCCACACTGAATGCAATGAGAATTTTAGATGTATAAAAACAGAAACAGAATAATTTAACTAGGAAGTTAAATCCAACAAAATAAAGTGGCATGTAAGAATGGTATGCAAAATGGATGAGTATAAAAAATATAAACTACTATTACTAACAGAAAAATATCATAAGACTTGAAGGTTTCAGAGCAACTGTGTGTGTGTGTGTGTGTGTGTATCTGCACATTTCTGAGAAATGTAGACATTTTTAACTGGACAATTTGGTACCTACAGTTTAGGAGTAGTCCCATTGCCACATTAAATATCTCGGCAAGTTGATAGGACCAATATTTTGGGAGATATTAGTCACTTAGCTCGGTTGACCGGAAGTGCAATACCACACCGCATGATTTGAAATGAAGTTCAAAACAGGAACGGTGCGTTTACTAACTTCAGTCCACGCAAGTAGCCCCGGCCGCTGCATGACGGGAAATGAAGTTAAAATCATGAACGCCGCATTTACTCCCGCAGTCCCGACATACTGGTATTAACTTTGGCGACTGCTGCCATACGACCTGTACTGAGTGACATTTGAGAGGGAGAGAGACACTGATATATATAAGGTACATCCCGGTACTTATGGAGAACTGCTGCCAACCCCCCACCCTGGTCTTACGAATCACTCATATTATTGATCGCCTCCAAGACTGTATTAATACTGTATTTTATTTGTCATTTACGTTTTAAAAAATGACTTACCAAACAATTTTTATGTCACTACTTATAAAATATAGTCTAACATCTTTTCCCAAAAGTCTGCTCTGCCCAGCATAAAAACTACCACATCTAGAACTCGTGGTTCCCCATGGGTCACGTACTAGTATATTTACATAAATGTGCAATATCTGAGTAATTGTGCAAACTGCCTGAGATAAATAAGATGTTAAATGTGCAAGACAGTCAGAGATGAACAGTATGATATATGTGTAATTATTGAGTATAAGGTGCATTAACCCGTCTCTTTTCCATTTTTGTAAAGCACTGTGAATTGTCCCGTGTATGAATTGTGCTATACAAATAAACCTTGCCTTGCCTAAACAATAACAGCTTAAAATGTAAACTGGCGTGGGATCGCCTTGGTTACAGCTGGTTGCAGTTTGTAGATGCCACTAAATCCCATTCACTGATACTGTGAATCATACATTTGATAATCAAACTGTCCTGGGGAGGTTTGTCCAATTTCAGAATCTCCCTGTAACCCTTTTAGAAAGACATGGCATAAAATCAGCACATTTTCCAGTCAGTCCTTTATTTCTTAATTAATTTCTCTAAGCTCTCGTTCTCTATTTGAATCGCTTTCAGAACTTGTTGTCGTGCAGTAGAGTTTGTTTTTGTCATCTATTGTCATCTCCTCTGTTGTCTGTTTAACCGTAAGTGTCACTGTGACGGAACCTGGGTTTTGTTTTTGGTATCTCAAAATGACAGGATTTGACCAACAGTGGGTGCAGCAATTACAAGTCAAAACAAAGTGCTACAAATGGCTTCAGAGATGGACTGGAACATTTGCACGGGACAAATGTTAGAGTTGGCGGCTGCCTTGTCACTTTTGGTCATCATATTTCCAAAGTCATCCTATGGTGTAATGCACCCAACTGTCATCATCTGCTCTCCTTACTTAAAACCAAACAGTCAGATGAAACACTGTGTGCAGAGTGGATTTGCACCGTGTCCATCTGAAATAGGATGCTGACACTTTGAAAGTTTCAAGTTGCACAGTAGAATATGTCAGATTTTGTATAAGAAAACACTGAAGTAATGTCAATGAGTGCGTTTACATGTACACCAATACTATAGCTATTGTATTATTCAGAATTTGACAATGTTCAGAGTTTTAAAACTTATTCCGTGGGACACTTTGGATATTCTGAATTAGGCTTTTTTTTTCTGAAGGGAACATATTCCACTTACAAACATTCTAAAACATTTACAGTCAGGTGGAATAAAGACAAAGATCCTGTAGCTACACTTTTCAACATTTATTTCACTCGCTCTTGCAAGCAAAGGTGAAAAATATAAAGAAATACTAAATAGCCTCTTAGGCCAATACCGCTGAAAAAAGCAAAGAAAAATATTGATATAGGATGATTTTATAGCAGTTTTTTTTTTGTGCGTTTTGTACATTATTGTCTACGAGGGTAACCAGAGGGTGCAAAATGCATCATGGGAAAATAAAACACATCTAAGAGTAAAAGATGCTGGATTTCAAAAATATAACTAAAAAGAAACATTTCTGCCAGATTTCATGCCAAAAGCTGCAACACAGTCAAAATGCTCAACAAATTAACAAAAACAAAAAAGAGAAAAATGTACAAAAATGCCAGAGGGAGACCTAAGGGTTAAGACTTATAAATGACTAATATAATTATATTATTATGTAAATGATTACATTTCCTTGAAAAAAAAAGTGCTACACTTGCATTTTGTTGCAAGATATAATAAATTAGTACAAAATGTGCCGTTATAACATAATGGGGTGAAAAATGATGACATTTTTACATATTGTACTGTTATTACATAAGGCGGCGCTACATGGTCCCAACATCCTGCTCATATAACAGCAGATGTATTCAGTATGTAGCTGTGGAGGAAAATTATTTAATTCTTCTTTTAATCTTGTTATAGATAAATCTCTGTTTCACAGTTTAGGACTTAGTCCATGCTGAACCTAAAGAACAGGACAAATCAATAATGAGCTCCAACAGCAAACAATGTGAGCATCTGTTGTGTGCTATACCTTGACTCTGAGTTCAGTAATCTGTGTATGAACCGTGTGCGTACGTAACTGTGACTGCGTAAAATCTGGCGTCTTTAGACTTTCGTTGTTCAGTCTTTAGGAAGACTGAACCCTGTCTGCAGTGCAGTATGTTGGTTCTTGTAATTCTGATTGATGATTATTGTTGATCAGCACAGTTGATTCTTACTGGTTGTTTCGGTAATAAATAATTGTAGAATTAACAACCTCATTGCTGTCATTATTTCCTCACTGAAAAGGTTTCCGCCACAGTAACCAACACTGAAACGCATCACAATGTCCAAGGAAACCAATGAAAGCACATAGAATAAACATCATGTACCTTACACAGCCGCATCATGAAGCTGTTATGTCCCTGACCATGTCCATTTGACTTTTTACCCATAATGCCTTTCTGCTACAGTCATGTGATCCACACATAGAATAAACTTAATACACACAGTGTTATGGACAAAATAAGCAAGACACAGCACAGGAGTTCTTTATTCCACACTGACTTTATACAGACTTTATACATACACTGACTATATACTGACTTTAACAGATCGGATGTCTGTTCCCATAAAAGGAATGGCGTACGTGGTAAGACTCTTTGCCCGATCTGATGTTATATTGTCAATAACCCTCCCAGACTGCCTGGACTTGTTATTGTTCCTTTGCCCCGTGTCAGGTCACTGCGACCCAACCATGTCCATTCCATGAAATAGCACACACACACAACTTTTACCAGAAATTACTTCATGAAATAAAATACACGTATTAGATGATACCAAATAATTTGCCGTATGATTCAATTCAAATAATTCAAATAATTCACAATATTATCCAAAGTTATCCAAGTGGGCGATCTCATTCACATCTTTTCAATGCAAGTAAGGGCGAAAAACCTGACAGGTGTTATCAGGAAAATTCCCAGACTCGCATTTTTGGGGTTTTTGTGCATATGTAGAGCCTATAAATTTTGGGCAGTCACCCGTAGTTTGCATTGAATATACCTCGTTTGATATAGACAAGTACAATTAAATGATTAAATGAAGTTGATTCCATTATGTGTAATATATTACCATCACTACCAGTGTCTATTAATAGTATATCTCAGTGGGACCTCCAGTTCTTCGTGTATATCAAAATGCAACATGTTGGATTATAAAACCAGGATTATACTGTCAGGTGTCTATTACAGAAAATTGTAACATTGCAACATTGGTAAAATGGTAACACATGATTAACTGCATTTTCTTGCGTATATATGAACCATAGTGTAAATTAATATTACAGTCGATATGAGAGTTCAGTCCATCCGTCCATTTCCTTGCAGGTGCAGATGCAGGTACAGTTGCAGGTGCAGGTGGCTATGAATTCAAAGTACAGTCAATGAGCACAGATGCAGACAGTGATGAGACAGAAGTCACCTCAGAATGGATATGATACAACAGACCAACAAATTATCACTGAAACTATCACCGTAGTAGTATATATTCAGCTAAATATCCAATTTAAACCTATTGATGTTTCCAAGCTACTTGTCCAAACACACCAAATGCTTCGTTAGTGTCATTAATAAACTGACGCCGATAAATAAAGTTGATCCACCCTATATCTTTATTCGACAAAATCCAGATAAATATAGGGGTATTTGGGTTTTCAGTAAAATATAATCTCCTGGATAATTATTGGATATCTATGGGACCAAAGCATCAGGCTAAGATAAGATTAGTAGATGTTGGTTCTGGATTTTCATGCATAATATTAGCATCTATTATGTGTTGTTGCATCGTACTCATCTGTTGCTGGTCTTTTGGTCCTTGTGGATGATGTTTTCTTAGCTTCCTGCCTGGTAGGTTGGCTGTTTGCCTGGCCACTGTGTAGACCATCGTCAGTATCCCTGCACCGTCGCCATCAGGTGGATAGCTGGCGTATTTGTTGTTTCACTCTGGATCTGACGTATTCGTTCAGATGACGTCACGCGTTGCTTCCTTCCATCTGGACCACAGTGGGCGTGTCTTAGACCTCATACGGCCCTTCTCGCTGCAGTTTGAACCAGCTCTGATGGAAGACTTTAGATGTAGATCTCGTCTCCTGGCACCTTTGGACTCACTCTTCAGTCCATTCTCTTGCTTTTTCCTTTTCTGCTAGTAGATAAACCTCCATTTCGCAGTTAATTAGGACATCATCACATGCGGCATAGGTGCATTCCTGCAAGTTAGCATCTGGTGAGATGTTAGCTCGGCGTTAAGCTTGTTAGATTCCGTGCGATAGCCCAAGCTCAATAGCATCAAAAGCAAAACATCCAATTCAATTTTTGTGTTAGCACATATTTTATTAAGCACAGCTTAGTTTCAAGCATACCATTCAGTCTCTCCACCATACCTCGGGACTGAGATGATAAACACACCCTGACACGCCTCCTTTATCATAGGGGTGACCAACAGCCCTGCTGGTCACTTCATTTAATTTACTTCACCTTCATTCAATTTGCCTTAATTAATTTTTAACCATTTACTGAATATTTCTTTGAGTAGCCTAATCACGTCCCCCTTCCACAGTGATTCTCATTGTGGATTTTAGATATTAACTATTGTATAAAAATATTGTATTTCAAATCCTAACTTCACAAAGAAAACAAAACATGTGAATAATCAATATTCAGAACTATCACAAAAATCAAAACCTCCCTATTAGTTCATGTCACTTGAACGTGTCAACAGGAAATGAAAATACTAAACATATAACGAAAGCATCCAACATTCACATAATCACCATAGACAGCAACGCTATTGTACCCAGCCATCCTAAACACGTTTACACAGCATTTAAGCTAACCTAATGTACACAAATATGATTTAACATCAACTTATGTAATGATGAAAAATAAGGTATGTCAGAATTAGTCAAATTTATTCCCTTTTTAGAATTTATTAGGTATATGTATTGGATGTTATCCTCATTCACAAATTTTAGTTCAGGAGCATTAACATATTTACTGTTTCCCTTTTAGTCTGTTTTACTTTTTGCTCAGAACAGATTGAGTCAATCAGATTTGACTAATCAGAAGCATAATGCAGTACACACTTAAACTAACAGGGGGTTGGTCAGATACAGATACAGATACGAAAAATGGCTAATGACCTGATTGTACCGAAACTGTTTGGACTGTTTTCGTTTTCTCTGGAGGACCCTTAGTAGTCCTGACAAATTGTCCAAATATGGTAAAGTGTGAGGTGTAATTTGGACTTAAACAGATGAAAGTTTCAATGTCAATCATCATTAATGCAATTTTCTCATTCCAATTGAATTTCAATTATCAGTTCACTTTTTGATTTCAGTATTATTATTTATACTTTTCATGTATTAACAGGACTGAGCACTCCACCTTAGCCCCCCTTCATCCAACTGGAAGCTGTCCATGGATGTCAGACAGTTCTGCCGTAGATGTTCAGGCCGGTGGCACTCCCAACAGTTTTCTTGAAGGGTCTAGATGAGACGGTCTCATTTGGCAAGGACCCAATTGGCTCCCCCATGTCTGGAACTGGCTCTCTTGGTCTCTGAATTTCTGCTCCTTTAGCTGAAGGTGACACAGCTTCAGCAGTGGACAGTGTCACCAGCGGCTTTTGTCAAGGTCCTCCATTAAATCAGCTCCTGGTGTAGAGAATATGGTAAATCCAATGTTTAAACATTAAACACAGAAGGGAAAGGATGGAGAAAGACCTTTGACCAAATGAAGGTAACATTGCTACGCTATAAAAACACACTATTATAATGTAAGTCAGTCTATGTGAGCCACTGTTGACAAATGGTTTCAGTAGTAGGTTGCAATAATATCTACTAATAAATCATTTTATCAATCATTTTTGTTAAATGAATCAAAAGTGTTGGAAAAACTCTCTTGTATACAAGGTAAGAAGTATCCATAGAAGTCGTATTAAGTATATGTTGTTCGTTGAATTACTCTAAACCACTGATTCTCAACTAGTGGGTTGTGACCCAGAAGTGGGTCACAAACCCATCCTCAGTGGGCCTTTACCAAATTCGGCGCTTTATTTTTCATGTAGTGGAGCGCTGTCCATCCACGGTCCCCGACAGTAGGTGGCGGTAATGCGCTGTAACGCTAATTAACACCAGACATTTCACAGCATAAAAGAAGACCCAAACGTTTCTATTCAAATCATGGTGAAACTCAGGTAATGACACGGACTACATCAGATATGGTTTTACCTACAGTGAGGACAAAAACCACAGTGTGTTTAATGCTTGAATAAGGGACTGAATGCACTTTTTAGTTGGAGTTAACATGTTCCTAATTTAGTGTTAATCCATACAGACCCAGTGCTACTTTTGTGACAGTTCTCAAATGAATTTTTCTCTCTATTTAACCCATCTTAAGAGATTTTTCACCATTTATTGCAATATTATCTTCTTTATTTTGTGTTTTTTTTCAGTGAAAATCAGATATTTTTCTGTTTAATTCACTGACTATGCAAACGTTCATAAAAGCTCAGGTTAAAGTTGATGGTTGTTACATCAAAAACACAGAAAACTGAAGAAAAAGTGACTTTTTCCTGTAAAATATATCATTAACTGAACATATAAACACGCATCTCCATCCACTTTCATTCATCCAACTCAACTCTTAACCCATGAAGACCCAATGCTACTTTTGAAGCAGTTACAAAATGAATTTTTCTCTATTTTCAACCTTGATTTATTACCATTTATTGTAATAACATGCACTGTATTTTGCATTTTTAAGTAAAAATCACTTATTTGCCTATATTTAACATACTGCTCATGTATATGTCCATAAAAACTCAGATTAAAATTGGAGATTATGAAATCAGAAGTGGAGAAAACTGAAGAAAAAGGGACTTTTTTGGTAAAATCTATCATTAATTGAACATAAACCCAGTGTCTCCATCCACTATCATTGATCAAACTCCATGGGTTTTACTGGTGAATCAGTGTTGGAGAAGATGACGGTGTTTCATTGTTCACTACAGAGCCTCTGAACGTCCAAATGGGTCATATCTGATGACCATGAAAAGATGACAAACTGCATTTTACTCCAATTATTTACATGCATTAATAGGATTGGTGGATCAACAGGTATTAAACAGTTTAGATCAGTAGATGGTTGGCTGGCAGTTACAGTTTGGGTCTTTAAGGGTTAAAGGGAACATTTCCCTCTTTAGCATCACCACCTACTGGTCATTTTGTTTTACCATTAAACTTGTCTTCTGTGTTTTCATACTGTGATATTCTGTATTTTCTCAGGTTCAAAACACACCACTTTTCATTAAATACATTTGAGAAGCCTTGTCTTGTCATTGAGGGGTGATAGTGGGTCCTAAACTACACTATGGACAAGCATATAGAAAATGTAGACCTAATTAAATGCTCTTACCATCTGTAGGAGACAGACAGAGGCTCAGGTGTGTAGCAGCTGCGTAATGACGCACTTTAATTGGATCATGTGGTGTTGGTGACGGTGGCGATTTGTAATATCTCACCTGTTCACTTTAGGTCAGGGTTAGAAGTGAGTGGGTGATGGGGAAAGCCCACTTTTGCTGACCGCCTCCCACTTTGCCCTTTTAAAGTATGTTTTGCTGTTGTGGATTACTTTGAAGGCTGTTTACCCCTATTTTATGGATTACTTGAACGTCAGTGAACTGAATCACGAGATGTTTTAATGCCTGGATACTTAAGATTTCCTTTGAATCCAAATAAAGGAACCTTGCTTTAAACCTTGGATTACTCTTTGGACTGAAGCGCGTCGGTTAATTTCCCTTCGGCGACTCAAACTCTGTGAGGCAGTTGCCAATACTGTCCATTGATTTTCCAACTGCATCTCTGCTCTTATTATTTTACTTTGAATCGATGATTCTCCATCATACTAGCGCTATGAATAGTTTATATTAATGTAAGTGAAACCTGCTTTGAAGAAAAAAACAATAATTAACTGCTGTTTTTGATTAAAGCCGTATCCATGCTCTTAAATCTCGTGAACACCGCTGTGCTTATGTGTTGACTCATGGTCTTTACATATAACAATCAAATCACTTCTGAGCGTTCACCCCCAGCGTGGGTTAGACAGCATAGAGGACTGAGATTGGCCTCCTTATGTGTTCGTATTACACCTCATCCCAGGGTATGGCCGGCGGCAAACAGCATGTTTTTTCCAAACAAGACGATGAGGCGAGCGCTGTGTTTCTTATGCAGATGAGGGGGAGCACCACACACAGACCCTTCCCCAACCGGTCCTCGACACTGTTTGTATTTCTGCCCAAGGTGCTTTTATTTGTGTTTAATAAAGTATTACATCAAGTCTTCCCTCTCCCTCACCATTATATACATACCGCTCATCTGTGAGGACATTAATAATTGATCGCCTCCAGGACTGGCCAGTGTTGCATTGTTTGTTGACATAACCGGGTTTCTGAACAGATCTGGGTCTGTGGTTTGTGGTCTTGGTTTTATATCTGTCCTCCAGGGCAAATGAGAGTCCTTGAGAAGCTATATCAGCATCCACCATCAACAACCTTCACTTCAATGGTCAAGTTCCTTTAGGTTAAAAAAAAAAAAACAAAAAACAAAATTCAACAAAGGAAAAAAAAATAACAGCATAACGTTACAGCAGATTAACTTGTAGACAGCAAGAAAAAAGCCTGAAAATGAATGAAAGTACCAGCAGTCCACAGAATATTACAAATGGAATATTTAAAAATAAACTTTCGAGGAGTTTCATCACCATGTTAATACTAATGAGTCCATTTTTGGCTTTAAATTAACTATGCAACACACACAAAAAACACTGCATAATTGTCTATGTTCATGTCATTTTATTCAAATTACATCTCATGTAAGCTAAGGAGACAGTTTTAGTTTAACCCTTAAAGACCCAAACAGCCACCGGTGACCAAAAGCATCCACTGATCTAAAGTGTTTCATACCTGCTGATCCTATCAATACATGCAGGGATTGATAGGATTAGTGGATCAGCAGGTATTAAACACTTCTTTTTTTTTTTTTTTTTTTTTTTTTTTACAATTATTTACATGTTAATAATAGAATAGAATAGAATAGCCTTTATTGTCATTGAGCAAAACAATGAGATTGGTGTGGCGCTCACCACCCACAGTGCAAAACAAAAAGCACCATGGTAGAGAGCTCCTAGCCGCTGCATCCATGCACGCTGCCATTGGAGATGATAATTGTTGTAAAATACAGTTTGTCATCTTTTTGTGGTCATCAGATATGACCCATTTGGATGTTCAGAGGCTCCGTAGGGAACATGGAAACACCGTCATCTTCTGTAAAATCCACAGAACTTGTTTTACGTTCATTACCCCGCCCCCCCCAAAGGGGAGGCGAGGGTATTGTTTTTGGTTCGTTTTTTTGTTTGTTTGTCAGCAACTTTATGCAAAAAGTACTGGACCTATTTCCATGAAATTTTCAGGAAAGGTGTGAGGTGGTCCAGAATAGATCCCATTAAATTTTGGTCAATGTAGGTCAAA
>JAPQRP010000025.1:23670506-23694146 GCA_037367295.1 Apogon hyalosoma
CATAACATTCGTCTACATCTGGGTTGGATTTTTAGCCCCATGTCCTGTTTTTAGGACCAGGTTCACAGAAGAACCCAAATTCAAGTCCATCTACCATTTATCCCTAAATCCAATGATACATGGTTGAATTGAGAGTGAGGACAGGCTTCAAAACCACTTCGTAACGGCACTTTAATTTTTTATACTGTAGAAGCTATTTAGACATGTGTGTAACTTACCTTGACTTGTTGATCGCCACCAGTTTCTGGACAGCATGGCCCTGTACGAGCGCCCGGGCATTCTCAGGGCTGTCTGTGATGATCTCATGGATTGTGTTCAGAATAGACACCACTGTATCTCCTTCTAGATTCTTGGCTGGGTGCTGCTGTCCACATGGCAGATTCCCCACAAGGTCCCTTAAAGCATAACTCCCTGCAACAACAAACCAGACGCAGCATGAGTTAGTGTGGGAGCGCATACAAAGCACAACAGAGCTCACAGGTGACAGTTACAAAGCCAAACCTATCAGGTCTTTATTCCTTCGGTCCATGGCCAGGTTGCGAAGAGCTATAGCCACAGCTCGCACGACTTTGTCCACATCTGAGCGCAGTAGCTCCACCAGAATTGGCAGCCCTTTCTCTTTTCTCACTGTGGCCCGGATGTAGCTGGACCACTACAAGCACAGACACAGAAACAGCTGAGGGATGTTTGTGGGGTTTTACTTTAGGGAACACCTGCTTATGTTAACAACTAGTCCTTTCAACCAGTATAATAATAATAAAAAAAAGCAAATCATAAATAAAAGGAACTCAACTGCGCTCTGGTGTGCCGTTCACTTCCACCCTTAAGGATTTTTTATAGTCTTTACATCTAATCCCTGCTTTCAAATTGACAATAAATTTGAGCAACATCAATGATCCAGTGTAGTTTAGAGGAGAACATTGATGTGCCTGGGGGACACGGGAGTCGGAAAGTGATTTCCTATAATGTAAGCAAAGTCAGCCTTGGGTCCAAAGAAGTTGATCCTGGAGCCTGAAGCGTCTACGTCCATCATCATTACTGAAGTGAGACTGCACGTACAGTAAATAAATTCAAACTCAACGTGAACTCATTTTATCTCTTTAGTGGGCAGGTTTTTTCATTAACTGAAAAGTAACTACATGAATGATGTTACAGGCTAATCCCAGAGGTACTTGCCAGATACCGAATAAAGAGACTCCAAGACAGTCTGACAGCAGTGAACATCACAGAGCAGAGAGGAGGTCAAAGCACAGACCTCCTCCAAGACCAGGCCGCTCCTCTTCTCGATATGCAAAGTCTTTACCATAATACTGGACGGTCTCAGAGTATCTGTCTGTCTGTGTGTGTATCTGTGCAGTTCTGAGGAACTGAGACGTTTTTAACCGGCCAGTTTGGTACCTACAGTTGAGGAATAGTCCCATCTCCACATTAAATATCTTTTTTCTTTTTTAAAGTCAGGAGGGACTGATTTAAGTCACGTCACTATGCCCTTGACAGTTGACGGGAAGTGCAGTACCACGCTGCATGATGGGAAATGAAGTTAAAAACAGGAACAACGCCTTTACTGACTTCATGTGGCACACTAGGGTGTAGCACATGGCCCAAAGCCCTGCAGTGACCTGGGTTCAGTTCACATTTGCTGAATGTCTCTCCCCACCTTTCCTGTCCCTTTGTCATGTATTATCACTAATACAGGCAAAAATATCAAGAAAGAATCTAAAACAACAACAACAAAAACAATGGCTTGTTTTCTTGGGGAAATTGGAGTATTTGACTAAGTCTTATGTTTGCATTGTTGTTTTCAGGTAATTCAACCACTTAAATACTCTTATCAGTGAAGATAAAATAAATAGTTCCATTAAAAACATTTCTTTCTGCTGAAGTAATGACTGATGGGTCATATCTGTTGTCCTTTTCCTGCACTGTAAAAAAGAAAATGTTGAGATAATTTAAAATTTTAAAGCAACCTTCTGCAGTAAAGATTTTAAGTTTTCTCAACGAGATTGCAGTTCACGGTACCAAGTTAAATTATTCTGTTATCCCGACGATACATAGTATGTTCTGCTAAAACTTGCTACATTGAATTCTTCATGGAGCCAAAAAAGATTTTTGTTCCCCAAATAATAATAATAATAATAATAATAATAATAATGGATTAGATTTATATTGTGCTTTTCTATGAATGCATACTCAAAGTGCATACAGTGGATCCATTATTCATTCGCTCACGCATTCACACTTTGGTGGTGGTAAACTACATCTGTAGCCACAGCTGCCCTGGGGCAGACTGACAGAAGTGTGGCTGCCATTTCGAGCCTATGGCCCTAATATCCGATTTGGTATGACCTTGAAGTTACTGACTTCTTCGTTTGTTAAGCAAAGTGGCTTCTACTTAGATTAGCTACCATGGACACACTTGTATTAAACAAAACAACAATATCTGGAAGATCCTGCTGATTTTTTCAGTTGTCATGTCGTCTTCCTTGAGAGTAATGCATTTGCTGCCTCTGAATAGCATGACATTCTCCATTACCGCAGAATGCTTTAGGCAGAATACTAGCAAACCCACGACTGTCCAGCTCAACACACGAAGAAGTCGGTATCTTCAGGGTCATACTAAATCAGACATCAAAAATGTCAACATGAAACCCGACAATTGGTCCATTTGCTTATTTCCAATTTTTAATTTGTGCGTACGATCAAAAGAATGAAAAACAACAAACTTTGTGATTTGTACATAAACAATGAAATAATGAGTCATTTTTTTCATTTTCCGATTGTGGATTCTCAATTCAATATGAAAATAACGAATGGTACATGGATTATTGATCTCCTGTGTGGTTCAGTGGTGCATTTGGGTGGAATCAGTCTCACTGAGCATGCTCCTGAGACAGACCAGCATGCCACAGAGTGGCTGAGTGGAAATGTCCAATATTGTCCTGATCCTGGACAACATTGAAATGAAGTGTCAAACTGTGGCCATCTCCTTAGTATGTATAGACAAATCTGTAACTACTACATGAATGCACAAAAGCGGTCAATTTATTCTTGCCAACGACACAAACAGCAACTCAAGCCACTTCAAAATTCTTTACAGGATGTCACATGTCACATATTCAATCGAAAGCGCCTCACGTTGTGGTCTTGGCCTCATTTTCTGCAACAAGACTTAAAATATACACAAGAAAATCTCTCTTGAACACTCCCTTGCTTCGAGTGCTCTGCAGCCTCTGTTGACTCTGCAGAGTCCGGTTGGTCTTGGAAACACTCCATATCTGTACATATCGACCTCCCCAGGAGGACGGCTCCAATCGTCTCAGCTGCATGTCACTCCAAGTCAATTAAAATTGGACTAGAAGGCCGGTCCAATGAGACCGGAGACAGAAGTGACAGCTGTAAAAGAGGGAAAAGTGAGAGTGGAGAAGAGGTGAGAAGAAAGCTGGAGGAGGACGAGGAAGAGGAGGAGGAAGAGGAAAGATAAGAGGAGACAGGGGCGATAGGTGAGGAGGTGAAGGATGAAAAGGAGACTGTAAAGGAAAAGACAGAAAGAAATGTGAGAGGAGAGAAGAAGGCTGGAGGAGGAGGAGAAAAAGGAAAGATAAGGAAACAGGGGAGGTAGATGAAGGAGACCGTGGAAGAAAGGGCAGAAAGAAATGTAAGAGAAAGAGAGAAGGAGGATGCAGAGGGAGGAAGAGGAGGAGGAGGAAGAAGAGAAGGAGGAGGAGGAAAGTTAAGGAGACAGGGGAGGTAGGAAAAGGAGACTGTGGAGGAAAGGACAGAGGGAGGAGGGAGACGAGAGAGGAGAGAAGAAGGGTGGAGGAGGGGGAGGAAGAGGAGGAGGAAGAAGAGGAGGAGAAGGAGGAAAGATAAGGAGACAGGGGAGGTAAGTGAAGAAGTGAAGGATGAAAAGGAGACTGTGAAGGAAAGGAAAGAGGGAGACGTGAGAGAATGAGAGAAGAAGGGAGGAGTGAGCGGGTGTGAGTTTTGAGGGAGCCTGTTCTTGGTTCCTCACACACTGGCGTCTCAGTGTAAACCATCAGAGAACGCTTTCTCCACTGGAGTACAAACTGGCCAGCTGCTGGGAGGGAGGGAGGGGAGGGAGGGGAAGGAGGGGAGGGAGCGGATGGAGGAAAAGGATGAAGGGGAGGACGGAGGGATCTGAGATGGACACTGGAGGCAAAGTTGGCACATGTCTTTTCCTGGCCCTCTCTTTGCCCTCAATCTCCCCTCTCTCCTTTAAAGCTCTCCCTCTCTCTCTCTCTCTCTCTCTCTCTCTCTCCTCCCAGCTCCGTCTCTGTTGCTCAGTAATAAGAGACGCCCTGATCCAAAACACAGATCTATGTGTTTGTGGGATTCGGCCGGACGGATCACTGTCGGAAGGAGGAAGACGCTCCACAGTCGCCAAAATCTCGCTGCTGAGACATTCGCACCAGCTGTCAGATTTTTGCTCTCCAAAATGTGATAGTTAATGACAGAATATTCCGGCATTAATTATCAACTGACCGGAAATCATTTATTTATTAAGCTGTTCGGTTTTAATATCAATTTCCTTTTTTTTTTTTTTTTTTTTTTTTTTTCTGTTTTGTTTGGGAATTAATGATCGCTTCAAACATACCCAACATGTTGAATAATTCATTAACTTGATAATGAACTACACTTTTTTTTTCTTCTAAAACAGAGCTGTGTTTTCATGTCTACTGCACTTAAAACAATTTCACTTTAGGCACCAAATTATACCGTTAGCCTCGTATCATAATTGCCTAAGTCATGTTTTTGGCAAAATTGTGAAATCTGCTTGAAATTCATCAGCGGTGTTGGGAGAGTAAAGTTACCCAGAGGTCACAATTCAGCCAAAAATATGGCTTTTATATGACCCCTTTAATCTGGCGACTCATTCAGGGTGTACCTTCACCTATAGGCAGCTGGGATCAGCTCCTTCTTCACCAACAACAGTCTTGTCACTCGACCAGTGTTGCCAGTTTACAGGAAACATCTACACGTCCATCTGCCAACTTCTATCATTCTGCTGTTGGCCCAAACTCATCCACCAAGAATGAATACATCAGTGCTGCTGCCTGTTGACGAGTCACCTTGCAACCAATGTCTACCTTTAGAGAGCATTTCCTCTGTCTGGGTGATGACTGAACCCTCTCAGACAGTCTGAGCCATCCAGGTTATTTGCCGCCACCTGGGACTGGGCGGTGGTGCTAGCTGGCTCTACTGTCTCACCATTACAGTAATTAGGCCTGGTGTTGCACCACAGTAGCAGAGAACCTTGATCTCCTTAATCCAGGTACACCCTGGCCAGACATGATGGCATTGTTTCTATGACCATCTTGTCTATATACAGCTGTTAGAGCAAAGCACAACATAGTCACGCATGGAGAACCGTCATCAAAGAGGTCATGGATACTCAGTCATGAGTAGAACAATGATGATGACGATAAAATTTATAGTTTACACTGAGGTGTTTGGGCTCCAACAAACTGAGTGTTAATAAACAGTGTTGGGAGTAACGCGTTACAAAAGTAATGCATTACAGTAATGGATTACTTTTTTGCTGTAACACAGTAGTGTAAGGCATTACAAATCAATTTTCAGACCTTAAAGAATCAAAAATGCATCAGGGCAGTTCTGTTTCCTGTTGTTCAACCAATGGGTGAAGATGGTAGAAGACGCTACATACAGACATGGACGTATGCTCATTACTAACCCTAACCCTGCTTTACAGAAGCTAGTTAGCATTAGCATGATCCCTGTGATCAGCAATGACATGGTGAGCTAACGTTTCTATGACTAGTTAGAATTCTTTATCAACTGCGTATTTATCTACTGGCGTCCTTGGTACCACACCCCCAGTTTGAACATGTAAAATGTTGAAAAAAATGCAAGTGTTCCTGCTGGGATTTGAACATTGTAGACTGTAGCGTTACTTACTGAGCTACCCATCCACATGTACTTTGGGCCGCACATTTATGCATCCCAAGGCTCTCCTATCACTTGTATGGGGGGGGGGGCAAGCGCCATTAATGATGAGAATCTGTTGTGACTCACAGGTAATCTGTAATGTATTACAATCTGGAAGTAACTTGCACAACACTAAATAAACTACAAAAAGCACTCAAAGAGCGCAGACCTCCGCCAAGGCAGACCCCCCCCATCACCACCAAACACCAACATTTTATCATTTGTTCCTTGTGCCAGTATCAACATTTCCTGAAAAGTTCATCAAAATCTATCCATAAGTTTTTGAGTTATCTTGCTAACAAACAAACAAACAAACAAACAAACAAACAAACAAACAAACAAACAAACAAACCCCAATGAAATCATAACCTCTTTGGTGGAGGTAATAAACTGATACTTTCCAACTTGAGGGTTGGACGGTGGTTTATTGTAAAGTCCTTCTTACATCACACTCATGCAGATGCAGCTTTTATTATTATGACTAGTTTTAATAAATATAGAATACTTGACAAACTTTATAATCCAAGAAACCGGGCTTTACAATCAGTATGATGAACTTTTAAATTGTGAAAACACAGTAATATCTTATCATGATAACCAAGCGCCGATACCTGAAGTTCGGACTTTTATTGCGTTTTTCTGTTTGTGAGTTCAAACACACTGCAAGACATAACAAAATGAATTGATGCGTTCAAAAGAAAATCACTCAATAACTTATGAGTGATGTGTAAATATGGGGCAGCAGCAGAACCATTTTGTCAGTTTTGACACAATGCAGATCTCCTTGAGGCATAACCTTGTTGTCATGGGCACAAATGGATGTCATAGTGATGTAATGACTGAGCGTTACCAGCCGTTGTGTTGACTCCATTTGTAACTGTGGGTGTGGTGCGTGCAGGTTTCATTAAGACTCCAGAGTATGTAGTATTTTTTGCAGTTGTGAAGGATTATGGGAGTGTGCATATCCCACCAAAAAGTCTAATACCTAAGAGGCAGTGTGCTGTCTCTATGGACTGTGTGTTTTGGAGTGTGTGCGCTTTAGTTGTGTATATGTGAGTGATGACAAAGCACTGGCCCACTGGGGACGACAGACACCACAAACCACCACTGCAGAGGAATCCTGAGGGACAGCGAGCTTTCACTGCTGTTGTCCATGCCAGCATCTGTCTGCTTCACAATCTGGCAAGAGACAGTGACACACACACACACACACACACACGCACGCACACGCAAACACAAACACACACTTCATAAACACGTCTCACTCTTCCCTACCTTCCCTACTCCTGCCTGTCTTACCCAGAGCAAAATCTCACAACAGTCTTTCCGCATCACACTCACTCATTTCCAATTACCAGGCAGGTAGCTGCCGTTCCAAGACAATAGCTCTCCAAACTTGATTACCTGTTCCCATGGAGCCGGTGGGACAACAGATGAAGTCTGAGGTATTGAACATTGTGAGAGCGTCGGCTCATGTTGCTTAGAGACTGCCTCATTTATCAAGAAGGCTACACACGTTTGTCTGAGGAGAATTTTTCATAACATGCAATTTTAAGTCTTTTCAATTCAAAGTTGTTTTTTTTTTATTATTTATTTCTGATTTACTTTATAGTATGCGAGAGAGGGAAAAGAACTTATGAGTGTGTGATGTGCTGTTGCAGGTTTTCTTATCTATTTCTGATTCAAATCATCAGGGGGAGATATTTGCAGAGAGAAACACGCTCTGCATTGACTGTGTCTCAACTACATGCTTAGGCTTAATGAATTCTTCAGATATTAACTTGTGATCCTCTGCAGTTATTTTAAAATGTCTCTTGATTGCTTGCAATTTCCTTATGGGAATAGACATTTATTTTCTTTCCAGTTGATTGCCTCAGTTTATGTGTCTGTATAAACAAATGGTGAGAAACTGCGGCAAATACACACCCTTTAACTTGCTTGATTTCAGGCAATTTCACCTTCAGTGTGTGAGAATACTACCACCTTGATCCTGCTTCCAGAAAATCCAACTTACAGAATCTCAATGGTACATTCGATCGAGTCTCGGAAAGGGAGCAACACAAAGTTTATTGCCCTCTCAAAGTTGCAAACATATTCATGTATGGATTAAATGTAACCCGGTGTCGGTAGCCGTGCAGCTGAGGGAAAGTGTTTCTATAGCAACCTTCCATGCTGTGATGGATTGCAAAACCCCTATATACCAATGCACACAGACACACACAGTCCTGAACTAGCCCGCGTGCACACAGTTGTTTTTTTTTCCTTTCTTCACACAAGCACTACAAACACCTGTGTGCACATCTCCACACTCAGCAGGAACACCACACTGTATTGGTGACCTAACGCACTTGTGTTCATCTATGCATGAAGGTAAGAAACAGCTTTTAAGTGGAGACAAAAACAATAACAGAAGAGTCTATCATTTTAAGACTCTAATAAGGACTATAAACAGTGGTGTAGTCCATGGTATACGGCAGTATATGGAGTATACCTACTTATTTTTCAGTCATCATTACGTATAGCCACTTCTAAATCCCCCTGATGTGCACCATTCAGTAGTATCTGAACCAAATTGGCCATTTTTTTCTCCCAGTATGGTGAATCCATGACCCGCCCCACTTTGCCTCTAATTGGCCAGTACTCGCTGCCTTCACTGATTAGATTGGTTAACTTTAGGCATGAGGACTGATGAGCCAATCAGAGGCAGAGTAGGGTGGGTCATACCGAGGAAAATATTGCTAACTATCACTGGCCACCTCTGGAACCTGATTGGACACCTCAGGTGCCAGTGCCACCGCAGTTGATTGACAGGTCAGTGCACGTCTCATTGAAAGATGCGCGATTGTTGGAAATGTGAACAAAAAAGGCAGAATAAACATCTTTCAAGTGAGTGGCACATATTAACAGAACCTACTGTCATGGAATACATCATTTTGAGGTCAGTTTTAAACTGTGTTCAACTACTGGCCATATGACTGCACATTTAGAGGAGAGATGTCACCAATAGTTAAACTGTGTGAGTAGGCTAACGTTATGAAAGGCTAACGTTATCCTATGTTCGCCTCATGTTGAATACATTTACATTCGTGCAGCTGTTTGTGTGACCAGTAAAACCCTACAAACTGCACCTGATCAAGTCATGATAATGTTATAATAGTGAGCAAATATTACTGATGGATTTTAGGGGAATAACTAAATAGAGTAGTCTTACATGTCACTGGTGGCACAGGGTGTTTTTTTCTGGACTACTTAAAACAAAAGAAAAAAAAAGGCAAAAAAATTAGAGTATTCCCACTTCTCTAGGGACCACTACACCACTGACTATAAGGTGATAAATAGTGGTTGGACTGATAATAACTGTTTGCAAGGAGGCAACCGGCATACGACATGGTACTCTCTTCATTTCACAATAGCATAATATGTGCAACAAGCTGTGCTTCACTCGCACTCCTTGATATTAATATTCTCACTAATAAGGACACCAGAGAATCTTAGTTATGACCAATAAACATGAATTGTTGAAAATAAATTTTTTGCAGTCAGAAGAAGTTCTACCTCTGATACACTTCATTAATATTGATGCCAATGATTCCAAGCAAGTTCTTGAGGAGCAAGAGCTCAAGGATACCTAGTTTTTACACCCCCCCATCAAGTCAATTACACCCTCCATGCATGTTAAAGCACTCACATGCACACATATGCACACAAAGACACAAGTGGGAAAAAAAACGAAAAAAAAAAAAAAAACAAACAGCCTTATCTCTGAAATATTGCATAAATCCCATAATTACAATGCTCATCACAGTTTCCTTGTGTTCCTCCCTGTTAATCATATGAATTATAATTACTTCATGAATATTTTGAGGGGAAAAGGAGCTGGATTTAACCTCAGGTGAAGTCTGTCTCCATTTCAAGGCCAATTGACTGAACATACTTCCTCTTTCTGTTCCCTCTCATCCCACCTGCAGCTGGAGCTGAAAGTAAAAATACGTTACGTGGAGAGTCGTACACTCTGCACTCAGTCAGTGATCAGGGATGGCAGCTATTTACCAGTGTTTATGTTTTGGTTTGTTTTGTTTTTCCCCTAATGCTCTGCTGCTTCATACAAGGGCTACTACTGGTCCACTGTCAGACCAATATAAGGAATAATTTGCAACAGCTATGTCGTACAGTCTATACTAGGCACACAGTGAAATTAATATTAAGTGCTTGATAAAAAATTAAATAACACACATATATATATATATGATTTATAGATGATGTGTATGTATGTGTAGTATAGACATACTGAATGTTAAATCACATTGACTGCTCTGTGCTCAGTTACCACAGTGTATGGACTTCCTAATACTCACTTTGCTTGTATATTTGTTTTCTTTTCTTTTTATGCTGCAGAAGCAACAGATTGCACATCTCATTATTTTGACAGACACATTTTCAAACCTTGGATGGATTCACTTGATACTGAACTGAACAGCAGGAGATGAAGATGCATGATGTTGTTTGTGAAGGGCATGGGAGGGAAGACCATTTTTGCCTGTTTTAGCCAAGTAATATTCTCTAGATGAAGAAAATTAATGTGTATTAGTACAACAGTGCAGATATTTCTTGCTCTTTGTGTACAGGGCGTCTGTGGGGAGTCGGCTCATGTGTAGCTGAATGCTCGACATCAGTCACCTCATTATTCTTTGTGCGAATTCTTTCATTTTTCTCACCACACTGCTGCTGCATCCTTTTTTGTAAACAGACCAGTTCCTTCCTGGTCTATACACAGCCTCAGAGGGATTTCTTAGGACTATATTTTTCTAAAGTATGCTGTACTTTTCTGCCTCTTCTGACACAAACAGCACCTCACTGTTTTTCCTTTGTGCTGCAGTGAAACAGGTGCAACATGCAAACCGAAACACGATAGTGTGATGATTTTACGGCAGATATCAGCGCGCTCGGTTGAGGTTTTGACTTCGATAGTGTGTGGTGTGTGCACCAGGGTCCTGCTTGTCCTGTACTGTGACAGACCACCAACACACGCCAGAAGGCACAGAACTTGACAGTTACTCTCGCTAGCTTTGCAGCTCAGCTTGTGTGAAGCGCCAGAGAGCTCGATGTGTGAGGTTAAAAGCAAGCATTTTTGCGCTCATTTGACACACGGCAACAAACCATCTGTAAATGTTGATGCAAATTCATACATTAGCTTGACTGTGTCCACGTATACCCCTTCAGCACTGATAAAATACAATTAAAATAGAAATCTTTACTCTGTGTTATGGCCAAAAAGCATTATTAACCCATAAAAACCCAGTGTTACTTTAGTGGCAGTTCCCAAATGAAGTTTTCTCTCTAACCTTTCCTAAGTGATTTATCACTGTTATTATAATATCATCCTCTGTATTTTCCTTTTTTTTTTTTTTTTTTAGGTATAAATCAGGTATTTTCCTATATTTAATTTACTGCTCATGTAGATATTCATTAAAACTCACATTAAAGTTGAAGGTTCATACAGTACATCAGAGACAGAGAAAACTAAGGACAAAGTGACTTTTTCAGCAAAGATATTAATAACTGAATGTAAAATGAAGCACCTCCATCCACTGTCATTGATCCAACTCCATGGGTTTAACTGGTGAATCAATGTTGTAGAAGATGACGGTGTTTTGACATTCACTATGGAGCCTCTGAACGTCCAAATGGGTCATATCTGATGACCATGAAAAGATGAAAAACTGCATTTTACATGAATTATTTACATGGATTGATAGTATTAACTGAACAACAGTTATTAAACATTTTAGATCAGCAGATGGTGTTGGTCACCAGTGGGTGTTTGGGTCTTTTTGGGTTTAGTGATTTACCACCATTTATTATAATATTATCCTCTGTATTTTGAGTTTTTTTCAGTGAACGTCAAGTATTTTCCTGTATTTTGAACAAACGGTAGAGAGGAACGCTTCATGGACCTCCAGGCAGTAATGAAAACTAGCAATGAAAAATAGTTAAAGAGGTGCTCTTTGGTCAAGTGCACAAAAATTGCACAAAAAAATACAAACCCCTGTACTCCTTATGGAAGCTAGTAGGCTGAAATGTGTCGAGGCTCAGTACGATCCATTGAGACATACCATAATTAATAAAGGCATTTCAAAATTATAAGAGTGTTTTTTGTATTTTTTGTGCATTTTCCTATATTTAATTTACTGATCATGTAGATGTTCATCAAAGCTCAGATGTGAGTAGACGGTTATATCAAAATCGGAGTAAACTGAAGAAAATGTGACTTTTTCAACAAAATCTGTCAATAACTGAACATAAACCCAAAGTCTCCATTCACTGCCATTGATCCAGTTCCATGGGTTTTACTGGTGAATCAATGTTGTAGAAGATGACAATGTTTCCACAGTAACTACAGAGCCTCTGAATGGATGGTTGGATAGTTTTGGTCAACAGTGGATGTTTGAGTCTTTATGGGTTAAATATTTTATTAACTAATTACCATACAAACTATTTTTTGACATGCTCATTATACCATAGGGTCTTTGGAAGAAGAATAATTAAAGTCAAACTGGAAGTTAATCCCCTGATGAGAACATGTTTATTGAAAGTCAAAAAGTTTTTTTTTATTTTTTTTAATTGATTTTCTTTTGGATAGACTTGTTGGGTATTTCAAATCTGCCTTCAATCTAGACTGTTGAGCCTGAGTGCATGAATGAAAAAGGGCTAATTTACTTACTCGCAGTGTGTCAAGGCTCCTGTAATAATCACAAATAACATTGTTCTGCTTGGGACTGAAATCAGAGAATTACACCAACGAAATTTTATTAGTTTATATCAAGTAAAACTAATCCCAGAGGATGAGGTTTTAGACACAGTAACTGGGCAGGCACATTGCCTTGCATATGGCTGAGTGTGATGGTACACATGCATGCATGCTCCAGCTTGTATTTCCAGATTTTCACACATGTACAGAACTGTTCTCACCGTCAGATTCATGAAGTTCAGATCCTAACGGCTGTTCTACCCTCTTTTAGAGTACGGTGAACAGGGAAACTTTGGCAGCACTTTTCATGAAACAAAACTGCATGGTTCCTTGTTAAAACAAACAAATAAATAAATAAAATACACTGATTTTAACCCATAAAAACGCAGTGTTACTTTTATGTCAGTTCCCAAACAAATTCTTCTCTCTATTTAACCTTTCTTAAGTGACTTATTCCCATTTATTATAATATTATCCTATATATTTTTCACTTTTCACTGTAAATCATGTGTTTTCCTATATTTCATTTCCCATACTCAATTTAGATGCTTATGAAAACTCAGAGTAAATTCATAGGTTATTAGATCAAAACATTAACTGAACATAAACCAAGTGTGTCCATCCACTGTCATTTATTAAACTCCATGGGTTTTACTGGTGAATCAATGCTGTAGAAGATGACGGTGTTTCCACGTTCACTACGGAGCCTCTGAACATCCAAATGGGTCATATCTGATGACCATGAAAAGATAACAAACTGTATTTTACACCAATTATTTACATGTATTGATAGGATTAGTGGATCAGCAGGTATTAAACACACATATACACATTTACATGCACGCTAATCTAAAATGACAATATTATGAAATTTGACATATGCTAAATAAAGAGAATATTCTTCTTGGATATTCTGAAGTAATCCTTTGCATTTGTCAGACTGAGATATGTGGAATCTGACAATATCATTCCAGTTTTATGAAGATTCTATGGATATATACACTACACAGTCCACATTTCTGATCAGAAGAAAATCATAGTATGAAACAGGATATCAGACCGTTTTTGAGTGTGCACAAATATAGAAAACTTGACATTTGCAAAAGAGGATTTAAAGGAATCAAAGAGTGAGGCCATGTTCACTCTTCCTCCTCTTCAATATAAATAGTGGACAAACCACCTATGATGTTGGTTTATGTTCTGCTGTTTTGAAGCCTAAAAGGGTACCTGTAGTGAATTTTCATCGCAAGCTATTTCAAAAGATCACATATAATACTAGCGGTAATGTCAGGTAACTAATGTCATAGTCCATTATGTTGCCTCCCTCATGGGCTGTTCCAGCACCGGTAGTGACGCAGATGCATTGTTTTGTCCGATTACCTGGGCTGTGATGAACTGGTCACTGACCTCATGCAGCAGAAACCAGTCTAAGGGTGAATTCACGCCTACTTTGTTTGGTCCGTTTAAAACGGTCCAGAGTTCGTTTCCCTGGAAAGTCCAAGCATTTTTTTTAGGTGTGAATACAAACATGCGAACACTGATTCAAATCAAACAAATGGACTCTGGGCCGGTTCGCTTCTGGTGTGAATATAAGCGACCTCGATGGAAACAAACCAAGGAACCGTGCGCTTTTTTGTGCTTGACGACCCACCGTAGTCACTGGAAGCAGCCGAGCCGCACGAATAGCAGCAGCCTTGAGCCGTGGACAGACGTGGAATAATGAGGAGATTGAATGTCTCACTGACATTTGGCCAAACGACCATATTACCAGACTGGCTCTGAAAGACCTGTTCTTGACAGCTGACATTATTTTCATAAATTTGTGTCTGTAAAAATAGAATACATATTCCAAAAACGATAAGTGCTCGTAGGACCTCCATGTTAGTTTTCATCAACACTGGTTGTCTCTGATTCAGAGAATCAGCTTTTCTGTCCAATGCCGGTGCAGTTCGTCACATGCATGCTTCTGTTCACACATTTTGGTCCACTAGCAAAAAGTGCAATGAGAATGGAATCCGACCTAAATGAAAAAAATAAAGTCCACATTTGATCTGAATCAAATAAGTGGACTAAAGGACTTTCCAGGTGTGAATACAGCCTAAGATGACACATTCTCTGGGTCACGTCTCTAGGACAATGGTGGAGTGCTAATAGTCCTGCTGCACAAACAAGCGTAAACACATGCTTTCCACTCAGTCTCACTCACTGACTGCAGCTTGTTTACTTGAACTCCATCACCTGGAATCAATGATAGTACGTCACATCTGGCCGGCAGTGGCTGCTCCCCATAGGTTCTGCCCCTGCCTGTAATTCACATAATAAAAAAGGTCCAGTGTGGTGCATTTATGGTGATTTTTTTTTCTGAATTTGTGCGTCTCTTTCTTATAATACACTGTTAAGTACTTTATGTATATGTTAACATAGACATCACATGTGTCCATATTAGGATTAGCATGGTGGAAGTGAAGACTGAGGTGAAACTGAAACTGGATGAATGCATTAACACATCCACCTCAATCTGATAACAGTAATGTCAGAGTTATGAAATGTATTAACCCTTTCATTACCTGTTCTAACAGGGTACCTCGGGTTACTTTCCCTGCCCTTTTTCTTTTATCTTGAAGCAACTTTTGGCAAAAGTAAATTTTTCTGTGATGTTAGGCTGAAAGCTCTTATCAGAAAGTACCAGAGCCTCATTAGTTTAAGTTTAGTCTGGGCAGTGTCTCGGTGGTTAAGCTTTCAGTGAAGCGTTACCGTCTCTGCTGCAGAACACTGCTGTGCCAGCGAGACAGGGTATAGACATTTAGTTTTCATATTTTTGTTACTAATAAAGAAACAGAGAAAAAAATCAATCACTCACTATAAAGAGGGAGTTTACTGTGACTCCTCATAGATGACTGTGTAGCTGTTGATTAACCCTTCAGAGTCCCTGGACACGGATGGACCTTCGTGTCCAAATCATGTAGTCAATTTAAAATGACGTAGCAGCAAGACGGCGCGTCTCTGAGTCTTCCTATCAATTAGTGTCGAATGTGTAAATGTCAAAGTAATGCTGTGAAGTCAAATGTGTCGAATGGCAGTAAAATCGGACTTATACAAAATATTAACGTTATTGTCTGCAATACTGTCATCACGTTTGGTGGAAGGGACGATAAAAACAAAATACATAACATGTTGAAAAAGTGGTGGAAAAGTGAACTGCATCAACCAATCAGACGTGTGGCATCTTGTGACAAGTGATTGTTGTTATAAATAGTTGTATATAGTTTTAAAAGTGGTTCATTGGACGTCATATTGTGACACTAGATTGTTTTGTAAATAGTTGAGGCATTACCTGCATTTTCATGTTGTAAATAGTTGTATATAATTTTGTTATTTGCTAACTTTGTCATAATTTTATGTTCATTCTAAGCAATAACAAGTGGTTCTGGGCACAACAAACCCCACCCCTCGCACCTATTGTAGCTTATTTTGACATCGATTCAGCTGATGTCATCATGTCTGTGTGTGTTGTCAGCATGTCAACTGCCTCCATACATGTGCCAAGTTTGAAGTATATTGAAACAAAATTAATGTTTTTATAGACATTGACATTTCACCCATTATAAGTAAATGGGAGAAAAAAAAATGTAAAAATTCATTAAAATTTGAACTTCGACCTACTTTTCCCAAAATGTAACCACATCTATTCTGGATCACTGACAGTCTATAAACCCAATTTAGTATGAATTCAACCAATAGTTTTGCTGCTACAGACATTTGAAATTTCGCCTATTTTTAGTAAATGGGAAAAAAAAGATTTAAAAAAAATGTATTAAAAATTTTAACATTGACCTACTGTTCTCAAAATGTAATCAGATCTATTCTGGGTCATTGGCAATCTGTAAACCAAATCTGGTCTTAATTCAACCTATAGTTTTGCTGCTAAAGTGTTAACAAACAAACAAACAAACAAACCAATAACAATACCCCTTGTCTCTACTTTGGGGGGCAGGGTAAAAATGGTTTGTACAAAAAACAATAAAGAATCAAATATTTTTCAATTCTGACCATGTTTTTTGTGTGATTTTATGTTCAGTGTGTTAATACAAATGAAGAAAATAATTTTAATGAGATACATAAAGGCAAAATCAGTATTCAAAAACATCCAAAATACACTCAGACTCCTAAGACCTACAAAAACCTGTTCATCAAGCTGTGATTGTTTTGGCTTTTCCCATGGATCAGTAGCAGTCAGCCATAATAGTGTTCTCCCCTGACCTCGAATACTTGTTTGAAAATGAGACAGCAATGTTAACAGCATGAGGAGAGTTAACACTGTCACTTAATGCCAGCTGTACCATTACACTAGTGTCGATTGGAAACTACATAAACACACAAGTTCTCAGATAACTTGTCTGGATTTTTGTATGTAGCTCAAAACAGCTTAACCCTGTAAAGCCTGAACCATTAAATCACTGACAGAAAATTCCAGTTCTGTGAAACTGGAGCCTTTATTGATCTTTCTGAACAGCCAAAAGAATATTTTTTCAAATATCAATTTCCATGTATGAGTTTCAATTTTGTATCATATTTGATACATCGGGTCTCCATGTTAAAATGTTATTGTTTTCGAACAAACAAAAACATAATATAACACAAACATGTCTAAGAAACTGGTAATTCCTTTTCAAAATTGTCAAAGTTCTGCCTCCTCCTTTAATGACAGTCAAATAGTGACATTGGAAAGGCCTCTTATGAACGAATTCCTCCCTCCCGGTGGATTGTCCATGTATTGCATGTATCTAATTGTATGCATCAGGTTTTTCAAGAAAAAAAAATCACACTGATCATGTAGAGGGCTTCAAAACTCATGTATCAAATATGACACGTTTGGCGTTACAGGGTTAATACCCAAATAATCTGACTAACCTTGTATACTTTTTCTGTGGTTAATCCTGAAGCAACCAAGTGAAAAAAGCAGTAGCTACCAGGAGTCATGAACTGGAAATAACCTGGCTGAATAAGTGGAGCACATTAAGTGTATTAGCAGGCGAGCTAAATGACCATATAATTCAATACAAAATAATGCTAACATCAGCTAATTCAGGCAAAATATGCTGGGTATTCTAATTAAGAACTGATAAACTTCATAATGGAATCTTCTGACCTCTTTAAATACAAATATGGCAGAGCTGCATGTCACGGTGAAGGCTGGAAAATACATGTTATTGTATCAACAAGACTTCTGAGTATCCTACGCCACAGCACAGCAGACATAGACAGCTCTCACCTGTCAATCACAGCCAATACACCCTCAATTATGTACAACTTTGGACCTTAATTTAACATAAATGAGAGAGTGAAGGCCTTTACACACCTGGGGCATGACGAATACACGACATGACACTCCTTGATGTCCTGATAGTCTTGTTTGGTTCTCAACACGTTGTCCTTCACACATTATCCTTATCATTTGAATGTTTCACAGTAACTGCTGTGGCTATAAATCAACAGCTCCAGGTCCATCACTGTTGTTGTCATATGATTTTCAGACAAATGATTGGTTGATGCATTTACCGCTCAATGGTACTAACTCTGAAAAAATAAAATGCTTTGTAAAAATGCTCTGTCAATGTGTAACATTGGTGTCATGTATGAAACAAAATATAACACAATACAACATAACGTAACGTAACATAACATAACATAATGTAACAACATAACATAAAATAACATAACGTAACATAGGACAACATGACATAACGTAACACAACGTAACGTAACATAACATAACATAGAATTACACAACGTAACATAACATAACGTAACATAACATCAAAAAACATATTGAAGTGTGAATTAATCACACAAAGAAAACATCCCTGTGTGTAAAAGCCTTTATATAAAAACTGAACCCCAGTGCAGTTGTCATGTAAGTGGAAATTAACTATAGAGATAAAAATTGTTAAATTGCAGGCTGGGAGCGTGTTTTATCTGCTGTAAAGTTGGCTGTTTTCACATGAGGGTATATGGCAGGTGTGTCAAACATACAGCCCACAGGCCAAAACTGGCCCACCAAAGGGTCCAGTCCAGCCTGTGGGATGAATTTGCAAAGTGCAAAAATTACCTTCAAGGGTGATGAACTCATTTCAGTTCAGGGGGCCACATGTAACCCCAATCTGATCTCAAGTAAAATAATAGCATAATAACTTATAAAAAAGGACAATTCCAAATTTTGTAATTGGTTTAATGTGAAAAAAGGAAAATTCCATCATGAAAATGTATCCATTTACACACTCTCCATTCACAATAAAATGCGAATAACCTGAACAGACATGAACAACCTGAAATGTCTTAAGAAAAGTAAGTGTAGTTTTAACAATATTCTGCCTGTTCCTAAATATTTTGTACATTTGTGGATCCACTGTGATCTGTAAGTGTTAATAATAATGTGAAACATGAAAAAAATTGCACTTACTTTTCTTAAGCTATTTCACATGGTTGTTCAGGTTATTCACATCACATTACTATTTAAGGGTTATTATGCTATGGTTTTACTGGTCTGGCCTTGTTGAGATCAGATTGGGTTGTATGTGGCCTCTGAACTAAAATGAGTTGGACTCCCCAGGTCTCTGATTCATTTTGGAGCCCGCCCCATGTGGACATTCAGGAAACTGCAGGTTCTTAAACATCCTCACTGGCTATACTTTTCAGCCTGGGAGGTTGAAAAAAAAAAAGAAAAAAAAAACAAACCTACTTTCAGTCAGGTGTGCACAACTGCCTGTAAACAGGACTATTCATTTTCACTTGCCATGTGAGCATTTTAGTAGGAATTTTGTCTTTTTTTGGTGCAGGTACACGCACTCCCAGAGAGAAATGAGAAAGGTAGGAGTTCTTTGACTGGAAATCTGCTCTTGGTGTTTCTACCATCGTATTGCCCTCGGGGCCATCCCATTAGGAGCAGTGGGCAGCCGCCACACTGCAGCTGGGGCATCTCCACATCTGAGCCAGCACTTTGGTCCAGAGTGTGAGAGGAAAATTAACCTATTATAATTTGATGGCGGGGGAAACCAGAGCACCTGGAGGATCCTGCACGAGCACAGAGTCGATGCAGACTCTAAACAGAGATGCCCTCTGACCTCAGATCAAACATGTCTATCGTTTTGTGAGGCGACTGTGCTAACGTTTGGCCAAACCAAGAAACGTATAGACATGAACTGAAGTGCATTAACTCTCGTATTATCCTTGGGGTCAATTTAACCACATTCAGTGGTTATCATTCAAAAAATGACAGTTGACTTTTTTTTATGTCATGATTTTTCGTAATTCGATGGGTGCAACTGATTAAGCATAAAATGATCATGATGATATTTTTTCAATGTGTTGCACATAATGCACACATTGGTGTTCCTCTGGGCAGGCGTGCCTGCAGACCTGACTTCTGAGGTACGCACAGATCACAGTGTGTGTGCGTGTGTGTGTGTGTGTTAATATGAATCGTAAGATGAGGGGGGTCTCTGTGCCGTACCTCGCAATGAGCACATGCAGATCATATGACCGTGAAAGTGAAATTTAAGACACTTTACTATTTCCTCTAAGAATCTTAAGAGGGTGTGTGTGTGTGTGTGTGTGTGTGTGTGTGTGTGTGTGAAGTGTAAGACATGGGGTGTGTGAATAAAATGTGGGAAATAATATTTAAGAGCAAGGGATAATTTGTAAGAGTGGGGGGAGGGAGTTCTCCATAAGTACCGTGACATGCCTCTCTCTCTCTCTCTCTCTCTCTCTCAAATTTCACTCTATACACACAAGGTACGCACAAGCCACATGGACGTACACTTGAGCCAATGCCAATAGCACAGGGTCAATTTGATCCCCAAACTGTTTTATCTGTGTAAAACTTGTCTGTCTGTATGTGACCTTACATCCCCACACCTCCAGGTGCAGAGTTGAAACTTTTGAGTCGATACATAACAGGGGTTGTGGAGAAAACAACTATTCCCACCAGAGCTTTGATAGTTCTCGTGGTATGGGCATGTGGGAAACAACTTGACATGTGAACTCCTGCCAAAATGAGGAAGCCAATGTAAGCTGACAAGTAGATCACATCCAAGTCTAGAGGACAGGTCAACTCACTGATAGGTTTCACTATCAAGGGGTTATTTATATATTCAACAAATAAACAAAGTGCCTGCCACAAAAACCTTGTCAACAAATTTACGTAAATTATTTTCTGGAGGCGAATATCCCTTTGGGTCAGATTGACTCGAGGGGTAAAATGTGTTGGTAATATTTGAGGATAATAGGGGGGTTAAAAAATCCTGCAGAAATCTCAATGTATGTGCTGCCTGTTAGGCAAATCCTGCACAATGACCTGAGATTCACATGAGATACAGAATGAAAAATCAAAATTATACACAAACATGACGCACAAAAAGCTCATCATCTGTGGAAATACAGTAGAAACCCACTGAGGCCGGTAGACGCAGTCAGTCAGTGTTCCTTGAAGTGTTTACAGACTATTTTAGGCCAACGTTTAGGGTGAAATTGCTGTTCAACCAAATATTTCTTCTGTAAAATTGTATTACTTCTGTACACTGGTTTAAACTGTCTCTTAAATATCAATTTTCCACAAAATCACTCTCAAGGATCAATGAATTTCATCTGTTATTCTCAGCAAATCATCAGCCTTACAAGCATCGGAGCCTTAATAATGATGTCTTGTCATGTCATTTTTGTTCTTAAGTTTTTAGAATGGAGAATAATGAATGACCTTTTCACACGCGTATGTATCTGTATCAACTAAGAAGACAAACATCCAGGTTTTGCTGACCTTTAAACATATTTGATTATTAGTCTAACTGTTTTTCCTCCTCAACAGCAGCTTCTCTCTCAGTGAAAGTATTTATCAGTTTGGCTCTCGGGTCACTTAAGACTTTCCTCTTCAGTAAATCCATCACTAAAACCTCTTGTCTAAACTTTTCTCTTTCTCTCTAGTTTCATTTATTCTTTAGTGGCTCAGACTCAGTCTCATTGCTCCTTTCTATCAGCTCATTGGCAAAGTCTGTGATAGTGTGTCTCCCAGAATATTTCATTGTTACGTCTTCAGCAGTAGTAGCTCTCACTGCTTGTAGAGTGGAAAAAGAAGCGGGTCTTTTTTATATATAGCATAAGCAAAAGGATAAGGATGCATAAAGGGGACATTATACAGATAGAAACAGGCGGGGAAAATGCAGTCAGCCTGAATGATGTGATGGTAAACGGTGGCATTACCTGTTTGTTTCAAGAAACGTGATGGAGAACCAGTCTAACCAGGCAAATTGCTACTTGATTCAGGCCCTGCTCTAGTCCGATCACCGTCACTGTTTTAAATCATGACGAATGAGCTTGCAACAGGGAGTTGGTTGGAGCTGATTCATGTGCAGCCTCACAAACACGCAGACCCTCCACCCTCTGTTCATCTGCACCAGTTAGTTTGTTCACAGCGGAGAAGCTAGAGGGAGCTGTGGGTGTTCAATAACCACACGCCGACTTCCTCTCTCCATCTTTGGAAATGCATAAACATAGACACATAAACACACACACACACAGACGGGCTTACACGCACACACATGCCCACACAAGGATACAAACACGCACAGGTGAGTTATTAATATCTCATGAGCGACTCACAGATTGGAATCAACTCAGTCTGCTCTGACGTGAAAAATGCAGGGTCTGGAGTCAGCTGGTGGGACATAGAACAGAACCAAAAGGAAGCTTTTAAGTGCACCCTTCAGGAGCATCACGCCAATGGAACTAGACATTATACCCACAGCGGTGAGTGGGCTGCTCACCCAGGAATGCATGTATTAGGGTTGTAACCATGTAGCGCCCTTGCCTGAGGTACGGAAGGAAAACCCTTAGTGTTTTCATCTGCGAAGGTGACTGACAATTTCTTTGAGTTCAGAAGCAACGCACCCTGATGTAAATTTCATTTTTAAGAAAATCAATTCAAAGCGCAGGAAATTTACATTGCATTATCCATTTTTCAGTGAAGCATATGTATCTCACGGCAACCATTCTTGTTGGAAATTTAGTCTTGGTCATTCAAGCAGTATGGAAGATGTAGAAAGTCTTTGTGGTCAGGTTTTATTGGCTTCTTTGTTATCTCTTCAGGCAGGTTGCGGCATGATACAGAAAAAAAAAATCAGAATGCAAATATATTCAATAGGATTACCATAGGTAATTTTCAGTGTGTTAAACCAGGTGAAGCTGCCTCTCCTTTTATGCCCAGCCATGACCACTGCAAAGACAATATGGCGTGAAGCACTCTGAAAGGTAATCATCCTCCACAGAAGAGCCACAGAGGTTCTCGATATGCAGATAAAAATAAAGGGCGTACTAAACAGCCAAGGGTTTTGGCCATTGTCCTGATGGTACACGCCTACTCACCAACTGTCACTGCTGATTGAAACCACATAATGTTCCTGGTAATCTTGTTCGCTAGAATGTGAAAATGATTTCAGATCAGCCGTCTCACGGTAAGATTGCATAAGATTTGCTTATGCCAATCAAAGAGCTCCCTGTTTCCACCGTGTGTACCGACAAATAATCACTTTCTCCGAATGATCCCTCTCCGCCTTATCTGAAATCACATCATGTCAACCACAAGATGCTCTTTTTAGTTTTATCTAATGTCTTTTGCAACCTTTCACTACGGGTTCTTATAGTCATAAATTATGTAACCACAAATGGGATTTCACAGGAACGACTTCACTACCATTGAGGAATAACTAGATGTTCTGTTCTCTGCTGGATAACTGCATCCAAAATATAAAAACAAGTAAAAACTTGAAGGCTTTAGAATAGAAAGCATTTAATGTTAACCATTTCAAGGTTAAAACAAGTATCCATGTTGATAAGTACTGCATTTAAAAAGATGAAATTAATATATACTGCAGCTT
>JAPQRP010000025.1:23731156-23742119 GCA_037367295.1 Apogon hyalosoma
AATGTACCTTTAGTTGGACCAGGCATTAAAATGAACAAGAAATTGAAGAAAACAAGGGTGGGCTAATCATTTTTTCCACAATGTTAATGGCATCAAGCAATAAACTCACACGTCATAAGCATGTTTGTATTTTACATATTGAACATTTATTTATTTATTTTTTTTGTTTTGTTTTTTTTTTATTTCCAAGTCTGTTTGTTGAACAGTTACATCCATCATTGTGTTCTGTACAATAATCAAAACTCAGCCTTTCTGGCATGAATGCAGGTAATATAACGCTAACCTTTTGGGTCCATGCTCCTGAAAAAGTTCCTGAGAGTAACTAGATTTAGCAGAGTTGAGGACTGGAATACTGAACATGGTTATAAAACAGAAAAACTCAAGGAAACAGCAGTCCCAGACATTCATTCTCTCTGGATTTATAACTTCTGGTGACACTTTTGATATTGAAAATCTGATCCATTTGTTCTTATACACACATAAGTTGCGGTGGCTTTAAAGAGCCCGTGCATTCACAGTCTTTTCCTGCAGCAGAGACGCAATTTAGTGTTGCAGTTCAGTCAGAGGTTCAAATATGTGGAGCTATTCTTTCTATGCAGGGGAAAAAAAACAAACATATAACACATTCTATAATGAAGAAACTTTCTTTGTGTAAACATCTGCACCAAGCACCAACTCTAAACTCCCCTGAACGTCTGCGGCTGGATGCTCACATGTACAGAGCGCTACATTTTGTGCTATCAATATTTCAACAAAGCAATCTTCAGAGCGATCGCCACCACCGCCGTACTCTAACGAGGTTTTAAAGTTCAGACTGTCCGCGCTAAAGCTCCATCTCCAGGTACGATCACAGATTGCATTGATCTCGCATGCACACAGAGGCGCTAATGATAAAATAGTCTTGCCTATTTTGTTTCCATCTATAATGCAGCAGCAGTCAGCTAGACTGTTTGCCTGACTCTTACAGGCTTTCAACTTAGATTGCAGACGCTTTCACAAAATCTGTAGCCTCCAGCATCTGTCTCATTGTTAGTCTGCCTCTATTTTAAGTGTTTTATGACACCTAGCAGTTGGCAGAGATGGAAGGAGGAAGACATACCCTGCTACTAAATAAATGCAGGAGATGGAGTGGCACCGTTGGCTATTGTCCACACAAAAAGGGAAGTCACACAGGCTTCAATGACAAAAAAACTGTCACTATATCTATGTACTCTCACCAGGAGCAGTAGTCATTTTGGAAAAAAAAAAAAAAAACTATTTGTGTCCTTTCTTTGAAGCCGACAAGTCCCGTGTTTACGCCTCACATTTTGATAAGAAATGTAACGCAGCTTCCGTGCGACCGTTTAGCAGGCAAGAAAACTTACTAGAAGACCACAGAATGACATGTAATATAACAGCTGACGACTGTTTTCTCAAAAGTGTTCCCGCATCAACACCCCTTTCACTGCTTAACCCTCTGCCTCTGGCGCACATACACAAGAAACACACATTTGTAATAAATGTGCATTCTGAGTGATCATTTTCACTTAATACCGTGCGTCTGCTTTGTTTTGTCTGACACCTGGAGCTGCAGTCTGACAAGCCCTGTTATTGTTGTGTATTATGAGTATTCTTATGCAAGTGGTGGAAATGTCAAGCTGTGTACCGACATTATTCAGAAATATGCAGATTGCTTTTAAAAATAAATGCAGAGATTAATGTGCAGCAGTTATTTTTAAGCAGTCGGAGTGTGTGAGTCCCCATTATTGTGACAAAAAGTAACTGTTTTTCTGCAGCTTCATGCAGTTCATGAATCTGCACTTAAATAAAGTTTTATGGTATGTTTACTAGAGTATTTATTTTTTTGACATCTTACTTTTATTACCATTTAAACTCAAATATATGTCCTTGCCAGTCTTTGCACTTGCTAAATAGACATCTTGCTTTGTTTCTAACCCATAAAGACCCGAACAGCCACTGTTGACACAAACCATCCACTAATCTAAGTTGTTTAATGCCTGTTGATCCACTAATGTGATCAACATGTAAATAAGTGGTTAAATAAAGGAATCAGTCAATCAATATATAAATAATAATGTGTGTATTTACAAAAAAAACAATGAGGTTTTGTCAGAATCTGACTGAAGGGCCTCATTACTATCATCATCATCATCATCAACAAGGTGAAGATTCAAGAAGATTTTAAGATAGGAAGTTGTGAATTGAGTTTTCGCCTTTTAACCCATAAAGACTCAAGCACCTTCTGCAACCAAAAGCGTCTACTAATGTAAACTGTTTAATACCTGTTGATCCACTAATCCTATCAATACATGTCAATAATTGGTGTAAAATACAGTTTTTCATCTTTTCATGGTCATCAGATATGACCCATTTGGACGTTCAGAGGCTCTGTAGTTACCGTGGGAACACTGTCATCTTCTACAGCATTGATTCACCAGTAAAACCCATGGAGTTGGATCAATGACAGTGAATGGACACACTTGTTTTTACATTCAGTTCGCAATATCTTTGCTGAAAAAGTCACGTTTTCTTAATTTTTCTCTGTTTTGATATAATAGGGGAATTTCTCAGATGACCTGGAAACGCTTTGAAACTATTGAGTTTGAGTACCGCTTCTTCCGGCTTACTTGCCAGCAATGGCTGAGGTGACATCAAACTGCCCCATTTGTACATCGAATAAACAAAGGCAACCAGAGTCCTGCACCGGTCCACTTTTCCAAACCCGCATCTGCCCGTACACGCGTACATTAGACCCGGCCTGTGCTTGAACACATTGTCTACACTCTGACTCACTTTTAAGGGCTCTATTTTTGGCTAAAACACACACCATCGATAAATCTCTAATATGTGCTGTTCAATGACGTCTGTGGGCAGATAAACAGAAGTGAAGCACACTTCTCAATAAAACAAACCGGCTGTGGATCAGCCATGGTCACATTAGACGATCATCATCATTAAATGTCCAGCAAATTATTTTCATCCATGAATCTTCTTTTATTTTTTTAACCTTTCCACTACCCGAGCACATTTCGTTTCATTTTGCCCGTGCCCGTACCTGCCAAAATTATTATTATTATTTTTTTACTCGGTCCTGCATGTTTTTGCAGGTTACCCATCGGGTACCCGACCTGGTGCAGGACTCTGGTTTTTCCCTATCGTTAACTTCTTGATTCCCTTCACAATACCGCTGATGTTTCCCAGAAATGCCAGTTACACACGAACGTACTTCCTGATTGGATTCTGAAGTTCGGCCCCTCATCTCAATGAATTGCGATGACCCATTTCTTCTTCCCAACTAAATCTGAAGGAAAACCATGAAAAGTTTATTCGATGTACATTGGGGGACACAGAAGTAACACTTAGATGTTGCCTCAGCTGTTTTTTGACAAGTAAACCAGAAGAAACGGTACACAAACTCAATAGTTTAAAACCGTTTCTGGGTCATGCATGAAATTCCCCTATTAAACTTTGAATTTACTCTGAGTTTTCATGAACATCTACATGATCTGTGAATTAAATATTGGAAAATACATGATTTACACCAAAAGGGGAAAAAAAGCAAAATACAAAGGATGATTGAAAAAACGGTGATAAATAAGTTAAGGTAGAAACAGAGAAAAACATTTTTTTAGGGGGGGGGCTGCCACCTAAGTAGCACTGAGTCATTATGGGTGAATGCATTTGAAGGGAATGATCGACTGTTTTTATTATGCATCAGTATGTCTTTACATCACAGAGGCCAATTTCAACCTAAATGAGTGACACAGTGGGACGGTAATGGTGTTTATCACACATGCCGAACAAAACTAGACAAAAACAGCATAAAATATGCAACAAGATGAAAATGATGCAAGACAAAAACAAGGTACGATAGAACAAGACTAAAAGGACATAAATAATTTCACCAGACGAAAACTGCACAAAAGATGTAACAAGACAACAGAGCACACCCATAGCCTCTGAATTCATCCACTTTCATTATTTCTATTCAAATTAAAAATGAATAAGAATAAATGAAAATAAAGTAAAAAAAAAAAAAAGAGTAGGAGGGGACTAACCATTATAACAACCAAAAGTCAAGACTCTTTCCATCCGCTTCTACTATCTTGATACCATTTTAAGGGTTGGCATAAACAGAGCCATCATGCCACAAAGAATTATGGGATAGCAAAGTTGCCACAGGCATAAATGTAACTTTTTACTCACTCAGCAGTGAGTGGCGTCCCATGGGGAGAGCTCAAGTTGGATGCTAACGTTGTACAGCAGCTTTATATGATGTCTTCATCAACCTAAGAGGACAGCAGCATTTAAATAGAAACAGAAACATCTTTGTTTATTCTTCTTTTGTATCATATTTTATTTTGTACTTATGCTTTGACTCGAAATTGATGCTGTTGTGGAAGTATTGTAGTTTAAGTATTCAACATGGAATGCCAAGACACCTGGTACCTGGATAATGTTGAACCTCTTAACTCACAGTTTTCCAGGAGCCGTTCTTGTCTCATTTGCTGTATTTAGACCCTCACATAAGTGACCTGTTGTAAATGTTTTAGGCTTGATGGAAATTTTAGGGATAACTGACCCTTTGCTAAGTCCCGCCTCTCATGGTTACAGTTGCTAGGCCTGGCAAGCTTTCTCTTGCGGTTCATTCTTGCTGGCATGTAAATGTTGATTTCTCAACATCTTGACGATTCATGTACAAAACCGACGTATATAGGAACAACAATGTTCTTGCATCGCAGGGTAAGTTGATATATTGTTTTATTTGAAGCTAACTTTCAGTTTTGACTCCCTATAGTTTTCAGTATCTGATATGTTTTAGCTATATGCTGTATTTTCTGTCTGTTTATAGCGCACCAGGATTTTGTTCCCACCTCATGGGTTTAGCCTCAAGTGGTACACAACTACCTAACCCACCAGGGTTGGTGACCCCTGTACTACAGTCTTGTAGCTAACAACTGTGTGCTAGTTAGCGTTAGCATCTTACCCGAGAACACACATAGTAGCTGCAGGTGAGGTCTTCTGCACTGTTTAATCCATATTCAACATCTCTCTAGTTGTGTTTTTGGTTTTGGGAAGGTGAAAACTACAGGCTCCAGCAACCCCTGTGACCCTATTGAGGTTCAGAAAATGGACGGATGGAGGGATGGATGGAAGGTGAAAACTACAACATCACCCAGTTGTTCTGGGTACCTTTCACCGGACTTGCAAGTCCTGTACACGCACAGCTTAGGCATTTTGCTCCGGAGGTGAATGCTCGCCAGGCGCTGCCCTCTTAGTGACCATTGCTAATGTATGATTGATCAGTGGTGCTTCTAGGGCGGGACTTAGCGAAGGGTCAATTGAGGGCTGTGATTGCTCCTGCCTGGCCTTAGATTGGCAGGTGTGAGTAACTGTTTACATGCACATCAGTATCCCAGGTGCTGTGAGATTTTATAGTTTCAAATCTTTATGCTTGTGCACGTCATCAAATCCCAAACTCTGTAACCCAGATAAGATTTTGTCCCAGTTTTGAGAAATCCAGACACTCCGATAATATCTGGAATACTATTACCTTATATCGCGACACATGTTATGTAAATGAGGGTTAATGCATTAAATGATGTAACAAAGATATAAAACATGGTGCCGGAAAAAAAAAGAATGTCACTCCTAGAACGATGAAGAGTTTTATCTGTCAGTAATTTAAGAATACAATGTGTTTGACAGGTTAGATGGAAAAAAACACATACGGATGTTAACCTGTTCAATTCCCTAGTTCAGTTCAGTTTATTGTAGGTAAGTCCTTTATCAGATTGGTAGTTGTTTGTTTACCTCCTTTACTAGTTTCTGCTACTTCCTGTAGCCTTCGTCAGAAGCGTCACATGATGTTGCTGTGACGTGTCTTACAGGCTGTTCAGGAGGATTGGCCAGACGACAGGGAGGGTTTATGCCCCCTGCTGTCTGACCTCTTCTCCAGGGCCGCAACCCAGGTGTGTGATAACGAGCTGAAAGCAACAAGTACCATCGCTGGATTAAAGAGGCCATTGAGATACGGAAACATGCACCACGGACAATGAACTGGGGGGATAGGGCGCATACACCCAATCACACACCTGGGATGTGGTCCTGGAGATGAAGTCATACGGTAGGGGGCGTAAACCCTCCCTGTTGTCTGACCAGTCCTCCTGAGCAGGCTGTAAGACACGTCACAGCAACATCATGTGACGCTTCTGATGAAGGCTGCAGGAAGTAGATGAAACTAGTAAAGCAGGTAAACAAACAGCTACCCCTGTCTGATAAATGACTTACTTACAATAGTTATATTTGGAAGAAAGTATGAAGCTTTACTAGAGTCAGTTTAGTTTATTTTGAATATGTCAATAAAAATAACAAATAACAAAAATAATCCTACATTTGTGGCTAGAAATAAAACAGATTTCAAGAAAACACGAAAACTTATGACAACATATAATGATTACATTTGCATATTCGGAAGGGAGCGGGAGGAAGTGTAAACCCTCCCCTTCTCCACACAACAGCCAATTATTTAGCTTATTATCAGTATAAAGCTGTCCGAAAAAATTTAGTAAAACAACCAACTGGATGTTGGTTTAAGTCAGGTCACAGTGTAAACCAGAACAGAAACATTAACAAGTGGATCAACATTAAAGCCTGCCGTTGAACTCCTGAACTCCATCATAACAATCCTCTGCATCAGTCACGGCCGTGTATCTTCATCCTCCCTCTTGTCCTACAAAGTGACAGTGACAGAAAAACAGCTGGGAGACATGTTTACCTTTAAGTAGAGGAATAACAGTGACACAAATCCACCGTTGGAATGTTGGCGTTTGATAGTGTTATCTGTGCTATGAAAAATCAAAGTGGCCCTGTTTTATATAGACACAGTAACTTTAAAAATAGGCAGTATCTACTGACATGTTGGATTAAATGACCACGTTACGTCATAAACATTACAGGTTTCTACACAAACAGCAGCAGTAATGAGTAACCGAGATCCTAGTATTTATCATGTAAACAGGGATATAAGTAACAACATTCCATGTAAAAGCCAAATCCCAGATATAATAAAACAGATACTGACAACTCACTTGTCTGAGTTTTTGTTTATTGAATAAAAGTGAAATCTTCAAAGTTTTCCATAACACACATTTCTACAGTAGTTATGGTTAATAAGTTACACTAAGTCTATTGAATTATCTTATTACACAAATGTTTTATTAACCTCCTGAGACATAGGAAAGTAAAAGTTTTGGCTTTTTTATATTAAATAATTGTCTTGATTGGAAACAGTATGATGCAACAGTTTTTGCAGATACGTTTTTTATTTTTTAATGGCATATCCTTTGCAGTGGACAGCATTTTTTTCTTTAAAGGCCGTGTTACACCTTAAGGATTTAGTAAGCATATGCCGATATATGACAGATTTGGCAAGTACGCTGGTGTGCGTCGAATAAGTTATGGGTAAGTTTTGTATAAGTTAAGCGCACGCTGGTATAGATCATAGCACAGCAAGGTCATTGAGAAATTTTGTGCATGCACCAAATTTTTTGCCGCATGCCAGTGTATGTCATACATGGGCCATAAGTAGTAGGTAAGTTATATGATCATGACACATGTTCACACACCTTACTTGTAAGTTACTCATAAGTCGAAATATGTCAAGATAACGTCTAGTGTCTCAATAACTTTTTTCTAACCTATCAGTAACATGCTTTGAACCTATGTTTAACTTATACCAAACTTGTCTCCAATGCATATTGACGAATTTGACGTTTTTTGGATGACCTCTTTTCTCCTCCTCCAGACATGCGGCAAAGCGTTTCAGCACCTCCCCTCTGGACAGCGACTGGACTTTGTTGTGCAGCAGGAGATAATACCTGTAATACCTAATGTCACCATAATCTTCAAATTTTTAATTCAATAATAAAAAACCTAAAGAACTAAAATGAAATAAATTCAAAATTAAATATTATTAATTAATTAATTATTAATTTTCCAAAGCCACAGGGAGCCGCTGTGGAGGGATCAAAAAGCCACATGCAGCTCCAGAGTTGCCCGGTAGGATATATAATAAAACATAACATGCACGCACTTGAAAACCCTCAGTCTGACTTATCAGGTGCACTACTGCCACCCAGTGGCCTGACTTATCAGTGCATGCCAAAGTTTTTGGACAGACGGACGGTCGGACAGACGGACGACCAACTGATGACAATATGTAATGTCTATGTAAGCTACGTATACACCCAAAATAAAGAAAAAAGACATTGATAGGTCAGCTTATACCAGTGTTTTAGAGACATTTTGAGGTGTGACAGGGCCTTAAGTAAAGCTATGACACCCTTGTCCCCTACAGAAGACAAAATGCATTGCTGGGTCTCAGGAGGACAAGTTTATCATTTCATTGTCATTACACTAGTGTTATTTTATCAACCAGGTCTCACAGTCCCACAGATATCCCTCAGATATGATCCCTCTGATGGCCACAGCCACAACCCAAACTCAGGTAGTCAAAAGCCAACAGACTATGTCACTGTGACTACATCCATTTGTTTTATACAATCCGTGCTGATCACTCAAGCTTTCATCAGGGCCACTGAAAAACCTTTTTGGCTACATTTTGAGAGCTACCCTACCGAGGGGTGCCTCCACCCCACATCTGTGATGCAAATCTCTTCTCTGAGAGTAATGAAGTCATGCAGCATAACAAGGTGACTGAAGTGACGGCGCTGACAAATATGGGGCAACATCACAACAAGCCAACAGAAGTAGTCTTCAACGAGGGAATTATGAGAGCGTTTTCTGCACCTGGGCGGACAGACAGCATCCACACCCGCTGTGCCTCTGCTTCATATCCATGACGGGGGGGCTTGTCTCTGGTGTCTTCAGAGACTGAAGCGGCTATGATGGTGGAGCTGTGGGTGCCAGATGGTGCAGTCTCATTGAATGCGTGGATGAGTGAGTAACGTAGGAAACTGGAGGTGTGACATGATTGAATAAAGCAGACTTTGGGAAAGGGAACTGTATTACAGGGCTGTGTCGTGATAGTGGAGTGGGGCTGAGTCAAAAGCTTCAACTTTCTTTTAGTTTGCACAGTTTGCTTCACAAAGTAGAAGTATAATTAATCTGTCCAATGAGATTATATCATTACATAGCAAAAATAAATGAATAAATAAACAGCAAAAGCTCAGGCCTTCTGACTGTCCTGGATCCCTACTCTTCCATATTTTCCCCTTTAAAGTTTTGTCGAGGGTTTTTTTTTTTGCCACTCAAACTGGTTGAATGACAGAATGCGATCATTTTTACAGCTTGTGACACCCTTTCAAAGTGAATCCATGATTTGTGATATAAATAGAACTGAACTGAAGTGATGTACAGGCAGATACATCACAATCAGGTTTATTCTCCCAAGTTGATGAACAGTGGTGTTTGGTTTTGACCTCTTTAGTGTCTTTTTTCAACACCTGGGGTTTCGATGCTCAGGGTGACACAGAAGTCAATTTAAGTCCTAAGACTTCAAGATGCGGCTGAGGTGGGAATAGTGGAATACTAAAGTTGGCAAACTTATACAAAGTCTGCAAACCCACAGGAGACCAGGGTTTCCATGTTACTTATTGGTGCATTTGTACTCTCTTCGTCTCTCTTGTAGCCCGTCCTCTGACCCCTGTTTCTTTAATCCTTGAAAACAATTTGTTTTAATGCCTAAACCTACCCTGCATGTTGGAACATGACACCTACCCTGCGTTGATGCCCTCTGACTGAGTGGATTAAGCATCAGTAAATAACAAGTAAGTATTGATATGTGAGACTAATGATAATAATACATTTGCTTTGCTTTCTGATGCATAAAGTAAGTACAAAACTTTTATTACTGGATTTATGAAAACAATCAAAAGTACATTTATGTTCAGAATTTTTGTAATTATTATGGAATTGTGGATTCTGATATTTTTGGCATTTTTAAGTCAGTAGTCTGTGTTTTGACTTCCATTTGGCACATTGGAACCAGAAGTATCCAGATTTAGATAAAATGGACGGAGCTGCAGGAGTACGAGGGGTCTGAGGTGAGCTAATGCTAAATGCTAACTTGCTGACTCAGTAAAATGATAAACTTTATCAAAATTTCTAAAATAAAGGGATTTTACAGTGTTTTTAGTGTAACATATAAACCGCAATTTCAGATGTACAAGATTTATTATTTTTTTAATTAAACACCATGAAATACCATGAGATGTTATTGACAGAAGATAATTGTGAAGATCAGTTATAAGAGGGTCAAAATAAAGGAAATGAAACCAATGACTCCTGATTAAAAAAAAAAAAAAAAAAAAAAAACCTGACTTGGTAGTTTAAGAGAAAGGTTGTAGGTCTATGAATACCAGGGCTTTATGGATAATTCAAGGTACTTTCTCTGTGGGGCCAAAGTCCTTGGTCCTACTGAAAACTATTCCTAAACAGCCCAAGACAGTTTTATTCAATATTCAAAGCACATGTATAAACAAAATTGATGCACATAATTTGTGTACATTTTCTTCATTTTATGCCTAAGAGCGTAGCTTTGATACAAACTTGTGGTGTAGATTTTTTTTTCACCCACAGAATGCGTTCATTAAAATTTCTTTATTCTGCACTGAAAGCAAACACAAAAGCATTGATGACCATGCTCCAGTGGAAGGGTATTTAGTTTTGCACTAGTGGTCCTAAACTGACTGTACAAGTCCTTTGATACACACAATAATCAAATACAATACAATGTGCAGCACTCCAGATGATTTGTGCAGCTCAGAGCTAAACAATCCCCTTCTGCCTCAGAGTTTGACTTTGATAGAAAAAGCTTTGAAGTGATGAGATGGTACAGTGGAATGCAGAAGTCACTGGAGATTTGCAGTTAAGAACGAGTGAACCACAACGTGACTTTGGTGTGCTACTTTTATAAAACCACTCAGGACACTGCCGGCCC
>JAPQRP010000025.1:23761315-23771593 GCA_037367295.1 Apogon hyalosoma
GTTTTTGTATTATCATTCATATTCTCTGAAAAATGGACAAAGAATCACACATTCTGCTAGGGTATGTAAACTTATGAGCACCACTGTTAATAGATAGATGTGCATTGTCAACACTGCTCTCTGTGGTGATATCAAGCCCTTATTTCCAAGTGTGTTCCTCTTAATAGATTTTCCCACTTGTCAAATGAGTTCCTACACTCATGTGGTGTCATTGTTAATGTCAACAAGCAGTAGTGTGAATAAAGGGTGATGGTGAGAGCAAAGCCAAGAAATGGAGAAATAAGCATTATTCTCAACAAAGCTCAAACACCCCCACACAACAGCACAACCCTGTAGGAAGAGTCTGAGTGAAGCATGTATTTGTTCCTGCACAGTGAGGTCTGTACGACCTGTATATAAAGGTCTGTACAACATGGTGTGACTCAGCCCTGAGTTCGGTGTCACAGGCACATGGACCTGCAGAGGAGCAGGGGGAAAACACATACCATGTAACAGCAGGAAATACTGTTGAGCTCAGATTTTGTTATAAACAGGACCAGGCTATTTCCTGGAGCTGTGTGGGTGGAAATCACTTCACACGACAAAGACAATCTCCTGTAGGTGATTTTTTACTTTACTTTGGGAGGTGAGGACAGAACATATAGCTGTATGCAGCGGTGAAAAACACTTGCTTTGTGTTGTGGGCTCCCGCTCTGCTACACAACAAGTTTTAATGCCATCCATGCTTTGAGCTGCGGACACCATTCAACCTCACAACAAACTAACATCTTGTGTATTCTTGTTATGTTGTGTGTGATAGTGTCACATTCAGTCAGTGAACATGTTATATTAAGCAACAAACAGACACTATATAAGGAAGAGGGGGGGTTAAAACTGTCTATTTTGATCTGTGTCACACATACATTACACATTCTCACTTCTAACTTGTTACATACCGATCCTCAGCTAAGGTGTGGGTTTATAACACGTAGAATTTGACTGGGATAGGAGCCATCTATTAGTGTGTGGAGTAACAATGCTGTAGCTATAGTTAAGTGTAAAACCGACATGTGTATGGTTAGAAAATGATCAAGTTAAGGGTTAGAAATAAACACAGGAGACGGACTAAAATAAGAAAGTGGGAAAATAAACACAGCAGGAAATGGACACAGGTACTGAAGTGCACATATTTTGGCGGTCTGACTTAATCACCCTAACCGTGTCCTACTAAAGTCTGTACTTTACGTCACATGGTCGATCTACGGATTTCTGTTGAATTCTATTGGGTGCCTCAGGTGTTAAAAATGATGCTAAAGACACTTTGACCAAATGACAGAATGTAATAACTAAACACCTACTGTAAATACTGATGCACAATATTCTAGTGGCTCATAGGTGGTGATTAAGAAGGATTATTATTGTGTGAGGTTATACACATTTTTAGGAAAATGTTACATTATATACAAATGAATATAGTATATGTAATAATCATAAGGTCTAATGCTTCCAATTCACAAATAAGATACATTTCTACACCTAATACACTGTCAGTAAAATGGTATAAATGCATAAAAAGACCCACTGAACACATTGTATTTGAACATTTCAAAAACTGTGTATGTATACTACTGCAGGTGTAATTGTGTAAATTCCAGTCTCTCTTTCAAAACTTATGTGAAAAAAACAGTCCAAGAGGTTAAATTTCATTCATTCTGGTTTTGTTTGAAATGTAATGAGTATTATCACAGCTAAATGACATATAAATGTGGTAGTTATGCCATGCTTTACACACTGTCTGATGAACTGGGCACGTGTGAGGAAAACTACACTAAAGCCACTCAAAGCTTTAGACAGGTTAAACGTCTCGGATCAGAACAGCTTCCACACCTGTCAAACCTTAAATAAGCACAAACTTTGGAGCTAGGAATACTTTAATCTTTGTTTAGCCTTTCAAATTGTACATAACACCGCTCCTCCTCCTCTTCTGCTTCAGGCCGTTGTTACACAAAGATCCGGGTCTCGAATTGACCAGAGGAACCAATGAGATGAGATCTATCGTTGCTAGAGGAAGGAGATCGCTTTTCGCTAACATGCATTTTTTTCGGCATCAGTAGAATGCAATTTACTACCAGTCCCCATTAGAGAAATAAACGGCTACCGTTCTTTAACTTGGAAGTTGAAGCTGTGGTTTGTAAACAAGCAAACATGACAACTTTGAACATAGCTGTAGCTGCCCCCTGCTGCCTATTTATGTAGCACTAGAACTGTTACATACAGATATTAGTAGACTATAGTTAGATATAGGATTGGCACTGTTACCATCCATCCATCCGTCCGTCCGTCCGTCCGTCCGTCCGTGCATCCATCCTGCCTATTCCAGCTAGCATTCCAATAAAGGTGAATGTTCATCCTGTGTGTCTCACCAGTTCATCAAAGGGCTTCACTTTTTACATGGTATTGTATTCACTTGTATTTATTTAATTGTTTTATTAATTAAGGCTGATGATGTTAATTTTGTCTTCTGTTAATGTGATTATATTTTTCTTTTTTCTTTTGTTCAGACAAGGCCCGTCGGCTCAACGGGCTCTGATTCATCCATCGAGCCGACCAGCTGATATATGACACGTCAGCAGCTGACACCTCTGAGGAAGACTGGAGTCACAGTCGAAACTGTCCAGCAGGTCATATCTAAAAATAATACCTTGTCTGAACAAAAGGAAAAAGAAAAGTATAATTGTTTAATTAATTATTTGGATTGTTTGTCCCATTTTCTTTCTTAAGCTGCCTTTAACACCAGACCTGGGACAGCAGATGAAAATTAGCCCTATTGGCTAACCCCGACTCATTTACAGTTTCTTATGTTTCTGTTGATTAATGAACAGTGTCTTTGTAAAATAAACCAATATTTATTCATCAGTTCATTATAATTTCAATGTATGCTTGGGTGAAAACAAAGTAAACGTATCCATATTCAAGTGATCATTTGCCACACAGCTACATTAACTTGTTAACCTCGGGTGGTAAATCTGAAAGCATTTGCTGCCACTTTCATTGAACAGAACACTGTTGCTGCCAAATAAAGCATTTATGTTGTTGGAATGAATTGGATGTTGGAAAAGAAAGAAACTTAATTTGCAGTCAGAGCATCGTTTAAATATTAAATAGTAAGGTTTGCTAATTGAAACAGTTGTCCCAAATCCATACTGTTCCAAACATGACAAAACTTTGGCCAAAACAGTCAGTGATATAAGCCACTGGGACAATCATTTCATCTCCATCTTAGCTGAGAGTGCACAGCTCAGCCAGACTGGCTTCTTTGCTGATCATCTGGCTCTCAGTGATAGGGTTGAGGTTATTGGAGATTTTGTTTGTCCAAAAGAAATGACCCGGTCGTCTGAGAAAGCCATTATAGGATGTCAAGAATGTTTTCCTATCAGCTTTCACAACTCTCTAGCACCCAGGAGTAGATGGGGTAAATTGAAGTGCCAAAGTTTTTTCACCCACTTTAAGAAAAAAAAAAAAAAAAATTCTCCTGGACCCGATAAACCACAAGGCTGAAGGATTTCTGAAGGCTATAAAACCACCGAGGGATACAGTGAAAGAAGTAGAAAATGCCAGATTGAGAAAAAAAAAACCCCATAATGCTTTACTTCGCTGTCTATGGCGCGATTCTCAAGAGGAATCGAAGAGGAGGCATGAAATGATATTGGTGGTCTCTGTGGAGTTCAGCAGGAGTCGTACATGTGGTCCTCAATTTTTTAGTATAACTTAAGCAGAAAAACTGTAAGGATAGTATGGATTCTATAAAAAAATAAAATGGAGTTTACAGTGCAGATTCATGCTGTGCATCTCGTGTACGCCGACAGTCAAGCTTCTGTGTGTACGCTGATCCCTGCACGCCCTGCTGTTTAGATGTTTATGACTTTCTACCAGTCGCCTGTTAGTATTTTATACGGAGCGCTTCCATCAAGACAATTCATAAAAGTGTGCAAGAGACACTCCGTCTTGTGACAGTATATACAAAGGAAGATGTCACGGAAATATGGTAATTGAGGTGTTCTCTAGGAGCTCAAGGCTGCATTGATGTGTACCGTGTGATGTGACCCTGGTCAGACATCTCGATGATTCAAACTTATTGGAAGAAGTGTCGGGTAGTGGATAAAATAGCAGGCTTTTAACATTTGCCAGATCCTTTATAATTCCAGTAAATGAGGGCTTTCGTGAATTCATGCGTTTGCGTCATTTTCTACAAGATAGTAGACCTTTTCAGATCTTGGCTGGAGACCAGATGATAATAACATAGGTTAATACTCAGTACCATGAAAATTAACATGATTTCAGTGAATGGGTGTAAGTTTAACCCATATAAAGACCCAGTGCTTCTTTTATGTCACTTCCCAAATACGTTTTTCTCTCTTTAACTTTTCTTAAGTGATTCATGACCATTTATTATAATATTATCCTCTGTATTTTGCATTTTTTCAGTGTAAATCATGTATTTTCCTGTATTTAATTTAGTGATCGTGTAGATGTTCACAAAAGCTTCCATTACATTTGAGGGTTATTATATCAGAAGCAGATAAATTTGAAGAAAAAGTGGCTTTTTCAGCAACGATATCAATAACTATATATATAAATAAGTGTTTCCGTCCACTTTTATTGAATGTGTAGAAAATGATGATGTTTCCACGTTCACTACGGAGCCTCTGAACGTCCAAATGGGTCAAATCTGATGACCATGAAAAGATGATGAACTGCATTTTACACCAATTATTTACATGTATTGACAGGATTAGTGGATGAACAGGTATTAAACAGTTTAGATCAGTAGATGGTTTTGGTCGCCAGTGGCTGTTTGGGTCTTTATGGGCTAAAGGTGTGTAATATTAGAAGATAGTGTGTAATATTTATGCCATCAAGTCCAAAATGTAATACACTAACATCTTACTATCTCAGTTCTGCACATGTTGTATACATTTACCATTTACAGTTTGCACAATTACCCAGATATTGCACATTTATGTAAATATATATTTTTCTCTTTGTAATAATAGTTTATATTTTTCGTATTTTTCTGCTTTTTATTTTGTACGCCGTTCTTTAATGCCACTTTGTTTTGGTTGTTTTAATTTCCTAGTTAAATTATTCTATTTCAATTTTTATACTTATACTTTTATACTTAAATTCTCTTTGCATTCAGTGTAGACGTCAAAGTAAGATTTTCATTGTACAGGGAAACCTGTTTCTTCGAATACTTGAAAATAACAGTGCGTCAAATTGTTGCAAGTTAGATGTTTATTTCCACGTATGAATGTTAAAACAGTAGCAGCATAGCATTGCAATTCCAGTTATGTTTTGTAATAAACATAATGGGACCATATGTTTTGCGCCGCCATCGTGATCCATTCCTTAATTTTGATGCAACAAAACACAATATCTGCTTGAAGGATCCCCAACTTATTTGGTTTTCTTCAAAGTCAAAAGCCGCCGTTCCCAAATTTAGGGTTAGGATTTAGGAAATTTAGGATTCCATGAGGTCACCAGTTAGTGGAGTAAAATTCATCATAACAGGGCTTGTGAATTCATTTTCTGAAGTAAAATAGTAAAAGAGTGTGTGGAAGAGTTTATAAATGTTAACCTATGTGGAAATATAGAGGAAAGCTAAGAATGACACAAAACCCTCAACTACAGAAAAAGAATGTAAAAGGTGATGCAAAGAGAAAAGACAAAAAGACATAAGAGAAAAATGATGTGGCAAGACATAAAACATGAAGTAAAGCATAAAATATGCAACAAATATAAAATGATATAAAAGTAAAGGATGCAGTGAGATGTAAAATATAAAAAATGCATGAGTCATAACATGAAAGTGGCATAAAGGTTAAAAAAAAAGACGTAAATGCTGTATAAGAAATCAACATAATAGATATAAAATATGCAAAAAAAAAAAAAAAAAAGCTTTACTGATTGTTTTGATGTGTTTAATCAGTCACTTTAATTGTTGTCTTTATGGTAGTTCAAGATACATTTTTTTGGGTAATCATTTTTTTATCGGCTTGAGCTGGAAAAGACTGGAAACCACTGGTTAAAACAGAGGGTTTTTAGACAACAAAAGCACTGCAGTTTGAAAGAGACTGTGTTTTACTCTAAATGTTACTAAATATTTTCCCTCAACCTAACCAAGTTCTTTCAGCTCCTCAACTGAACCATAAATAATTGTTGTCATCAAAATCAACTAATATTATAAATCAAATGCCAGATATTCCGCAAGAGTCAAATACATCATGTGTGAACACTTTTTCCCACTCGAAACAGCGCGTAATTCAGAAAACAAGTCAGATCGATGGTAACACAGGATCTGGAGGGGCTGAACGTCTCGGTTGTGGGTAGTTCAAGAACATGACCAGGACAGAGAACCACACGACTCCTATATGCAGAACCACAAGGGGGTTTAGATTTTTCATGACTTGGAAAAAAAATCAATATCTGTTTAAGTGCACATTATATTTACAATATTTTCCCCCTTTTTATTGTTTTTCTCACCATTATACAGTCCTGTCACACTGGGAACTGAACCCCTGAAGTGTTCTTAAACCTTCCAATGATCCCTGATTAAAAAAAAAAAAAAAAAAAAGATGAATTCTGCAGCTTCTGTTGTGACATCTGAGTTTGAATGTGTTATTTCTGTATCAGACCGACAATACATTAATCAATTGAAGCAGTAGTTTCACAAGGTAAAATCACTGCCCTTGATTTTCTTTATACAGATACTATGATCAGAAATGAATGATTCTACTTCATCATCCGAGTGGGAAGGCTCAAGAGGGTTTTTACAATGGGACGTGTAGCGCCGCATTATGTAATAATGGTGCAAAATGTAATAATGTAATCAATTTTCACCTCATTATGTAATAACACCGCATTTTACAATAATATACCGCATTTTGTAATAAAATTCTTGAATGCTTTTGTAATAACTTATTAAATATTGCAACAGTTACTACAAAATGTGGGTGTAGCATCTTTTTTTTTGTTAAAGGAAATGTAATAATTTGGTGCATTATGTAATAAACCATCAAAACTGATGCAGTGATTGGAAAAACCATCACACCAGCTGAACAATAGTAAGCATTCCAGCTGAATTAGAATTCATTTAAAAAACCAGTAGGATGTTTCATTGGTCAAACCTAAATCAAATGTAACTGTATCCAGTGTAATGGAGAATGTATGGGTAAGCGTCTTTAAGTACCTACAAAAGCGCTACATGAAACCGATGTATTATTATTTTTATTATTATGAATTTGCAAGCTACGAACAAAAGCCGCACTAATTAAATATTATTGACAAGAAACTTACTGGCGCACTGAACTTTGGAGGACACAATACGTATGAGTTATTACAAAATGCGTTCAAGAATTTCATTACTAAATGTCATTGGATGTTTTGATTTTATTAGATATCTTATTTATTGCTAGTCGTCCTTTTATTTTGTGGGACTGAAGAGGGTAAGCTCAACACAGTTTCATTGTATAGCCATTGTACAATGACATTAAATCTATTCTATGTTGTTACACAGTGTGGCATGTTATTACAAAATGTGGCGTTATTACATAATGAGGTGAAAAATTATGACATTATTACAAATTTGACCGTTATTACATAATGCGGCGCGACAAGCTCTCACCTATAAAACCAACTTTTATATTTATGTCAATTTCTTTGTGCACTGTTGCCAGCATTGATGTTTATTAAGTCATATAATTCATCCAAAAATTGATCTAGTGTTCAGTATCACCTTAACAACATTTAATTATTATTGTATGTTAAACCAATACATATTTCAGGCTGCATTAACTTTGTAGTAACACATTTGCAGTGATATTTTTAGACTTCCATGAGATTAGGTTGCATGGTGTGGGCTCACTGAAGGATGAAACAGATATGGTTCCTATTGCAGAAAACCTTAAATATTAATATATGTATATACAGTATGTAAAATAATAGACCTTATTATTTCTACATTATAAATAAGGGAGTTTGGCTAATGCAAATCAGGAGAACAGTGTTAAATGAGAATCATGTCACCAAGGATTTGTTGCGCAGGTACCATGTATTATGATGGAAACACAATTAAATCATATTTTAAGAAACATTTAACAACATTTAATTACACTGCAAATAATAATGATGCTAATACAGTCCAAATAAGGATAATTTGATGATAGCCTCGCACTTTAGTTAACAAAACGCAGCAGAATTACAACCCCTGTAGTTCAAAGGATTCATATGAACATCCATATTCATGGTTTAATGAAAAATTTAACAATCACACATTCTGTATAATCTTTTAATGTCATATACGTTGCTCACGTCATCAGTCCGTACATCAATTCAATCAAGTGTCATGCTTTCAGGCGCGTTACCCCAGAATTAAAAAAAAAGAAAAGCGTGGCGGAAACAGTCGAACGGTTAGTACACGATTTACTGTTCTGCATGCACGGTGCCATACATCGCCCATATCGGTTAATTCCCCCGTAACAATGAGCAGAAGGAGACAGGTGGCCAGCGACCTGTGAGAGCAGGTCCCTCCGGATGCTGGCTGATGATGGTGAAAACATGGACGGGCATTGTATTAATCCAATTCCATGGCAGTAATGTGGAAAATCCAGCAGCTGTCTGAGCTTTATATAGAAGAGCCTAGGGCATGAGAAACCTGCAGTGATTCAAATGGCACAAAGGCACTGGGCCTGAAATACAGCACTCTTCCCCTGGCACATAGATCTCCCCGACTCCCTTTTGCCTTTCTCTTCCCCTCTCAGCATCACTCTGCTTAATTTTACTTTGCCTCCAATTTCCTCATTTGCTGTCTCTTACACTCTGATGGTCTTTCTACTTATTCCTCTGCCTGCAGCTCTCGTCTTTCATCTTTCCTGTACAACCCAATTGCGTGGGCAGTTACAGCCCAAATCCATCCTTTTCCCCTCCCACCTCCTCATTCATGCGCGCTCTCACCTTGTCCTTCACCCAGGTCTCGGCTCTCGACAGGGAGCCACGACTCTCTCAAGGTGTACCTCCAAACTCTCAGGGGGAAGGTGATGCGCAGCTGAAAGTGCAACAAATATATACCACGTTCTATTTATGAAGATAATGCCATGGAACTGGGTTTAAACCAACTGTTGATCAATATCTGTGACCCAGTCTTACATGCGAGGTGCTCAGATCGGACAAAATGAATGTTCATGACTTATATTATGTCAGTGAGAGTCTCTGTGAGCGCTTAACCCGAAAACCATTTTGAGGATGTGAAGGAAAAGAGGGAACAGAAAACTATGGATGAAAGAGTGAAAAAGGTTCGCACAACCTGTGAGCGCCTCCAAAAAAATGTTTATTTCACCACAAACAGAGCAGAAAACTATTGCTGAACCAACTTTCAGCGAATTCCAATATCAGAAAAAACTGTAAAGTCACTATTAAAAAAAAACCCTCTGTGTGTAAAAACTAAGGTGCCGTTGTCTTCCATCCTTGTCAATTTCAACAAGGGTTTCAGGTTAGGGTTAAGCTGTTGTATAAACAACTGCTTCTACAAACACAAGTCCAAAGAAGTCGAGAAAGCAATGATGTAAAAATCTCATAAACCCGTATTTTATTTACAATAGAATATCAGAGAACATATAAAGTGGACAAATTGACAAACTCCACCATTTTAACCCATAAAGACCTCTAAGTGTACCTTTTCTAAAGTGATTTATCGCCATTTATTGAAATATGTGTTTTCCATTGCTTCAGTGAAAATTATCTTTTTTATTTTTACCCCTAAAGGGGAGGCCAGGGGTTTTGTTTTTGGTTCAGTTTGTTTGGTTGGTTGTTTGCTAACACTCTAGAAGCAACATTTTTGGTTGAATTTACACCAAATGTAGTTTATAGTTTGTTAGTGACCCAGAATAGATCTGGTTACATTTTGGGAACAGTAGGACAAAGTTCAATTTTTTTCTGAATTTTTACCCCCCCACACCATTTACTTATAATAGGCAAAATTTCAAATGTCTGTAGCAGCAAAACTATTGGTTGAATTCATACCAAACTGGGTTCATAGGATGCCAGCGACCCAGAATAGATGTCATTAAAATTTGGGAAAAACTGGTTAAAGTTAAAATTTTAATGTTTTCCCCCATTTACTTATAATGAGCAAAATTTCAAATGTCTATTAAAAACATCAATTTTATTTCAATTTACTTCAGACTTGGCACATATATAGAGGCAACTGATATGCTGACATCAGCACATGCATAGACATGATGA
>JAPQRP010000025.1:23779278-23789714 GCA_037367295.1 Apogon hyalosoma
CCCCCCCCCCCCCCCCCCCCCCCCCCCCCCCCCCCCCCCCCCCCCCCCCCCCCCCCCCCCCCCCCCCCACGTCTCAACTTTCTTCCATCCTTCCAAAAATGTTCACACGAGTGTGAAAAATGATTTCTCTGCATCTCGTTTCATCATTCTGATGTCTCCTTCTTGGACAATAACCACTTCCATGTGTGCGAAATTACGCATCCAAACTGTTGGCTCCTCCCTTTCAGACGTGTTAAATATAGACACGGGTTCTATCAGCAAAATTGCTTTTGGTTTTGATAAATCACTTTGCGTGTGCTAAATTAATATATTTACATTTTTTCCGCCCAGCATACACACAATTGTGTGTAAACGCTCCAAATTACATATTCATTGCAGCAAACGTACTAACTGGATGCTATTTTGCAACTTTGAAAGACACAACCCTTAGTGGGCTTTGTTAGTAAATCAGTTGAACATTTTTTGCATGTGCAATGAGTTTGCACACGTTTTTCTACACACAAACCTTTAGTAGATCCAGCCCTAAGTGTGGAGATCAGTCTGGCTATGGTCAACGGTCACAATCAGTTTTGACCAACAACATCCATTAAAACTGAAGTGACTCAAGCAGAAATCCTGTTTCCACATGAGATAATGTGTTCAAAGGTTATTCACATTATAATTATTGACATATATACATGTTACATCAATTCGTTCTAATGAGTTACATGACCATATTACTATGACACCATTGACAGGCAGTCAAATTAAATTGGTTCATTTGGATTCCCATTTCCTATTGGATTTAATGTGGACATATTCTAATCTTTATTCACAATAGACATGCCCCTCACTGCAAAGTCACAACCTGCATAGTGTTTTTCATGTTCTTTGACTACATACATCACAACAGACCAAGAAGGCGGGTAGATGCAAGCTAGTATAGTAATAGCTCTATACTCTCATGTCCAGTATAAAATGACCACTGACTTAAGAGAGAGGCAAAATGAGGGAATGGAAGTGACTGGCACTGATTGGCAAACCCAGAGACCACATCAGGACCAGTGGGACTCTTATTATTGCCGCTTGCCTGCTGAATTTAAATGTGAGTTAATTATCATGAACTTGGTCAAAGCCTGGAGAAATTAAAGCAGCTCTTGTTACCAATGAATGTAGCTCTAATCACGCTTTCTTGCAATGCATCTTTTCAGTTCAACAGCACTAGAGGCATTCACACCACACTTCGCACATTTGTAAATGTTTATGTGTGAAACAGCCTCGAAGTGATCATTTTCCCTCAAAACCTCAGGTCATTGTGACTGTATCGGCTTTTGTCTGTACCGGTGCTCATGTGCATGTATCAGTCCTGTCGCTCCAGCCTGGCAGTCATCAAAAATGTCCCTCTCGTGCATCTTTGTATGATTATCAGGTTTCAGAGGATATAGCAGGGAGGATGGCACCGCAGGATTCCTCTACCCCATTAACATTAGCCGCCTAATCCTCTCGCTGACTGCAACCGGAAGGATCTGACAGAGGAGTTCTGTCTGTGTCTCCAGTGTCTGAAAAGTGCCCTTTACTGAAGGTGAGGTTGAAATTCGCCCACTAGACTTTTTAATCTCAGAGGCCCTGTCGGGGAGGCAAGTTTAATTATGACTGATACAGATGTGTGTGTCCAGAGAATCCCAGTGGCAGTGTGTGTGTGCAGCTGCCAGTGTGTGGGGCAATGAGGGGCACCGGCTTTTCAATTAAAGAGCCAGACTGATGGACATGAACTGAGCCCTGTTCAACACTACACTCATCTATTCAACAGAAAATCCATAAGGATTGGCTTAATCCATCTATAAAACCACTCCACATGTGATTAGTCAACACACACTTAGTGTCGAGGACCTGGTGTCTTGTTTTTGCATATTTTTAATTATTTGTACAAAGAGTCTGTGCATATGCATGTGCACATAAACAGCATATCCTTCAGTGTGAGAAGAGCAGTGAGATTATAATGTCCACTGTGTTTACCTTCACACTAATACTGACAGTGTTACAGTACTAATCATTTGTTAATAGTGATATTATTCCGCATATAGTAATATTCAGAATTTTATTTGGTAAGCCTCCTATTCTGTTTGGATAGTTCACATTAGGCAGTTTTTCTAAATTTCTCTGAATTAACATTTTGGCCAAACACCAAGAAGAAGAGTAGAGTTTTGTTTTAGAGAAGAAGAAGAAGAAGAAGCTAAATGATAACAAGAGTAGGTATTACTAATGTTAATATTAATGAACAATCCATTAAATAATAATCATCAAATATATTAATAGTTACTCTTTGAAAAGTTCTGCTGTTTCTGGAAGTTATTCACTTAAATCTCAACACTGCCCCCAGGGTTTATGGTGGTACTACCACATTTGGTCAGAAATATGGACAAAATGAACACATGCGTATCTGTATGTGTATATAATGTAGAGCATAAATGAGCCTTTATTTGGGTTTTAGGAGAATTCTTTGTATACTTATATAATGTATGGCCTCTTGTCCATTTACAGTCTGCTCTGTACAGTATACCCAAACTAAACATCCAATGGGCTGTAATTTTTTTTTTCCTGTTTTATGTATGCAAATAAAAGACCAATGGAACTTGTCATCATATTAACCCTTACACTTCCATAACCAAAAGACTTTTATTTTGCATAATTCAAATTAGCCTTGTTCACTGAATTATGAAAACTGACCCAGGACACTGGTGTCAATCAAGGGAGAATTACATGGTCAATAAACACATATGAGCAGACTTTCCAAATGTCTTTGCATTTTGATTTTATGTTGTTTTTTCCTGAGAGTCTACTTTTTTCTGATGCACCCTGTATTAACCAGGCTTAACCAGGAGCACTTTCAGCCGCAGACTTATTCAAACTCAGTGTGGAAGGAAGTGTACAGGAGGTCATTCCTGCAGGGTGACATTAGACTCTATAATTTATCTGCTTTTGTCAGGTCTGCTGACATTAAACTGCTTCTGGACTAAACTTGTCTTATTACTTATTCTTTACACACTGCTCTTTGCCCATCTGGACAACCAGAATACTTGAATATATCTGATTACTTGAATATATTAGGGTCTGTTGAGTCTCTATGAATGTATGCTCAATCACCGCTTCAGTAGCACTTTGTTTCTTTGTTTTTTTTTTTTTTATAGAGTTATTCCAAGGCCTATTATTGTCTTTCAGATGAATGTAAAAATAAAATGTCCATAAACTTTGGGAACATCAGCAGAAGCTATAGCTGGGGGCATGGGACGTCAATGTGAAAAGGCTTGTATAGCAACAGCTGGATTCTGTCAGGGGAAATATGGCCAAGGTTCTTTAGGATTAGCCAGAGTGGATTTAACTGGAGAGCAAACAATAAGGGAAGGCGCAATTAAAACTGCTTCATTAGACAAACGCCTCTCGAAATAAACATATTATTAGCCCGGGAAATGGCAGGCTTTTTTTTTTTTTTTTTTTTCAGAAGTTGACTTTATTAGCAGTTCATTGGTCAGGGCCAGTTAAGGTCATATATCTTTGAAACTTTACACAGCTTTTTTTTTTCTGGTGATACTTCTGCCTTTTTGGTCTTAAATTGACATTCTTGGTTCTTGTTGAGGTCAGGGCACCGTAATAAGTGGGGAAGAGGTTGATCCCCGTAGCTAATTACACGCCACATGGCATTGTTATTCTTCACTAATTGCATACTGTGAGTTAGTGAAAGCGCCTTGCCTTGGAGAATTTTTAATCTATGTATTAAGCCCATGAATTGGCAACAACACTGGCAGCTCGTTGGCAGTCAATAACAGTGGTCCCGCTAAAACCATATAGTAAATCCTCAAGGGGGCAGGAGGGGGCATTTGCTTAGTTCTGAAAATCACTGAAACAAACTCTGTTACTTGGATGAAATAAGGAAATGCTGACACATGATGATTTTGACAGGGTGGTCTAAACACAGAAGTAGACCCTTTAATGTACATAAATGTACATAGAAAGTAACGCCCCGTCTCTATGAATTAACCCATAAAGACCCAAACATCCCCCATCGACCAAAACCATCTATTGATCTTAACTGTTTAATACCTGATCCACTAATCCTATCAATACATGTAAGTAATGGGTGTAAAATACAGTTCGTTATCTTTTCATGGTCATCAGATATGACCCATTTGGACGTTCAGAGGCTCCATAGTTAACGTGGAAACACCGTCATCTTCGACAACATTGATTCACCAGTAAAACCCATGGAGTTTGATCAATGACAGTGGATGGACACACTTGGTTTATGTTCAGTTCATCATATAATTGACTGAAAAAGTAACTTTTTTTGTCAGTTTTCTCTGTTTTGATATAATAACTTATCAATTAACTGAGTTTTCATGAACTTCTAAATTAAATATTGGAAATTACATATCGGAAAATAAATGATTTACAATGAAAAATGCAAAATACAGAGCATAATATGATAGACTAGTATGTTGACCCATGGGAATCCACGGGTTCTAGAAGCACTTGATAAAATGGGTAGCTGAGCTAAGCTTACTGGTGTAACACACAGATTAGGAAAAAAAATATAATGGCCCTCATTGTGTTTTGTATTGACATCGACATGGACCATAGACAGGACTGAACATGACGGTTTATTGCAACTCACTGGCATCCTGTTTTGTGATCTGAGTCTGTGCAGAACAATTTGTCAAGACAACACTTTTACTTAGAGGGAACATGAAGGTTTGTGAATTTTACTATTCCCAGTAGCACGTGAAGGCAGCATAAGACTTTTACATCGGACTGAACATGACGGTTTATTGTGACTGACTGCCGTTCTGTGTCCAGATCTGCTGAACTCTGGTCCGTCTGATCGGAGTCTGTGCAGAAAGGTCTGTCACCGGTTTATGGTGGTGGGTGGTTCCAAAGGGGGTCTGACTGGGGACTGGCGGAGTGGAACGGGGCCACAGTAAGAACCAGATCAACTTTGTTAGTAGTGTGTGATCACAGCCGGACCCGGTTCTCCCGTCATCCCCTCCCTCATTTGCGGCTGTGAGTGGACTTGTCTGCGGGCCACCACCTGTAAGCCCATTGTAATAACTGAACTGGTCGTATCAATAAGCTGTTTTCACCTGTCTGATCCTTGACCCAAAATACATAAGTACTCCAAATGGCAAAGGCTAGATCTGTTCACTTTTTCATTTATAAAGCAGACACACATACACGTATGCACGCACGCACACAGAGGCCACTTGGCTTTTATAATATAGATAATTTAGTAATATAATAATATAATAGAGAAAAAAAAACTTTTAGAAACTGCCACAGAAGTAGCAGTGGGTTTTTATGGGTTAAAGAAAATGTCTAACACTTTCACTTCCATGTCTGTCTTTTCCACAGTTTTTCAGCAACAGCTTGACAATGTTTGTCTCTGGAGGAAATCTAAAATAAATGTTCAAGTTAAATATTTCCTGCACATTAACAGTACTGACATTCACAAATATCTTCTACTCTGCATTGAAAAAAAAATACAGAAAATCTTTACCTCATGTGTCTGGATATGTTGCCTCCCTCGCCATCATGAATCTTTTAATATGAAAAATGTCACAAGTGTATTGATTTATTTGGCTACAATATTTTGAAAGTGTTGGGACTTGTTATCTATACATTTTATTCATAGTGTTGTCCTCGAAATATGAAGATTTTGCCATTTCCTCAGCTTTGAAAGCAGTGTAAGTGGGTGCATTGGGAGGTAAGAGGTATGCAAATTGTTTGCTTTTTCCCTAGTCTGCCACTGAATACATAGTGATTTAAAAAAAAAAAAAAAAAAAAAAAACATATGACACACAGTGAAAAGTGCATCAATGTCAGCAAAGCAGTGACAGACGTGTCTTTGAGAAGCAAATCCATGAAAACAGCTTTGATAGCTACAATTTGGACTGCCAAAAATGCACATTTTGTAGCACGCTGTCATCGAAGAGGCTTGCTGTTTCTGAAGGGCGACTGTTTGCCCCATGTCAACAACTTTCTCACCCCATCTGCTTGATAGAAACCATTTTTTTCCCTTTTGCAGCCAAATAAAACGCTGTTAATTGTCACTAGGCTCTTTTTACTTCGCACTTGGCATGTTCAAGGCTAACGATACAGCAAAACATGGCTGTACAGGCTGATGTGCGTTGGTATGTGACTGACCTGCTGAACGCCTTTGATAACAGTCTGCTGTTGAAGAAAAAAGAGGATTATGGGATGCGTGGGGTAGTTTACGCTTGGTTAAAATGTTCTGTGACAAACAGACATCGGTGTGTGCAGATTAAAGATGCTGTGTCACGACTTAGGGAGATTACCTGTGGAATGTCTCAAGGATCTATGATTGGTCCAAAGTTATTCATACTGTATATTAACCCATAAAGACCCAAACATCTACTGAAGACCAAAACCATCTACTGAGCTGAACTGTTTAATACCTGGTAATTCACTAACCTTATCAATCCATGTAAATAATTGCTGTAAATTACAGTTTGTCGTATTTTCTTCTGAGTTTTCATGAATATATATATGATCAGTAAATCAAATATGGGAAAATACTTGATTTTCATTGGAAAAATGCTAAATACAGAGGATTATTTCATAATAAATGGTGACAAATCACTTAAGAAATGTTAAATATCCAGAAAAAAAAAAAATTTGGGAACTACCACAAAAGTACCACTGGGTCTATGTGGGTTAATGATGTATTTCGCGTAACAAATGTGTTAGAGTTTGTGGTTTTTGCAGACGACACAAATTTAATTTGCTCAAGTAAAATATGAACTGTCGAACAGAGTTGAAAGGGAGTTGGAAACCCTCAGATGTTGGTTTGATGTCTGATTGTCAAGAAAACAAAATGTATGGTTTTTGAAAGTCGTCAAGAAATTATTAATGATGTTAAACTAAAAATCTTTAACAGTGAGACTGAAAGAGTATTTAAGACAAAATTCCTTTGGGTTGTGATTGACCATAAACTAACATGAAGAAAACATATCCAATCCAATCCAGCTTTACTTATAAAGCACTTTAAAACAATCACCGTGGACCAGAGTGCTGTACAGAGGACTAAAACCACAATTTAAAAAAAATAGTAAAAGCATTAAGAAACAATAGAATCAAATAAATAAAACAAGTTAAAATATAAAAACAGAAACAAAATGTCAACATTGCAAGAGTGTTCAAAAACCAAGGAGAACAGGTGGGTTTTAAGAAGGGATTTAAAAACAGGCAACGAGGAGGCCTGTCTGATATACAGAAGCAGGTTGTTCCACAATCTGGGACCAGCAACAGCAAAGGCCCGATCTCCTCGGAGCTCACAGGTTGTTCTTGGCACCATCAAGAGCATCTGATCAACTGATCTTAGAGACGAAGTCGGTGTGTATGTGTGAGGGAGCTCACAGAGGTAGGGCGGTGCAAGACCATGGAGGGATTTAAAAACAAAATTATTTTAAACTGGATTCTAAAATGGACAGGCAGCCAGTGGAGCAACGCTAAAACCACTAGAACATATTCATTACATCAAAGATAAACTTTCTAAATCTCTCAGAATCCTTTATAAAACTACGGAGGTTTTAAAGGAATGATATTTAGCTCTTTTTAAATGGAATTATGACTTTTAAAACATTTCCCTGTGGTCTACATCAACTGTAAATGCTCTGCTTGGGTCTGAATTCTTCATTAATTCCACTCCACAGGTCCGTCTTCAACCCTATTTCAGAGTAATTGAGCGCTGGCCCTTTAAATCCAAATGAGCCACTTCAGGCCCCGCCCCCTCCAGGTTATTGGCTGTGCTGCTCTGTCATGTTCAACCAACAACTGAACATTTTAGGTAATGGGCTTGAAGTTTGGACATATTTTCAGTTTTTACTGCAACCGCTGCTGCTGACAAACAATTATGTCGCACTCTGAGAAATGTTCGTCAGAAGTCTTGACCTTATATGTGCAAATGTTGTGACGTAACTAACTATAAAACACAACACATTAAGCAGGAATTAAAACAGGTTGTAGAAATCCACTCGATTTTTGCAAAAATTAATGTAAAGATAGCTGTGCAGCACCTGGAGGGATAAAAATCAAACTTTTAGAACAATTAGGATCCAAATACACAAATAAATGAACCAAAGACTAATAAAAGTGGGTTTAGATAAATATGACCTCTTTAAATTATAAATAACTCCGTACCATTTATTGCTCAATTGTTCAACCTTACCTGTCTTACTGTGTGAAGCTATGGGGATCCACCTTCCAAAGAAAAACTAATCCAACTAGACAAAACCAGCCGTCGGAAGTGACAGCTAGGGGTATATCCCCGAACGCCCCCAATCCTTAACCAGACAGCTGTGATGTCATGACGTGAGGCATCCCCAGGTCGTGACCTTTCATTTGCACTTGATTTGAAGTCAATCAGACAAATAGTTCCAGAGATATGAACAAAAGAGTGTTTAGTGATTTTAAACTCTTGAGCGGCCCCTTGTGGGCAATCTAGAAATGGTAAATCATCCAAAATTGAATCAGTTCTTCCTCTCCATTATATTGATTGATATGGAAAATTTGGAATTTGTAAACCCAATATTTTTAAAGTTATTGTGTTAACATGAAGGATATCTGGCGGCAGCGGGGCCGGCGGCAGCAGTCTGATCAAAAACATAATATCCCTGAAACTGTGTTTGGGGATATAATAATTGTACTGCAGAAACAAGCCATACCAATCATCCATAAAGCTGATCGTTATGTGCACACAACTCCACTGTTTCTCAGTTGTCATGTTATGAAATTCAGTGACTTGTTTTAAGACAACACTGCGCAAATAATGTTCCGAGCTAAACAAAGGTCACTCCCAGACTCTGTTCAAAAGTTGTTTTGGATACAGGACAGCAGGTATGATTTCAGAGGTGTTTGTACCTTTACTGGACAAAAAAGCTGTTAAACGTATAAAAAGCAGATGTGTTTCTGTTATTGGGGTTAAATTATGGAATGACATAAATATATGCGGTGGCCGACAAGGGCCAAGCACATTGCAGCGGCCCAATGCATCACAGTTAGAGAAAACAGCTGCAAATACAGAAACGATGCAAATTCCCAAACTCAAACACAAGTGTAACCAAGGTACAAAAAGAAAAAGAAGAACGTGAAAAAATGCACCGCAAGACAGAAAAACAAATGCATAATCATCAAATGCTCTGCAAAAAAAGAAACGATGCAAACCAAGAAAACGAAAAACGCTGCATGACCAGTCACTACAACGGAAGTGCTCCAAACCTGTAGGGGGCGCTGTCGGCAGAACAGCTCAATGCAGAGACACAGGATGGAGAGAGCGACGGAGAACAGCGGACTGACTGTTTCAAACTACAGTGGGAACACATTGAAGTTACGGCGTAGCGCGGTAATGTGACTTTTATTTGATTATATTCGACACCGGTCTGTTGTCTGTAAACGCTGGCTGGCTGCAGGTTTGGAGCACTTCTGTCGTACTGACTGGTCATGCAGCGTTTTTCGTTCGCTGATGTTTTCTTGGTTTGCATCGTTTCTTTATTTGCAGAGCGTTTGATGATTACGCATTTGTTTTTCTGTCTTGCGGTGCATTTTTTCATGTGCACCACGTTCGTCTTTTTGTACCTCGGTTAGACTCGTGTTTGAGTTTGGGAATTTGCGTCGTTTCTGTACTCGCAGCTGTTTTCTCTAACTGAGACGCACTGGGCCGTTGCAATGTGTTTGGCCCTTGTCGGCCACCGTATAAATGCATTTAAAAATGTGCAAGTCATTAATGTTTTTCAAAACATTGGTTTGTAAAGATATTTTCGAGGGATAAAAGCAGGAATGATTTTTGGTCGGTAGATTAAAAATGATTTAGATTTGAATGTAGGCGAGGCGTATGTAAGTATTTAGCTTAGCTTAAGCCTGTTCAGTCTCAACAATTCACAGTTGGTTGACTTAAAATCAGTCTCATTCTTTGCATTTTCTGTATTATGGAAGATGACTGAATAAACCTAAACCTAAATCCCTATTTTTATGGTTTCTCCGGTCGTAAAAGACATGACATTTCAACCCTGCTGCTTAGCTCAGCCCATGTTTCATTCCGTCATGGCTCCGCCAGCTGGCACCACTCTCCAGACACTGTCTTCACCTTCAACGTGCCTCTCTGCAACCTGCTTGTCTTCCTCTAAAGTGACAACTACTGCCAAATGAATTCTCCTTCATTACAAGCACTCTGACACATGACCGGTTAGCATCGGAGCATGTGATGAGTCATCGTGTGATTCTGAGCGTATCTGTGGCCTTTTGCTGTCACCGCTGTTTACCTCGCAGGACAGTTTCATCCCGGGTAAATCTCTTTATTGTATGTGGATTCATGAGCATGTCTGTTTTCATATCTACGCCAGAGTGTGTCTTTGTACATGCATGTGTCATGTCAAAGAGGGATTTCTTTT
>JAPQRP010000025.1:23814218-23827354 GCA_037367295.1 Apogon hyalosoma
ACACTGCATCTGTGCAGAACTTTACACTGACTTTTAACTCTACTGTTAGAGCTGGTTTACTCTCCATAGAGCTATAATACTGTGTCTAAGTTAAAATAGCTTGACTCTAAAATATCCACACACTTCATTTTTTTTTACTGTATTTGTTAGAAACGGTAGTGACCAGTGGTGGCGGGTGCAGACGCCTCATGCTGACAGTAATATTACTCAGTGTTTTATGTGTGACTTGGGTGAAACAGCAGAATAGTTATGTCAGTTATTTGCACTGTGAGGGTGAAACTTTGTCTTCATTGTTCATTTCAACCCATGAAGACCCAAACATCCACCGGCGACTAAAATCATCCTCTGATATAAAGTGTTTAATATCTAACATCTCTATTATAAACATCGACACGATCGAATAAGGAGAACACTGACTGAAATAACGATGGGAAAAAAAGAACTGGGCGTTGAAATAACTGACGATGTTTGGCTAAGTGCCTGGAAAACTCAGTTGTCCTCCACTAAATTCTTGGAGGGACTTTTGTTGGAAAAACCTGATCCGTTTTTTTTATTACTCCTAAACAGAAGGCCAAACAAACCGGCACTCAGCAGTATTGCTGGTGAGAATGTGGGGGAACCATGGTGGATCACGCTCATGTTTTCTGGTCCGGCCCCTCTATCCAGACTTACTGGAAGGAAGTATCTAAAATCCTCTCTGAAGTTTTGGGTTTTAAATCGACACACTTCCCTCTGTCTTGGCCATGAACCTGATGGTCTTCGTAACAATGATGCTCACCTCCTCAAGGTCTTGCTGGCAGCGAGGAAAAAGACCATAATAAAATACTGGCTTAAGAGAAAATGTCCACCGATGAATATTGTAAAACATCTCCATTTACTAGAACAGATAACCTACAAAATACGACTGCAGAAAGAATTGGCTGAAGAATGTTGGCAATGTTTACACAACCTGTGAGACAAACTTGTAAACCATTAAGTGTACAAATTGTGCTCTTTGTCTAAACAATGCGATCTTTGTAACCTCTTGACCTCACGACCTGTTAGTTTAGGTTTTTTTTTTTTTTTTGCTTTTGTATCTGTTAAAAAAAACATTCATAAATAAAGAGTTATAAAAAAACGTCGACACGATCAGTGAATTAAATATAGGAAAATACAAACACAGAGGATAATATTGGAGTGAGTGGTGATATATCACTTTAGAAAGGTTAAAAATAGAGAAAAATTCATTTGGCAGCAGCCACAAAAGTAGCACTGGGTCTTTAAGGGTTATGTTCAGCTGCCTCAGAGTCCTGCAACAAATGATCCAGTCTCACAAAAACAAAAAAAATAATAATAATTCCTTCAAACTTCTATAGCAAATAGTTAAGTGTCTGATGAGACCATGGCCTCGGGTCATCTGCTCATCAAAATTTGAAGACGCTCTTGACCTTACAGGAAGTGCATGAATTCATTAAGAAATTAACTCAAAACAGCTTCAGTAAATGCTGATGTGGCACACTGCAGAGTAAACAAATATCAGTTTTTATTCAGAAATATTTATCTATAATTTATTTGTTTTATATTGGCTGCTTCTCCCAGTAGCTTTAACCCATAAAGGCTCAAACAACCACCGGCGACCGAACTCATCTGGTGATCTAAAATATTTAATACCTGCTGATCCACTAATCCTATCAGTAGATGTGAGTAACTGAAAATACGGTTTGTCATCTTTTCAGCGTGACATCCTGAATTGCGTACAGATAACATGCCGCTTTCAAGTGGCAAGTTATCTGTACGCACTATAAGCTTTCCGCGTGTATGTTCACACCGCGTAAAATACCACGCGATTAGGGGTTAGGGTTCGGGGTTACGGAGGATATGTAAACCGGAGATCTTGGCGTACACTGACACGTGATCAAATGGCGTTGAATAACACACGAAAGTACATGAAAATGCATACGTATAGCACGCCAGATGCCACGAGAACTGACGTGATATACAACACGATTTCATGAGATCATAGTTGCATCGTATGTGAGCTTCGTAGTTACCGTGGAAACACCGTCATCTTCTACAACACTGACTCACCAGTAAAACCCATGGAGTTGGATCAATGACAGTGGATGGAGACACTTGTTTCTTCATTCAGTTATAATATTTTTGCTGAAAAAGTCACTTTTTCTTTAGTTTTTTTCTGTTTCTGATATAACCATTAACTTTAATCTGAACTTTTATGAACATCTATCAGTGAATAAATACAGGAAACTACATGATTTTCACAAAACAACAACAACAACAAAAAAACCAAAACAAAACAGGATAATATTACGATAAATGGTGATATATCACTTAAGTTAAATAGAGAGAAAAATCCATTTGGGAACAGCCACTAACGTAGCTCTGGGACTTTATGGGTTAAGTGAGGTGATACTCCAGCGCCCCCTATGGACCAACCACCACTGATATTAACTCACTAGGAAATAATTTAATATTCGGACTGATAAAAGGACAAGAGAAACTAAGGTCTAAGCAACTAGCAAGATGTTATAAAAGAGGGAAAAATGCAGTAGTAAGTTGATTATAGTGACTATATGTGTTCGCAGCACGCACTCAGTAACCTTATTACCCATCTAATAACCAAATGATAAACATTTCACCTCACTCTACCTCCTTTACAGCCTTAATATAAAGTGGTACTCTTTATTTTCTCAGAATTGGTGTAAAATCAATTCTTACTGCTGAAACTGACATTTAAAATGTAGGAGCCAAGTCGATATTTTTTTCTACTAGTGCACTTTCTATGAGAACGCTTCACTACCATTGGAGTAAACCTGCAAAAATATGCTATTTTGAGACACATGTCCCACATTGAACCTAAGTCCTTGCATTCCATGTGGATGTAATTGACCTTGTCTGCCTTCCTGCGAGGCACCAGCTGTGTGAACTGTGTAAGTACATCCAACAACTCCTCCCACGGCTAAAACTTTGCAAACATGCGACCTGGCGCTAAAACCTGTACATCGTATACAGGTCATGCTTGTACTTATACTTTAAAAGGCCATTACTCTGGTTTCATGACACTACAGTGTACTTGACTCCCTGACTGGTGCAGGCTGAAAAGTATAATACCCCACATCAGGGGTGTCAAATATGTAGCACGTGGGCTAAAACCAGCTCGCCAAAGGTTCCAATCCGGCCCGTGGGATTAATTTGCAAAGTGCAAAAATTATGCTGAAGATATTAACAGTCAAGGGTGTTGAACTGGATTTAGATCAGGGGCCACATTCAGCCCAAGTGTGATGTCCAGTAAAATAATAGCATATTAACCTATTTATAATGACTCCAGATTTTCTTCTTGGTTTAATGTGAAAAAAATAATATTATGTAATGTCTGCAAATGATGACCTCTCCAGATTTTTCTCTTTGTATAGTGCAAAAAATCCCATCACATTATGAAAATATTTACATAAAGATACTAGTTTAACAATAAAATGTGAATAACCTGAACAAATATGAACAATCTGAAATGTCTAAAGAAAATAAAATGCAATTATTATTATTTTTTTTAATAAACTTTATTTACGAAAAGCAGGCCTGGAATTATGTTATACAAGAGTATGGGTTCTTTTCTTTTTTTCTACATTTGAACATAGAACATAGATAAACACAACTGAATGTCCTCCCTCCCCAAACCCACAGTCTTCACATGCAATTGAATGAAGTTTGATAAGTAGAAGCAGTTCACTTAAAGCCATACCTACCCATCTGACATGTCTCACAGCACTTAGTATAAATTTGAACATGAACAACCAGCCTCCCTCCAAAGCCCCGCCCACTTCCCCCTGCCTGAGCTCTGATGCTCCCCTCCTCTCACCTGATGTGCGCGGTGGAAGCGGAGGTGGAGGCGGAGGTCTGGTCTGCTTCGGCGTATCCGTGGACCCCTCCCTCAGTAATCAGACACATCATCCACCTGCTGCACAGCAGCGGCTCCTGTTTCATCAGCAGACCCTGTATGTGAGGGTCTGGTCTGTGCAGGGCTGGGTCACTGTCCTCATCAACTCATCACCTGGACGGGCTGGACTCCACCACTGTCTGTGGACATTTGAGGTAGTCCATACATTTATCACCCTACGTAATCCTACATTGAGTGACACCAAGTACGTGTATGTGGAGTCCCTCTGTCTGCAGAGTCCAGTCCACCAGACTCCTGGACTTTTATCTCCATCTTTCATTCACTGGACTCTGACTGCTGCAGTCGGGTTTTTCTGCTTGTTCCCCTTGGTTGTTTCTGTTAATAAATCAGTTTTTTCCCTTCAGCACCGGGCATCTAAGGGCTATCCACTGACATCCATAGACAGGAGACTGCAGTCAGTGACAGGAGGAGCAGCAGTGAAATGTCAGATTCAGAGGCACCGGTATCTGATGCAGGACTTGGTAACAGATGACTGACAGGAGGCTCAGCCAGGCTCGGACAATTATTTTATTTGGACCAAATAAAATGATTGGTCAGACTTTTATCAGAAATATATGAGAATTAAACATTTTTGAGTTTCAAACCCTGGTGGATTTACATTTTAGTTTGACACATGCTTATTAGCAGCATTTTCAGATGACAAAAGAAAAGTGTAAAAATGCCACATTGCATGGTATAGCTTGAACACAAATAAATGTAAATAATAAGTAGATAAATACATAAGTTGAAATAAATAACTAAACAGACTAATAAGTACAAAAAACAAGAAAATGAATACAACAGTTAGAAAAAAAAACTTACAAGCTGGTTGTTGGCTATATAAAGTGATAAAGTGCTGCTTGCCACTCAGACCTTGTGATAACAGAACTGTTAGGGTGAACAGAATTTAACAGGTAATTTACTTTTGCTGGCAGACGGGCACACGTTGATAGACTTGACTCTGATTTTAAAAGTCTTTATGGAGAGATTTCTTGTGCTGATAATTTGTCTAAGTACATACTTTTTAATAATGGTTTCTAATGTATATAGAACCCATCCAATGAAACCCTGAGTGAGAACTTGACTTTTTCTAATTTTAAAAGACCTAAGATGTCAATGCCACCAAATTTTGATCGATGGGGTTTCAGGGAATTTCCATAAAAGAAGGCTTCTCTCACAAGCGATAAGGGAGAAGAAAGCAATAACATTTATTTTTGGGTGGTAGAGGTGTAGAGATCCTGTGGGGGTTTACCAAAAATTGCAATAAAGTGCAATTTTAACAACTAAGGGCTGGATCTACTAAAGACACATTTATTGCACACACAATAAATGTACAAACTGACGTACTAACAGTGTGCATTAAGGGTTGCATCTTTCAAAGGTGCAAAATAGCGCGTCTGTATCCAGTTAGTACGTTTGCTACAATGAGTATGCTAGAAACTACTATTTAACATGTCTCAAAAGGAGGTGCAAACAAATTGGATGCGTAATTGCGCACACATGGCTGCGGTTATTGTCGCAAGAAGGAGACATCGAAATGATGAAACAAGACGCAGAAAACGCATTTTTCACCCACACACACACACACACACACACACACACACACTTTACGGGACTCTTTTCCACTTGATCTGATGACATTAAACTACAGTGTGACAAAATTATGTACGCCTGACAGTTATTCAATGCAACCCCCCCCAACACACACACACACACACACACCCCATCTTTAAAATGAAGAATAAATGAATGAATGAGTCATGCGATACCATCTATGACAAAACTCCTCCAAGATTACATTTCCATGCATCTGGATCATTCAGCGCACTGTTACCGTTAGTGCTAGCTGATCCCAGAGCAGGTTATTCGTTCATTCATTCATTCATTCATTCATTTCCTGAACCCACTTAATCCTCACTAGGGTCACGGGGGTCGCTGGAGCCTATCCCAGCTACTTACTGGCGAAGGCAGGGTACACCTTGGACATGTTGCCAGTTCATTGCAGAGCGGTTTTGCACACACAGAATCCCCATTTAAATAGGGCGGTCTCCAAGACTTTGTACCTGTTGTCACTTACACAGTCAGTCTTAATAAATCAGCCGCAAACTGTGGTTCAACCCCACATGCAAAATTTAAGATTGTGCACGCAAATCAGTACACGCAAATTGGGATCTTAGTAGATCCGGCCCTAAATGTTTTGTGCCTTTGCAGATCTGATCTATGATGCACATGTATAAATAATTCAAAGTAAAATATTGTAAAAACTGCACTATTTTTCTTGAGAATTTTCAGCTTTTTTTGCACTAAAATAAAGAGAAAAATTTGAAGTTGTCATCATTTGTAGGCTATTTTGTTATTGTTTTACTGGTCCAGCCCACTGGAGATCATACTGGGCTGAATGTGACCCCTGAAAGAAAGTGCGTTTGACAGCCCTGACCTACATACTTTTTCTGAAAACAGTCATACATTTTGTGCCTTTACTTTGTGTCAGATTCTGCAGAAATGACCACAACAGCAGGCAGCCTCGATTGTAATTGTTTATTGTTTTCCATCAGCTGTCTGTATTAAGTCTTGGGACCACCATGCAATTCAAGCTGTACTTCTGATGTTGACAGAAAAGCTGATGCAGAGGTTGCTGCACTACAGCACAGGGGACAGGATGGTGATGGGGAGGGGGTTGTGACAAACCCAGTCAGTTCATGCTCACAATGCACATGTGCCTCATTCTTCAGAGAGTGGAGGCGGAGAGGCTGAGTCCTCTGCTCCCCTGGCCTCCTCTAACCCTCAGGCCAAAGTGTGACACTAGCTCTCTCAGATGGGAGCGCATGTCAAGTGTGCAACGGAATACCCCAGGTGCCAAAAAGGATGTAAGTGCCCTCAAGCATTACTCATACGTCTGTGAGGTGTATGTGAGGAGGCCTGTTGTATTGATAAAGTGACTTGGACCATGTTGTTATTTAAAGCCCTGTCCTCGGTGAAGCTTAACCCATTCAGGCATGCAGTCATACATTATTAGAACGCTTTGGCCTAAAATGTTGATTCCTCGTGACGTGATCTCTGTGAGAGTGAGAGTGGGAGCAGAAGTTCCTTGGGGACGACTAGCAGCTGTGCTTTGCATTACAAAAAAAAAATGTTTAGGGAAAAATAAAATAGGTCTTTACCAACAGAATCAAGCCTTTTAGCAGTTTATTGTGCATGCATGCCTACAGTATTATAATAGGAAAGACTCCCAGGAGGGGCCCAGCTCAAATGCAAAACAGCACAACTAAAAAGGTTTCTTTTCAACAACCACTTACAGAACATATGTTGACACATTTTCAGTGGAAGAGTACATAATAAAATACATAATCCAGCTATAACAAATAGGTTTGTAAGGTCACCGATATTGGGACTCTGCAGCTTTTCAGGCCATGAGACAAAGCCATTAGAAGCAAATACAGATTCCAACTACATAAGTTTTCTATGCAGATTGTTATTCAATTACTGAAGTCTTTCTTTTTTTTTAACCAATATTTAACCAGGAAGTCCCTTGAGATAAAATCTCTTTTTCGAGGGAGACCTGGCCAAGAGGTTCATCGGTACAACAGAAAAGAAGACAGGTTAAAAAAAACTATTCAAACAATTAAGACAACATACAATCATAAAATCAGATCTGATTGGAAGTGAAGAGTCTTCTTACAGTAACTGCTCCCATTTGGCTACAACTCAAGACATGAGCAAAATCCTCTGCTTCAGCAATAAAAAAAAAAAAAAAAAAAAGAGCTCAGGATATCAAAGCTCTACCATGAACATTTTTGGACTAGCAAGTCGTACAATGAACAGTCAGGCAATTATGATGTATGAGGTGTTTTCAGTATTCTGATATCATGGATGTTACAACGTGCTAAATACGATCAGATTAGCTTGAATGTTATCCTCCATAAAGTGTAAAATGTCCCTTGATTCCAGTATATTTAAAAAAGACATAAATATCACTGACAGAAAAAAAAATCATAGTGGACAACAAATGAGGACAGTACAAATTGAAGACTTTATTGTATTTATTTTCTTTGTTTGCTTCTAGTAGTAGAAGTAATGTATTCGTCCATTTAACAGAACATAATATATACATACATACAGTTTGGATTTGTACATTAAATATGGGCGAAAAGGTGTAGGCTGAAAGCAACAGCTTATTGTTGCCTCCACTATTTACAATTTTGGCTGTTTAATCATACAGTGTGTATTTAGTCATATATATTTTTTTATTATCATTATTATTGGGTATTATATTGCTATGACTGTGTATGGTAAACATCATTGAGCACAATCTTGTACTGACTGTTTATTTTTTGGGTAAATTGTTGTTACTATTACTTACTATTACTGTAATTTACTGCTATACCTTACACCATGGTGTGGGGAAAAAGGAAAAAAACTGGAGACATTGGGTTCTGTTATATCCAATAAATCCAGTTCAGTAACACAACAGGTTTGTTAGAGATGTAATAAATAGTGCTGCAAAATTTGTAACCAGATTAATCACAGGGTTGTTGTGGATTAATTTCGATTAATCATGATTAAATATTATACATTTTTAATCTATATTAATTGTGTTTCATTTTATGTGAGCAAACAGACTCAAGAAAAAAGGGGAATATAAATGCACTTAACGTGTTTGTCACAAGCTGGGCGACGCATTAGCCGAAGTGCTAGCAGAATCCCAGACTAACGTATGCTTCGCGTTAATGTGGTATTTGAACCTGGAAGTGCTTCTGTGAAAAGAAAACTCCTTCCTGCAGAGTGTGGATAATACTGTATTTCTGTCGACCGTTCCGTCCTGGTTTTTCGTCCTCATATTTCCATCCAGAGGCCAACCTGCTGTTTAGTGTCTTCCATCTTTATGGGCTGGTTCTGCTGCCTGTCACTACCGGATCAACTGCACATTTGTTCATGTGTGACGCTAACTCTACTTGGACAAACTGCCCAAAATGCGTTAAAACGTTCAGGGTCATTCTGTGCTGCAGATGGGTTAATTGCATTCAAACTTTTAATCAGATTAATCATGATGATGGATTAATCTGCATTAATGTGTTAATTTTGACAGCCCTAATAATAAATGATCTGAACTTAAAGATTGACATAACAAAGGTTATGATCTGATATATGATGTGATATGATGGAGTATGGATGATGGAGTAGAGCTGATGCTCCTCTACATCAAGAGGAACCAGTTGAGGTGGTTTGGGCATCTGGTCATGATACTTCCTCCACATCTCCCTGGTGAGGTGTTTAGAAATATTACATGTCCAACCAGGAGGAAGTCAAGGATCTTAAGTACCTTACGACCCGGTAGACATTGGAGCAGTTATATCTCTCAGCTGACCTGAAATGGGAGCTTGGTGTTCCTCCCAGAGGAGCTGGAGGAGGTGGATGGGGAGTGTGAGGTCTGGTCTGGGCATGCAAGCTAAAGTGGCTGCCCCCCGTGATATGAACCTGATAAAAAGCAGAAAATGGAAAGGTAATACAGTTTCATTTTTTTTAAAACTACACAATAATATTACACTTGTTGTTGCAGTATGGCATCCCCTGCAATGCGTCTGCCCTGCATCTGAAGAATGTGCCATCAGAACTGTTAGGCGTGGAATTGTCCTCTCATTTTGAAGCTGTTCTTCTGTTGTTTCTTTTCCATACAGTATATGTTTACACCCTCATTTATACTCAAGCTCATAGATTACACTTTGACGAAGTAAAAAAAATCTAATTAATCATAAAAGCAGAAAGGCATGGTACTTAAAAGCATAAATCATACAGTTAAATTAAAGATTTTGGCAAGACTGAGGCCCCAAGCAGAAGATTGGCCAGCTGTTGCAAATTACACAGCAGTAAGTTCAAGCAAATGAATATTATTGTAATTTATCTGAATACAATGTTAATCAAAATTCAAAATGATACTTTAATTAACATATTATCCTATTTTTTTTCCCATTTACACGAGATTGAAAATTGTTAAAACTGTTCCTTAATAGTAACACACACTAAACCAATTATAATCAAACCAACCCTTCTCTGATCACATCAGTGTTTGTGATTTAGTCTTAAAGGTGGGGTAGGAGACGTTTTCCTGGCACATTTTTTTTACTATATTGCTTAAAATCCCCTTCACACCCCAACTGCAACCAATTAATTAAATGCACTAACATGAAAATTAAAAAAAATTTAGTCACCTGTGGAACGGACAGGATTGAAAAAACACCATCCAATCATTTTAACCGACCCATCGAAATGACTGGACAGTGATATGTCTGTCAAACTCAACTGCCATTTGCCCCTCCCCCCTCTGTGCGTACCCCCCCTTCGGGCTTGAATCGTGCATTCTCAGAGGCTTGGAGCACTAGTACAGGAAACAAAGCAGAGCCAGAGCTTAGCTAGCTATATTAGCAATTTTAGGATGTAAAGTTCACCGGCAAACTGTTTTGTCTCTAACATAAATCACTAGGGAATGTAACGTTAGCCAGATAGGTATGATCTGGGGCTGTTCTGCCGACAAACATAATAGTGAAATGCACAGATTACAGCGTTCAAAGCAAACTTTAGTTGGCTTCTTCTAGCCTGACATCAGTCTGACTGCAATCAGCTGTTACTAGCTTGAGATTACTTAGAACACGTATCAAAATAACAAGTGAAAAGTCCAACTTCTAATCTAATATACGGTACAGATGAACAGTATAACCTGAAGATTCAGATTAACCTGATTTCAGAGGTACACGGATCTGCGAGGGGGGGCGGGGGCGGGGTCGGAGGAGAATGGATCCACGAGCCGGAGCCAGGGCTGGGGCTGTGCTATCCAGCATTCTTGAACCCTCGGGAACAAGCATTGCACATTCCGGTACTCTGGAGGCGTGGCTTTGGGGGGGTTACGGGAAGAAAGGGCTTTGGACTTGTGAATTTCTTTTCAAAATGTAGCTTGCTCAAACTGTTTTTCAGTATCTCCTACCCTACCTTTAACGGTAGTAAACTTGTGTGTTGAATTTCAGTTGATTAATTTTGGCCAAGAATAAAGTGCCAGCGATATGACAACAGGAGCCCTTTAGCCAGCATGTTCTCAGGCGGCAGGGGGGGGGGATCATAGTCTTTTGAATGTGTCCGGTGTGTACCACAGTGTCCTCCCATTCAGTGTGCAGTAGAGCAGCAGAAGGGGAGACAGATTCAGATTTCTGTATTCAGCAAAATTACGTTACATTTGGCCATGATAAAAACATGTTGATAAAACACAACAGAGACACTAAACAGGATAAAAACGATTAGTAGAAAAAATATCTATAAACATTCATAAATAAATAATGCGCGTAACACGTTCAATATTGCATTTTAAGTTACTGTGTTGCATTAAGTTTGGTACAAATATTGTACAGTCTGGCTTAGAGTCAATATTACTCAGCATACTGCATTTAGAACAGGTGACATTTCTTTTTGATTCTGTGTACGTGGAAATCTCTTTCTCTTACATTTTAGTCAGAAGAATAGACATAAAAAAAGATGTGATATTGATATTCCAAATTCTCAACAGCAGAAGAAAGTCTTGTACCAGAACACACTTAGGACTACCAAAACCAAACAAACAAATCAACCCTATAGATCCACAGATTGTATCACTCACTGAATTATGTATAAAGCTCATTGTCTACACAATTCTTTCTTCTTATGGTATCGTCAACTTTTCTTCTTCAAAATAAAAGTCAAAGCTGCTTATTTTGACACTTGGTTAAAATACCACTGTGTTTTACAATCTTCATATTCTACATCAGCTGATAGTTTACATTATGGCTGTGTTAGCTTAGCTTTGTTTTTAGACAGAAAACAGCCACAGTAAAAACACAAATCACCTCAGTTTTCTGTTCCAGTAGCTGAACTAAAGATCTGTCTGGAATCGGTCAGAACTATCAGTTTAATCATGAAACAACTTAGCAAAGATAGTAACATTCCATAATAACTTTTTACCATCATAAGCCTCATAATCAAACTCACCCATGTAGAGGAAATGCCACCTTTTCAGCATCAAACTCCATTTGGTTCATTTAGAGTTGTGTCCAACGATGCTGCTTCTACAATTTATCACTGTGTCACTTTGTTTGAATTCTAAAAGTTGTTCCTTCTCATCTCCTCACTTTTTGACACTTTCATCAAAGACTCTGTTAGTTTTCCTCACCATTGGAGACTGGCGGAGTGACTCAATACTCCCTCTTGTGGTCCCATAAATCCATCAGTCCATAGGTCTGAATGTATTCATGTAATTTCTCTACAATCCAATATATTTACATCTTTGGTGCCTTTTATTCTGAACACAGTCATAATACAGGGTGTCCCAAAAAATGACACCATTTGAGATGTCCATATCGGAGTGACTACATGGTCAGGAGAAAGTGGGTTGCACAAGCTATTCTGCCCATTTGACAGGCACAACCCTCTGTTAGTCCTGTTAATAGATAAGCCTCAACGTGTTTTTGCATTTGCAGTCAAGTTTGCACACGTTTTTACATGCGTAACCCTTTAGTAAATCAGGCCCAAACAGCCTTCCTCTTGAAACTTCTTTTACCACGTCCAAATCTGCTTTTCTGTTGGTGCTCGTTTATGAAATTTTCTAACAAATTCATGTTGTGCATTCACATTTGACTGAGTCTGGCCGTACTTCAAAACACAGGATGCCTTTTCTGTTGCAGTAAACGGCATGTCTATTCCTGAAAGCAGAACAATAAAAATGATTATACTTATTTGAGCAAAAAGCCCAAACAAATTTGAAACAAATTGTTAGATGATGAAATGTCAAATTTTTTCGGACACCCTGTACTTTATATAATATTTGCGTATTTTAGGCCCTTTAACCCTGTGATGAACTGGAGACTCCTCCAGGGTGTACCCCGCCTTCGCCCATAGGTAGCTGGGATAGGCTTCAGCGACCCCCGTGACCCTAGTGAGGATAAAGCCAGTTCAGGACATGAACAATTGTAGATCAGTACTGTTTTTAACTTCACTGCATGATTTGTGGGCGACACGGTGGTGCAGTGGATAGCACTCGTGCCTCACAGCAAAAAAGGTCCTGGGTTCGATTCCAACACCAGTCGATGGGGGTGGGACCTTTCTGTGTGGGTTTTGCATGTTTTCCCCGTGTCTGCGTGGGTTCTCTCCGGGTACTCCGGCTTCCTCCCACCATCCAAAGACATGCACT
>JAPQRP010000025.1:23925991-23938196 GCA_037367295.1 Apogon hyalosoma
TTTTTGCTTTAATTCAAGCAAAAAAAAAAAGTCAGCCAATGGAACAAATGAAAATTATCTTGGTAAGATTTCTTGAAATAAGATTTTCCAGATCTACTGTCTAAAAATGACCTCTTATATCTCACTGAAAAGTTCCTCTTTAGGTGATTCTGTCTCATTTTAAGTGTGATGAGGTATTTGGACTAGAAATGAGAAAAATACATTCTGTAAGATTTAGATTTTTCCCAGTTTGTATGGATATGTAATGGTTTTATGGTTTGATTCGGGCTCTTATAGCATTTGGTTGAGTTACAGGATAAGATTTTTAAAGATGGAATAAAATTAATAACATTTCAGCCAAGCCAAATGTTTTCCTAAGCCCAAACAAAGTTATTCTTTATGCTACAAACCATGGGAGTTAGTATATGAACACTTTTATATAGTTCACCATCCTCCTGCCCACTGCAGAAAGGCAAAAAGAATATCTGTTGACTCGTACATCGATGTACATGCACTGAATAAGTCATTTCACTTCAGAAATGAATGCATGTGTGTGGTTTCCAGAACTGTGTAATGTCAACATGTCTGTCTGAAAACTGTGTTGTCACCTTCCATCGGGAAGATCCTATCTCTGCGGAGTTTACAGTTTCCCCTCATGTCTGTGTTTCGTTTGAGTGCTCTGCTTTCCTCCCACATGAGGGTTAGGTAATTCTATATGTCCTGTAGGTGTGAATGTGGGCATCAATGCGTTGTTCTGCTCATAAGCGTTATCCTGTGACAGCCTGTCCAGAGTCCTCCCTCTCACTCCAGGCCTCTAACCCCGATGGAAGGATGGATCGATGCGAGGATGGATGTAAAACTTACGGTAGGCTCATAAAATATAATGTTCAGCTTAATTATCCTGCAACATATGGAACAGTTAAAGCAGCTGACACATTAAAACAGCTATAACAGGTTCTGTAATTATCCTCCGCTCTACCAGGGTGTTATATATGTCAGAAGTATCTACAAAGGTGACATGGTACTGTATATGGTAACGGGGCCGTGGTCAGTATCGCACATTGTGGGTCAAAACATCTGTAGTACTGCAGTAACTGTAGGTAGAGTAATAAACTCTTAGTAGCTACTGTTGCCTCGCGGATGTATGAGACGTTTAACATATTACAGTGGCAGAAGCGTCCTGGCACTGTGAAAATATTTGCAGTGACAGTGTGAGCGCCTCATTAATTTGTTGTTGATTTTGATTCAAAGAGACAGAGTTTCTTGGCCCACCCTTAAGCAAGCCGTGAGCAAAAAAGCATCAATACAAAGGTCTCATAAGTTGGAACTGCTGTAAGAATAATTCAGTTTTCCTCAGTTAGACCGGTCTAATCAATAGGCCACCACGTGTTGATGTTTAGATGTTTGGCAGTTATTGCTGTAAAGTCAAAATGATTAACCTTGGGAGAATATTCAATATTTGAGAAAACAAAGCAGGCACGAAGAAAAAGAGGTTGATTGGGTTTTGCGTTGCATATCCACGGAGCTACTGTAGCTGGAAAACAGCTGCAACTTGTCAAAAAACATGAACTTCACGCACAGAACATTGTCAGTCCTTAGCCGTGTGTCCACTCCAATACACTGTTTCAAATTAAAAATATGACTGAAAGGGCTGCCTTCAATTTTTTTTACGTCGAATGGAAAAACACTTCTCGTTTTGTTAAACATACATCATGTTGTCTCAGTGAAATATCCCCGGTATGTTTTTCTGTCTTTGCTTTTTGGACACAGGTTTTGTTAAACTCTTAAAAACTAGACTGTACTTAAAAAACTGTTATAGCTGAATTATAAATGTAATTGGTGTGAACACTGGTAAACACAACTAGTTTGGTTAATTTACATCTCTTATTAGATGTCACTAAAGACAAGTGGACAGAATGTACTAACTTAGATAGACAAGGATGATCAATTTATACCCCCCCCCCAAAAAAAAAACAAAAAAAAAAAAACAAAAAAGGAGGCAAGGGGTATTGTTTTTGGTTTGGTTTGTTTCTGTGTTTGTTAACACTCTAGCAGCAACATTATTGGTTGAATTCATATCAAATTTAGTTTATAGATTGTCAATGACCCAGAATAGATCTGATTACATTTTGGGAAAAGTAGGTCAAAGTAATTTTTTTTTTTTTAATTTTAAAAATCTTCTTTTTTTTTCCCATTTACTTATAATGGGCAAAATTTCAAATGTCTGTAGCAGCAAAACTTTTGGTTGAATTCATACCAAATTGAGTTCATAGACTTCCGGTGACCCAGAATAGATTTGATTACATTTTGGGAAAAGTAGGTCATTTCAATTTTTTATGAATTTTAAAAGTCCCCCCCCCCATTTATTTATCATTAACTTTATTTTTCGTTAACTTTCACATTTGTAAAAACATCAATTTTGTTTCAATTTACTTCAAACTCGGCACATATATAGAGGCAGCTGATATGCTGACATCCCCACATGCATAGACATAATGACATCAGCTGGATCGATGTTAAGTTACAAGTTACAATAAGTTAAGTTATAAGTTACAATACATACAAGGGGTGGGGTTTATTGTGCCTGATAAGCAGTTGCTTTTTTTTTTTTTTTGATACATTTTTTACTTGAATTTTTGTTTTATCACAAGTTAGTTGTTGCTCAAACTCAGAACAATATGATAGTATAACAAATGGGCCAAATGATATTTTACAGTGTACATTGCTGTTGTAAAATGCATAACTTTTACTATATTTACACCTTGCGTTCACACTAACTTGTTTGAGCTTAGCACAAATGGTCTTTTGGAAACACACACTGCATTAAAGTATCAACGGACAGAAGCGAGAATGAACAGATGTGTAAAGAAGGTAGGCATTTAAAGGCATGTGCCATTAAGGGGAGTGTTTTGAGATGCGGACCTGCTCCTAAAATTCAAATAAAATCTCCAAAAGTTGAGAAACAACAACACAGACACCTGCATCTTCTGTCTCATTGGGTTTTTATTACTGACTTCGTATCATTCACCGATTCTTAATGCCTCCTTCAAGTCAAGAAAACACAGCATTGGCTCCTATCCAACATGGATCCTAAATTACAGGTAATTCAGTTCTCATTGTGTCTCTTAGCAGCTGTTGTGCAGTTACATTCTGTTCCTCAACATGATACTACTGACTGTATTCACAACAAGAAAGCTGTTATTTGAGCAATTTGCATTAATGCCTGTGTCCAACAGCGTTATCAGCCGCCTTCATGATGTGATATGTACTTTATCTGTGTTAGAATGGACAGAAATGACATTATATGGGCAAAAATATTCGGACACATCACATCCACAGCTTGTAGGACTTCCCATTCACACTGATCTGAAAGATTATCACGACGAAAAAATGTTCATGTTGGTTGTTGTCAATAGTTATCACAATAATTGTCAAATCAATATTTCTTTTAAGTTTGGACCGTTTTTCTTCCTGAGTCAATGTTGAAGGGTCAACATCTCCATCAGCATTTGTCGTATAGAACAACTTTATTTCATTGACCCTGAAGGAAATGAAATAAAGTTGTTCTGTATGACAAGTGCTATTGGAGTTCTTGACCTGTTGTAAGTTTGCACTTTGGACGTATGAACGAGCGAAAGCTGAAGAAACCAGATGGATACTCGTTTGAATTTACACATTTTACAAATCTAGTGGTAGAACATTTAAAACATTTATAATGATTAAATTAAATAAGTGTAGTTGACAATGTAAATAAAATGCTCCCTGAAGGTGACACAAGTAGAGTTATTGCAATGACATTTATTGCAATATATAATTATACTCCCACATTTGTCATTATGGTTTCATAGTGCTGCATCCTGTTAGCAATTACACTCCTTAAAGGGTACCTGTAGTCAATTTTCATTGCTAGTTATTTCAAAAGGTCATGTATAATACTAGCAGTTCCATCAGGTAACTTTCATCATATGCACCGGTACTAAGTCACTGCTCCATCATTCAGACATGGTCAGTGACATGTTGCCTCCTTCACAGGCTGTTCCAGCACTGGTAGTGACACAGATGCGTTGATTTTTCTCATTACCTGGGCTGCGATGGACGTGACTAGGGATGGAAATCAAATACCGGTTCTTTTTGAGGACGGGTTCCCAGTACCTTGATTCCTTGGAATCATTTGCCTGCCTGCTTAATGATTCTGCTTATCGATTCCACCTTCGTTGCGCATGCATGATGACGTCACATGCGCGCTGCATTGTTTTGGTCAGTCCGTAGCCAACATGGCGCAGAGACCAAAATGCTCCAAAAAGATGACACCAGGGCCACTTGCAACATTTGCAAAGCTTCCATTTCTTCAAAGGGGGGAAATTCCTCCAATATGCTCAAACATTTGTCCACAGCATGCAATTCACTTGCAGGAATGTCATGTATTTGATATGCTACTTAGCAACGCTTGTGAATCTAGCGGCAGAGCGAACACCAGGGCGTCATCTGGCCCAGTTCTGATGCGGGCAACAAACATCCTGCCCCCTCAAATAAAAGTTTCAGAAGTAGGAGTAGGAGACATAGAGGAATTAGTAAAGTGTCTTAAGTTTCAGTTTCACTGTACGGTGCCCCCCCCTCCCCCCCAACTGGGCCCAGCGTCATCTGTTATTATTTGTGCATACTGTATATGTTTTATTTTCTATGCAGAGATGGAAATATAAAAGACAGCTGATGCAAAGACACCCATTTGTACTCTTTTATTCCCTCACCCAATGAGAATTGATAAGGAATTGGACCGATAGGCAAAATCAATAATGGAATCGGAATCATTGAATTCTTATCGATCCCCATCCCTGCTGATCACTGACCCCTTGCAGCAGACCCCTCTTGCTAACACATTATCAGATCAAATAGGTAATCATTTACACCCATTCCCTCAAAATTGCTAGCCATAGTTTCTTAAACATCCAAATAGGTTCATACTGTCTTGTAGAACTTATACAGATTTCCTTTTCTTATTTGCCATAGTTTGCCTCTTGAACACATGCTTTCCACTCATTCTCACTCACTGACTGCTGCTTGTTTACTTGCACTCAATCACCCGGAATAAATGATGATATGTCACTTCTGGCCAGCAATGGCTGCTCCCCATTGGTTCTTCCCCCACATGTAATAAAAAGGTCCAATGTGGTGCATTTATGGCAATTTTTTACTGAATTTATGCCTCTAATACACAAAGCACAATTAATGTCAGAAGCATGACCAGTACTGGTACTCTTTAATTCAATACAGTGCATTTTTGAAATTTGCCAGAACACTAGTGTGGACAAAGATTGTTTTCATCTCAAGATGCCATTGCGAAAAAAAAAATGCATTAGAGAAAATGAAGCATTAATGTGTGCTCGACAAAACTAAGACCATGGAGAAAAAGTATAATGAGCTGTTTCATGCTTTAAAAGATGTAAAAGACACCAGAAAACAAACACTGTCAAGGTCTGTGTTCTTTGTTTTCTTTAATTTTCTGCCGTCAAATCATCATAGCATCAAAACATAGAACATTTATCATGATGTGCACATGTTTTTGTATTGGTGGCACTATCACAATACATACACTCCCATCCTGTTTGCTGTACTTACATCAATCTGTAACCACCTGAACCGCTCTACTTATGTCAGCTTTCACAATACTACAGCAGTCTGCGTCAGTACAAATATGCCTCTCTGGCACATACAAGTAAACATGTCACATGCAAACAGGATAGACAGAGCATATCACAGTACATCTCATTATCTGTGTACATCTCATTATGGTTTTCAGTCTGAGGCATCAGTGTTTCATTACATTTAAAGCTGTGGATGGGTTGGCTGTGATGAGGGAATGAGGACGTCACCTTCAAGAATTTGGAAAACATTACGCAGACAGTTTGGTTTATATAACCACTTGGCAGGATGATGATGCAGAGGTGTTTTTTCCCCCAAACTTTTAGAATGCATGATGTTTCTACACACGCAAGTAACATATAGGGATCACAGGATCTTCACTTCCACAAAAGAAACATGCTCGAACAAAACACACTGATGCATGAACTGAAATAAATGATGGAATTCGGGTGTCTCTGGTATCCAGTGTTGGGACTAAAGTGTTAAGTAAAGTACAGTAATGCATTACAGTAACAGATTACTTTTTGCTGTAATGCAGTAGTGTAAGGCATTACTTATCAATTTTCAGTAACATGTTCAATAGCGCTTGCCTTACAACAAAAATTTTTGCCCCTAATTTAACTGCACAAATGAAAGAAAAAAACAAACAAACAGCAAGACCGTGAGACTGTAAGAAATCAAAAATGCATCAGTAAAGTTCTATTTCCTGTTGTCGTTCAGTCAAAGGGTGAAGACAGCACAATGACCACATGGACGTATGCTCATTACTGACCCTGCTTTACAGAAGCTAGTTAGCATGATCCCTGTGATCAGCAATGAACAGAATAGAATAGAATAGAATAGAATAGAATAGAATAGAATTGAATAGAATAGAATGTCTGTATTGTCATTGTACAGCTACAACGAAATTGAAAGTGCAATCATCTTTAGGTGCCATAAAAGGATAAATAATGTATATAAAAGAGTATAAAAACTAAAAATATCAAAGAAAAATCCAGACGGCATAAATATCTAAAAAAAGCAGCATAGAAAAGTGTCACTGGAAGTATAAAAGACACATAAAACATCACCATATACTCCAAGACCACATTCAGCTTTTCCACACTTATATTAATGTCCAGCAGTATTTAGTACAATTATGGCCCTGGGATAAAAATTGCGTTTTAGACGGTTTGTGCTGGTCTTTAGTGTCCGGAAACATCTGCCAGAGGGTAAAAGTTCAAAAAGTGGAAAACCAGGGTGGGCTGCATCCCTGATAACATTCCGGGCAGTCTTCTGGGCCATGGTGATGGCCCTTTGGAGCGCCTTCCTGTTTGCTGCTGTACAGCTTGAAAACCACATGCAGATGCAGTACGTCAGGATGCTTTCTGTGGAGCGTAGGTAAAAAGACACAAGCAGTTTCTGGGAGAGATGGTTGTTCCTGAGAGTCCTCAGAAAATAAAGTCTTTGCTGTACTGTTTTGACGATGGCTCTGGTGTTGGCGCTCCAGGTCAGGTCATCCTCAATGTGCACGCCCAGGAACCGGAAGTTCGAGACAAGGTAAGCTAACGTTTACAATTCTTTATCAACTATAGATTTATATACCGGTGTCCTCGGTGCCACGCCCCCTGTTTGAACATGTAAAATGTTGAAAAAAATGCGATCAATCAATCAATCAAATTTGTATTTATATTGCGCCAAATCACAACAAAAGTTACCTCATGACACTTTACATGTAGAGCCGGTCGAAACCAGACTGTCAAGATAATTTACAGAAACCCAGTAGAATCCTCCAGGAGCAAACACAATCTGTCCACATGTACTTTGGGGCGCAAATGTATGCGTCCAGAGGCTCTCCTGTCACTTGTGTGTGTGGGGGTTCTACTGCACATGTGCCATTTATGACGAGAGTCTGTATGTAACTCAAAAGTAACACCAGAGTCATGCAACACATTCCAATTCTGAGACAGTAATATTGTAAGGTAAGGAATTACTTTGAATTACCAGTAACAAGTAATCTGTAACGTGTTACAGTTTGGAAGTAACTTGCACAACACTGCTGTTATCTGTGTCAAGTTACAAAAAACTCGACTGAAGCTTTTAAATGGGTCGTCATTTCTACAGTGTTCGTTCCTTCCTTCCTTCATTCATTCATCTTCTGAACCCGCTTTATCCTCACTAGGGCCGTGGGGCTGCCGACGAACTACCAATCACTCTCACATTCACACCTATGGGCAATTATTTTTAGGTTGACCGATTAACCTATCAGTGCATAGCTTTGGATGGTGGGAGGAAGCCGAAGAGAACCCACGCAGATACGGGAGAACACGTAAACTCTACACTGAAAGGTCCCTGGTTGGAATTACAATGTTCATTTTCAAGTGTAACTTATTCATTTTGGATCGGACACGCATGTAGGAGCTGGTCTTTCACTTCAACACCTTCTTGCTGTGATGTTGTTTATGGATATCGTAATATTAAATCATAATATCTTCTCCACGGTGCTATTACAGCCCCGCATTTGCATCTGAACATCAAAATAGAGAAATGGAGGACTACATTTGATGTCGGAAGTGTTTATTCTTTTCAAAGGAGCGAATTTCTTCTTTTCAACTCATCTTTTAGAAGCATCACAAAGAAAATGGATGTAAATTGTCTCTTTTATTATTGAAAATATGTGATTCCTCCAGGGTTAACTTCAGCTCCTCTGACAGTCTTGTGTCATTTGTTCTGTCCAAAACCTTCACACTTAAAACTGCATGTGAAGTATTAAAGCTTTAACGTGAGAGCAAAATCAGTATAGTAGACATTGTTGCCTCTGGAGTCCTCGCTGAGGATTTTGTAATTACTCTTTAGAAAACATTTTATCAAACAAATGTTTAGAGATATGTTCTATTTTTTGAAGTGCTAAATATTTATGAGAGATGCTGTAGCCTTGACTTCCTGCTGGGAATTCTCAAAAGAGGAAAAAATAGCTGTTGAGCTCCTCTATCAGCGCTGCTGGTGATGGATGGTAAGAAAAAGTCAGGTTTATGTCTGGTTTGTACCTTAAAGTGTCATTACTTCTTTACTCTGTTTCTTGAGATCGTAATCTTTTGGCGTTGAATTTTGTAAAACTTCACGTTAGTTTCCTTTCTCCTTCACACTTTTCTGCATAACCCTGTGCTGCCTACCCGCCCCTTTTGCTCTCTACGTTCCCCATCCCCTCTTTATGCCTCATACACAAGGGATAGTGGGATTCTCAGGATTAAAAAACACAGCGGGTGGGTGAGCTCTGCAAGGAAAAGTCTGGCTTTTTCACGTCAACGAAGCTGATTCAGGTTCCTCTTTGAAGCTGCAGCTTAATTTTTTCCTTTTATTTGACTAGGAAAAGTAAACTGAGTAGGCATTTTTCAACAACAGTCTGCTCATTTTCATACCGAGGTCAAGCTGAGGTCTGATCGCAGAGACTTTAACTACTTGTCGCCTTTTGCTCAGAGCCATCTACATAGAAGGGGTCAAAAGAAAGGAGAATGTAATGTACAGATATATTAAGTGTTCATATCGCCCACTGCTTTCAGTGGATTGACAGCACATTGTCGGCCGCCTTTTGTCTTATCCAGGGGTCATTAACTTTTAGATGAAAATATCAAGAAAAGAAAGATTCGTCGAAACTGGTAGCAATTACATTTCTTTCTCAGGATACAACATAGCACAGTATTAAATGGAATGTGGAACATTCTATGTCAAAGTGTACCAAGCAGACATGAGAGGATTTGTGTCCATGCCAATATCGATGTTTTCCCTCATCAATAAGGACTTGCGAGACAAAGGTGTGAGTAAGTGGCCTTTAACAAAAGTCCCTCCCGGTCATTTCAAGCCAAGCACATTAGACCTAGCCTGTTGCTATGGCTACAGCCAGGATGGATTCCTGTCGTAGATCAGAGCTCATCCACAGACAGACAGGCAGGTTGAACTCTAATTTCCCCTCGCATGTACGACATAACTGAATGCAAAAATAACACCAACCCAGTGGTCCATATGGCTGGTTCTGGGAGGACCAGCTGCTCAGGGCTTTCAAGGCCATAATCTTTATTTCACATCCTCTGTGAGCTATTTTAATTTCTGATTAGGGATGGACGGTGTGAAGGCAGAAGAATACAATGAGCAGAAAGAGTAAACCACCTGTGCACCAGCATTAAGATTTCCCATTCTTACTATGCAAATCCTTAATGTATCACAATTTTTAACAAGCAAAACACACCCACAAACATCTTTCCATATTTTACCTCTTTTCACCGAGCACTGATTTAGATATGTGTACATTTTTTATCAAACCAGCACATTACAACACCTCTCACCTTTGCCGTTATCCATGCCATGCTTCCTATGAATAGGAAACAAATCTTGTGCATACTAAAGCCCTCTCTGGGCTGCATTAGTATTACCAGGGGATGCAAGTAATTTGATTTCGCCTATGCAAATTGGGTGTTTCAGTCAGTCATTCAGGCAGTAAAATAATTTAGAGGAAACCTTGGCAATCCAGGAAAAGGGCTGTGCTTTTTATCACTCTTGATCCACAATAGAGAAAAATGAGAAACCTACATAAAAATAAATTTAAGCTATAGCTGATAGGATAGTATAGTATATTATAGTTGTATAGTATAGTATAGTATAGTACAGTACAGTATAGGATAGTATACTTTTTTCTTTTTATTGTATCATAGTATAATAGACATTTTCTTCACTGGTTTGTAAATCACTATATGTGTGGATTTTTTTTTCTTTTTTCATTTAGTTTAGTTTAGTATGGTAAACATTTTCTTTGCTGGTCTGTAAATATCTGTATATGTGTTGATTTGCATATTTTTATATTGTTTTATTCATACAGTATAGTACAGCACAGTACAATAAAATATAATATAGTATAGTAGACAATTTCTTCACTGGTTTGTAATTATGTATGTGTAGATTTCTTTTTTTAATGTTTTTTTTTTTTCATATAGTATAGTAAATATTTTCTTTGTTGGTCTGTAAATATCTGTATATGTGTTGATTTGCATATTTTTATACTGTTTTATTCATATAGTATAGTACAGCACAGTATATTATAGTAAACATTTTCTTTGCTGGTCTGTAAATAGCTGTATATGTGCTGATTTTTATATTTTTATGTTTTTTATTCTTATAGTATAGTAAAGTATAGTATAGTAGACCTTTTCTTTGCTGGTCTGTAAATAGCTGTATATGTGTTGATTTTAATATTTTCTTGTTTTTAATTCTTATAGTATAGTATAGTAAAGTATAGTATAGTAGACCTTTTCTTTGCCCTTTTGTAAATATCTATATATGTGCTGATTTCTTCTTTTTTTTCTAATAGTATAATATAGTACAGGATGGTAGTGTACTGTATCGTATTATATAGCGTGATGTTTTATTGAAATGAGATGCTCATTGTAAATCAGTGGGATACTACAATGATCCAAATGAAGACATAATTTCCAGTTAAGTTTGCGGTTCATTTGGGATTTTGACCTGAACTGATTAAAAAAAAAAACCTCCCTGATAACTTTGTTCTGTATTAAATAAAGCTCAGCTGTTAAATAAAGAACAAAGACTGAGGTGATAATTACTCATTATCAGAACTCCCCTTGGAATTAACGCCACCTATAGTTTCGTTTCATCTGCCAGATAAAGGGGAACTGCCATACATCTCATTGATCTATACACACATGCTCACAGCACCCGCCCATGAACAAAGGGAAACGAATTTCACTTACAGTTTCACACCCACTCAAATATGAATCACAGTTACCCACAGATAAACCAACACATGCTGGGCCACCCTACGTCAAATCACCTCTTTAGAGGCAGACCCCAGTTCATACTCTATATTTTACATCATCCCAGCAGCAGACCCTGCCTGCTCTGCCTTTGACGATGGGTTATGCTGATACAGAGAAAAGAGCATCTCATCTTCTGCTGCCAAGGCCTCAGTAGAATCCAACGTTATGCTGAATTTGCATTGCTGATCACTTTCAAGGATGTAGCCACTGGTGTTCCCAATATGATCTTTTGGCAACAACTGAGATTGGGATATTAGCATCACAGCATCCGTTTTTTCTTATTAGATGTCTCATTGATACAGTTCGACGGTGTATCAGGGCCACAGAAGAAAATGGGTGCTTCTATGAAACTGGTACCCAAACACAGGACACGGGGGTCAAAAATTCAAACCAGATGTAGACTGATGTTATGAAGCAAGTTTGGAAGCACTTTGGGTCTATCTGAAAAATAAATATTCACTGAGATAAAACAAAAACTATTTTGTCAGATAAAACACATTTTTATATTATTTTTATACAAAAATCTGCATGTAACATGGTAAAAAAAGGACACTAAAATTACACGCTGCTATTTTTAAAATACCTTTTTATTCTTTCACAGGTACATTTTGGGAATTGAATCAGTTATGCAAGAAAGAGCGTTTCACAAAAATGACTGCTGTTGAAAAATCATTCACGATTTCTTTATGTTTAAATGAGCAGGGGCCATTACTTCATGGTACCGAACAAAGCAGGTCCACTCACTGCTCATGCAGAGGTGGACCTTACAGACCCTGGAGACC
>JAPQRP010000025.1:23992162-24004666 GCA_037367295.1 Apogon hyalosoma
AGTAATCTACACCTGGCTTTTCTGCCTCCGTCCATAATAATATACATTATATAGCCTAAATGTTGTCTAAAATTAACCTTTATTTGAAACATAGTAAAGCAAACAATTACATGATCAAAAACAAATTAATTTTAGCAACAAAAAAAAGTCTCCGTTTTGAATGTCTGGGGTCGCCAGAAATTTGTGATGTTAAAATGGAGTCATGAGTCAAAAAAGGTTGGAAACCACTGGTTTAAGTGCTTGAAAGTGCTTAAAATTATAACTGTGATGTAATTGACTTATTTATTTTTAATATTAGCTCTGCCAGGCTAGATGGCTAGACAGATTTTGAAAAATAAAACTTTATGTCAAAAAAGAAAATTAGCGGGCGCTCTCAGGTCGACTCCAGGTAAATTTTTATCTTAATCTTTGTCTCAGTGCGAGTGTGTCTGGAGAACGCCAAGTGGCTTTGCTTTTTTGCCGGATATCCAACGTGTTAACGCAATAACTTGAAAAATATTGGGTTTAGAAATTCAAAATTTTCCATATCAATCAATATCATGGAGAAAAAGAACTGATTAGATTTTGGACGATTTACCATTTCTAGATTGGCCACAAGGGGCCGCTCAAAAGTTTAAAATCACTAAACACTCTTTTGTTCATATCTGTGGAACTATTTGTCTAATTGACTTCAGATCAAGTGCAAATGGAAGGTCATGACCTGGGGATGCCTCACGTCATGGCATCATAGCTGTCTGGGTAAGGACTGGGGGCGTTCGGGGATATAACGCTAGCTGTCGCTTCCGATGGCGTAAGCCTAGTTTTGAATATGATTTAGTTTATTTGTAAGCACAAAATAAAGTAACAGTTAGTTATCCTTTTTCCTTTTAATTGTAGGTTTTATTTATTTCAATGAATAATGAATTAAAATGTTTTTTCAATTGTAGTTTTCGTCATTTCGTTTATTTCCGTTAACGATAATAACCTCGGTCACAACAAAATGACATCACTGACTGTAAGCCTGGTATTCGTTCTAGGGTGTTTTCCATCCTTTGTGTTTGAATGTAAATGAAATCACTGTGTAAACCCAACACGGCGAAGGAAATATTTATGTTTTCAGGCAAAACATTGCATAAACAGGGCCTCACATTCAGCTTGCTACATGTTTTTTCTATTATCTACGAACATTCCCACCTCTACTCCAATGTGTGTGAATTTTGTTATATACCACCCCCTTTTTTTTACTCTCCTTGTTTGTTTTCTCTTTTCTCTTTTCTTATCTAATAAATCATTTCATGAGAAGATACGAATAGTCCTCTCCTTCTACACCCATTGAAATGAGAGTCAGTGAATCACTTTAATGGGGTTAATGTGCAAACATGTAATAGATGCCGTCCCCAGTGTCAAAATAACACAACCCCCGTTTGAGGTATTCGCAATTTCTTGGTTTTGACTCCCTCGTTTCAACAGTATTGGATGTTTTCGAACTTGAAAAGTGGAAAATGGTGACTATGGTAACCTGACATAATTTGACTGTGGCATATGCAGGACTTATCATAGCAAGTAAAGGGTTTAACTAATAAGATTAACAATGGTTCTTCACAATTTAGGTGTGCCAGTAAAGCTGCGCGGTGACTCAGCGTGCACAATACCCGAGCCCTGGCAGCGAAAACACCAAAATGGAATGATGCCATAATTAATGTGATTAGTTACACCTGTCTTTGGCAAGTCTAAATATCTGCTGCGGGAAAGGTCTTTTGCCGGCGCATTTACACAGCCTCCTTCTCCCTCATCTGCAGTGAACTGTGGAGAGATAATGAGTGATTAAGCACAGGTGTGTTACTTCCAGGACCGAGCATTACCGTGTCGCCGTCCTTGATACCGAACATCCCCTCTGAAATAACAACCCGACAACAGCACACCCAGCTGTGCACTGCTTTGAAGAGGGGTATTACCGAAGCAATAGTATGTGCCGCTTTGACAAACACTGTAGTCGGACTGTCAAAGAAGCCTCTTGTCTCGCAAAGAAATTCAACAATAAATACTGTCTCCTCTAATTTAATCGCATCCTGATCATGCAGTGTAATCATAAACTGGGCCCATCGTATTTATCAGTTTTCCAGAACTCAGCTGCCTCAGAATTGGTTCAAATTATGCACATAATTCAGTGGTAGCCATAGATCTTTTAATGCCCGGAGCAGAATTTCAATTTGAACGAGTATTTCACATACCAACAAGTGAATCATGTTGATGCATGTGGAACTGAGCTGAATTACAAGTGCCATCTTGAAAAGGAAGAATACATGAGTTGATCTACATCACAGTATGGATGTTGACTCAACACGTTATCTGTGCATTTCTGCAGATGCATGTTATAGCAAGATTAAATAGAAGGAAGAAGGAATAATGTCCTGCTGATTTTTCGGACTATGGACAAATGCAGAAACCCCTGTTTGCGTTTCATGTCAGTAAAACGAATGATATTCATTAATTTCATTTATTTCAAGCAAGTATTTTACAACGCAAATGACCTGCATACAACCGTATCTGATAATGCAAATACATTCAACAGAATACATGCAAGTTCAGTATTTCAAATTCATTCACTTATGCTCGAAAAGGAGTGGGAAGAAGGAAATGTATTTAATCCCACCCCATTTGTCATCAATAACTTAGCATAATGAAATTTCAAATACTGATATTAACCCATAAAGATCCAGTGCTTCTTTTGTGTTGGTTCCCAGATGATTTTTTCTCTCTATTTAACCTTTCTTAAGTGATTTATCATGATTTATTATATGATTATCATCTGTATTTTGTGTTTTTTTTTAAGTGTATATCAGGTATTTTCCTCTTTTTCATTTACTGATCATGTAGATGTTGAATAAAGACCCAAAACAGCCATTGGCGAACAAAAGCATCTGCTGATGTAAAATGTTTAATAATTGTTGATCCACTAATCCTACCAATCAATGTTAATAACTGAGATAAGATGCAGTTCTTCAGCTTTAAATCATCATCAGATATGACCCATTTGGACGTTCAGAGGCTCTGTAGTTACCATGGAAACAACATCATCTTCTACATTGATTCACCAGTAAAACCCATAGAGTTGGATCAATGACAGTGGATGGAGATGATTGCTTTTACATTCAGTTATTAATATCTTTGCTGAAAAAGTCACTTTTTCTTCAGTTTTCTCTGTTTCTGATATATTAACCTTCAAGTTTAATCTGAGCTTTTATGAACATTTATATGACTAGCAAATTAAAAATAGGAGAATACCTGATTTCATTGAAAAAATTATAATAAATGGTGATTAATCACTTAGGGAAGGTTAAATACACAGAAAAATGAATTTGGCAACTGCCACCAAAATTGCAGTGGGTCTTTATGGGTTGAAACAGATTAAAGTTGAAGGTTAATATATCAAAAACAGAGAAAACTGAAGAAAAAGTGACTTTTTCAGCAACTATATTAATTACTGAATGCAAAAACCGGCATCTCCATCCAGTGTCATTGATCAAAGTACACAGGTTTTGCCGGTGAATCAATGTTGTAGAAGTTGACTGTGTTTCCACGGTAACTACAGAGCCTCTGAACGTCCAAATGGGTCATATTTGATGATGATTTAAAGCTGAAAAACTGCATTTTACACCATTTTTTTTTTTACACATATTGATAGGATTCAGTGAACAACAGTTATTAAACATTTCAGATCAGTAGGTGATTCTAGTCACCAGTGGCTGTTTACGGGTTAATAAAATATGATTAATAACTAAATGAACACACCACCAACCACAAGATCTCCCGTTGTATGTAAAATGGCCAGAACATGCTATGAAAACCACATATGCTGTTGCTTTTCCACAGAAAACTGAAATATAGGTGATGTACAGAAAAAAGAAAGGGATGATTGTCGGTTGTTATCCGTAGGTATGACCCTACACAGTTTACCTAAAAACTTCCCCATGGAGACATGTTCCGTTTTTATCCACTGAAAAAAGAGGAAGGTGGTGGGTGGTCTCTGTATGGGAAGAAAAAGGCACAGACTGACAGTACAGTGCATCTGAGCAGTGCAACCCCCTGGTATAGAAAACAGATGCTTTCCATGGGGGGATATGAGCACAGAGCAAAGGTAACAGCTGTAGAGGCTTTCAAAGAGCAAAACATAATACCTGCAGAACAATATGCACTGTGTGTTGTGTCTGCGTGATGGTAAATGTGGATAGTGGGTGATAATTATTTATTATTGCACATATTCTCATAAACTGTTTTCTTATTGAGTACAATGACTGTGAGAGTTACATCTTCCAGAATCATTAAAAAAAAAAAAAAAATCTATATATAAATTGGTGTAATTACATTATTGGCAGTCTACCTGTGCTTTTGACGAAGTGATATCAATATTCATTTCCATGTCTCTGCTTTTAGCTGCTGGCAGCACGCTTAGAGCTCATTTGTGGCTCTGAGGAATAATGACACAGTAGTCGGTGTGATACTGAGCAAATGCCTGCTGGCCACTAACAGAGAAGAGTGATATGTTCCTACCAAAGCAAGCTTTCCCACATCAGCCCAGAATTTTTGAATAATCGCACTTTTCAGCACTCTCGTTCAAATTATTTGTTTACCGGTGCTTCTTACATGTTCATTTCTGTTCATCTGTCATGTTCACTGGTTAGCAAGCAAAGCATTTACTCTTTTGAAATGTATTATTCAATTTTTTTTCTCTCTTTATTCTTATTCTTATTCTTATTCCTCACCCTGTACAAACCACATACTGCACTGAGAATGAGACGCTTCAAGTTCTCACCCACTGCTTGTGATTATTTCCTTTTATTATACACTGTAATAATAGACTTAGTGCTTTATTCCTTTTAGAATCCAGTTTTCTTATTTCTTTAGAGGCTGTGAATGGCATCTTAGGCGCTTACCTATCTTGTTTTAATTCTTAAATGTCTCTTTTTCCTGTTTGTAAGAACTATCTTAAGGCAGAAAACTTCTGACTGCTCAGAAATGAAAGATGATCAGTGTTTTTGTAATCAGCATTCTGAACCCTTTTCAGCATTGGCTTCAGTTTCAGAGCCTTATGGTGGTGATAATGTTTTTACATTACTCTAAATAAACTGAATTTTTACCCTGTAAAGCCTGAACCATTAAATCATTGACAAAAAATTCCAGTTCTTTGAAACTGGAGCCTTTATTGGTCCTTCTTAACAACCCAAAAAAAACATTTTTTTTTAAATATCAATTTCCATGTATGAGTTTCAATTTTGTATCATATTTGATACATCAGGTCTCAATGCTCAAATATTATTTTTGAACAAACAAAAACATAATATAACACAAACATGTCTAACAAATTGGTACTTCCTTTAAAAACTGTCAAAGTTCTGCCTCCTTCCTCATTAATGACAGTCTTGTAGTGTCACTGGAAAGGCCTCTAGTGAACGAATTCCTCCTCCCTGGTGGATTATCCGTGTATTGTATGTATCGAATAGTATACATTAGGTTTTTCAAGAAAAAAAAAAAAATCACACTGGTCATGTACAGTTCACATCAATTTATTTACAAATCATTTAAAATACGAGTTATAAAATACAAGTTGTATTCATAATTTACAGCAAGATATGATTTTGTAAAAAGGGTAACCCCAGAAGCTATCCATAGCTTATGAATAATAATAATAATAATAATAATAATAATAATAATAATAATAATAATAATAATAATAATGGATTAGATTTATATAGCGCTTTTTCTATTAACGCATACTCAAAGTGTGTACAGTAGATCAATTATTCATTCACTCACACATTCACACTCTGGTGGTGGTAAACTACATATGTATCCACAGCTGACGGAAGCGTGGCTGCCAATTTTGTGCCTACGGCCCCTCCGACCACCACCAATGGGGTCCCAAGATATTAAACAAAAAGTACAGTTTATTATGAAGACAGTCCTTATTTCTACCAAAGCTAAAACCTAACCCTTGCTCTAAAACAACCTATGGTAATTCCATAAATACAGACAGTATAAAATTTAGACAGTATCAACACATCAGGCACATGAGGCTAAAATACAATGACACAGACTTAAATGAAACATATTTCAAAAGCAGTTTTTGTTTTAATTGCTTTTTAAATATGGACAGGGATGCAGACTCTTTTATGGTGCTCTCAGTCTCCTTCTAAGTCTGCGGACCTTTAACTGTAACCCTAAGACTTGAGCACATAGCATGCAGAAGGCTTCAGAACTCATGTATCAAATATGCTACGTTTGACATTATAGGGTTAAGGAAAGAAAAGAAAAGCAATGAAGCTGAGAATAGTGGAAGAAGCACAGTTTAAATTAACATAAGATTTTCTCCCTTTTTCTGACAAAACTGAAGGAATTCCAATGTTTTTGACCAAAACACATCCCAAGTTCTAACCCGTTGTTTCCTGACCTTGACGGGGACACATAAGGTGAGCTCTTGGAAATAGCTTTTGGAGAGTGACATTAAACTCACCTCCCTTGACGCCTGGGTAAAGCGGTGGTCTGATCCCCTCTTGTTATCCAGCGGAAGGCACATAGTGACTCCCTGACAACATTGGGACTCAATTGCCTGTGCTTATTATCCTTTGGCATAGAAACATCTCACGTCTCGCTCGCTGCACAGGCTGACCTCTATTCCATCACTTAACCGCTGATGATAAGATGGAGGAGACTTGAGCTGACTTATTCATGTTGAACCAATCGAAGGTGAATTCACAGCATGCCAGAGTTCCTGGGTCAATCATGTTGACACATGTCAGTTGCTCATTGAATCCAAACAGTTTTGGTGAAGGTTATTTCTACATATTCAAACACTAGCATTATTCTTCCCTCATGTTTTCATTTAAAGGTTTTTGCTCAACATGAAAATAGTGTTTGCTTTTATTTGAGTAATGCACTTCATGCGCGGAGTAACACGCACAATATCTCATTATCTCATGTTCTGCTGCAGCTTTAGGGTTCTCTCTAGGCTAAAGGTCAATGGTGTAGGGTTTGGTGAGGCTATTGGATATCTGCAAGCTAAACCAATCAATGCTTAACCTTACTGGGGCAGCTTCTACTACAGAGTGTAGGACACACTTCCCTATTTATGTAGAGACTGCAACCCTGTTATGCAGAAGTTATATTTATATATAACTTAATTATAGCTGTGCTTAAATGCAATGCAGGCTGAATTGTTTTTTTATATTATAAAATAGGTAAATGTTTATTTACATAATGCTGAACATACATTATGTACAATATTAAACTTATAGTTATGTTTACATTCAGTTAAGGATAAAGGAAAATACTAGAGCTAGGTTCCCCTTATCCCCTTGGATTATATTAATCATACTGAATAATTCCACTATATTTGTTGCAAAATAAATGGAAAATATATACTCTGAGTTGTGTACTGTCTTCTACATCTGCAAGAAATGTTGATTCATACTTATTTAAATTTATTGGTTTATTTAATAGGGACCATGCATATTTATGAACATTGTTGTATAAAAAATACACCCATGTAAATATGCCAGAATTAGTCAAAATAACTACTTTTCATCTGCAGTCCCAATGCAGGTGACAGAACAAGACATAAAACAGCTAACACTGAAACAGCACTTGTTAACTATAAATTAAAAAAATAAAATGACACATAATGATGACATAGACATCATCAAAAAACAAATTGACATAGGATGATCACAGGGGCATTAGCCTATATATTCACCTCTATACTTACATCCAATTTAACAGAGAAAGTGTATGGATGATGAAATGTAAGTCGATTCAAAGTGAATGCAGCTCTGGTTTTCTAGGAGCCACTGTTTTAAGTGAGTTTTAAAAGCGTTGTATGTCGGACACTCTCTTATTGGAGGGGCTGGCTATTCCAGAGTTCACCTCCTACTACTGACAGTTCGTTTTGTGCAAAAGTGCTGCGTCTGAATGGTATCACACAGTCCCCGTTTACCTCTGCTGTCTTTGGAAAAAGCCATGCGGTGGGGGAGGGGCAAGGTTATGCAGCACTTTATATAAAAAACAAGCATACTTACTTTTTTTTAATTCTCAAAACTTAGAAGCTTATGTCTCTCTAGGATATCATAATGATGACATGACAATGCCTTTTGGTCAAAAGTTTTTATAGTACATAATGATGCTGCAGTGGTGGAATGTAAAAATGGGATGCTGTCTTTGGGGGGGCTTCCCCCAACTCTCATTTCTATGTATCATATATGATTCTTTTGTCTATGTGTGATAGGGCCCCATCCCCTGTTGTTTTTGTTGTTCTGGTTGTTTTTGTCTAAGACAGCACTGTTTGTTTATGTGCTTGTCTCTGCTGGTTTGTGTGTACGTATATTTGGCTGTTCATAATGACGTGTTGTATATGTGAAGGAACAGAAACTGTATTTTATTTTTGTTACACATGGCATAACCTTCCATCCATGTCTCTCTAGCCTCTTTCTTTATATTTGTATCATACACCATATTTTAAAATGGATGAAGCTTCCGTTCACGTGACCCATTGGTTTCTGAAGTGAAGCTCGGTGGGCGGTTCCCACCTTCGCCATCTTGGCAGCGTCATGCGTCTTCGTCACTCCCGGAAATTACAAAAATAGATTCAGAGGTGGAGCTGAGAGCGTGGGGGTGATTGATTGACACCCATCAAACTCTGCGGTGCCTGTAGCTAAGAGCTAACCTGGAGCTAACGGAGGAAGGCAGGCTAAAGCTAAGGCCCGCTGTTAGTTAGGGTTAGGGTTAATTCATGAGCTCAGCTAGCACAGGAGTAGCACCAAGCTGCATTTACTAATTAATGTATATAAATATAATTGCACTTACTGAAAAAACTGAAGCAGATACTTCTTGGACAGTCTGTTTAAGCAATCTATAGCAGAGCAAGCCATATTTGTCCAAAAGTGCATGAAAAATATCCCAACACGAATTAACACGAACACCGCAAAAGCAACCAATAGGTCAGGTTCAGTGAAAACGAAATGGCCAAAGTAGTTTAACATGAGGCCGAGGATGAGGCCTTTCCGGGAGCTAGACACTAGCCACCAGCGCTAGCACTGACAGTGCATCTGACACATGTCAATCAAAAGGACACGCCCCTAATTATACGTAATTTCAAGATTAAATAACATCTAAGAAAATTCACCCCCCTCACAGTTGCCATGAAGTTAAACTTGACCTATGAAACCTAAAATGATTTTTTTAAACATGTGTATTTCTGCTGTGAAATTGGCCTTTTTAACATGGGAGTCTATGGGGACTGACTCCTTTTTGGAACCAGCCCCTAGCGGAGGACAAGTGAACTGCAATTTTTGTCACTTTCAGGTTTGCATCGCTTATGTCCGCCAGAGTTTGCCGCTTGATTTGTATTAATTCTTTTTTGTGTGTGTTTTTGTTTTTTTAATTTTATTTTTGAAAACCTCAATAAAGATATTGACCAGAAAAAAAACACGTTTTTATAGTTTTCTTAAAGAGAGATTCAATGCTTTTAAGTTTAGTCACACTAGTTAGTGACCAGTTTATAAAACAGTACTCAGTGTGCAGACTGATCTCATGAAATCATGTTGTTTGTCACGCCAGTTCTTATAGCATTTGGCGTGCTATACGTATGCATTTTCATCGTTTCGCGTGTTATTCAACGCCATTTGATCACATGTCATAACCGTAACTGCTAACCCTAAACCTAACCCTAACTGCTAATCACGTGGTATGTTAAGCAGTGTGAACATACATGCGGAAAGCTTATAATGCACGCAATTCATGATATCATGTTGCAATGTGTGAGAAGATTCTACTGTATAAGAACAGCTTTGGTGTCAATAAATGGTCTAACTTGTGTAGAATTCTGCACATTTAATTTAACTTTATTTGCTACCTTTTTTTTTACATGACTTTCGAATGCTAGGGTAGAATCATAAATCACTCCTAAATACTTGAATTCATTAACAATATGAAGCTTCTGTCCTCTAAGGAACACATTAGACTGTGACACCTTCATACTTATAGTGAATGTCGTGCAGATTGTTTTTTTAGTGTTTAGATAGAGACATGACTTATGTATATTGACATGCATCAGGTAGGTGAATAATAGCTCTATTCATTTATGAGAAAATGACCAAAAAAAAAAAAAAAAAGTCTGAAAACCCAAATCCAGACCATCCTCAACAGCAATGACAAAGACTGGTCTTGTGTTCAAACTGTCCTGTATATTCGGACTCACACAAAGACCAAATAACAGTACTCTAGCAGGACAGTAACCAAATCGAACCAACATTTTAATCGAATCATAACAATACATATCCCAACTAAATTATCTTATTGCCAAAACTCAGAATGCAAACTCTACAATCAGAGTTTTTTAGTCATTCATGAAAATGTAACTGCAGTTTTGCTTTAATATATAAACACAGTTTTTAGAGACGCAGTTGAAATACTGTTTGAGATGTGAGCGTGAATTAAAGGCGTGATAACATTTCATGTGTTTCTCTTTGACTTTCAGATATGATGTCAGTCTATTCTGTTTGTTTGTTTTGTGATTTTCCTCTGGTAAGTTAATTCAGTATTTAATAACATGTTTACAAGATATTAGAGAAGGACTGAAATCCATTTTACCAGTGATGGTTTTCCCATCATGTGCTCAGCTGTTCATTTATATTGACTTTTAGTCACCCACTCATTGATAATTTATTCTTTTATCTTTTTCATTTAACATTTGCTGCTTGAGAACCCAATTAAAATGTAGTTGAGCTTGTGCTTAATGCGCTGTATGAAATCAAAATGGCAAACTTATGTCTTTATTTAAATGAGAATTATCAGTGTATTAGTCATATTTTGATCTGAAATGGCTTATCACACACAGACACATATCAAAGACATACTTCCTAAGAAATCCCTTAAAATGCAATGTCTTCTTTTGCTGTGTTATTATTCAGAATTGGACCAAATTATTTATTTATGACGATGAACATTTTTTGCAGTAAAGGCATGTGGCCACTTTAAATGTGTGCTCCAGCCATCAGCAGGTGTATCTGCACATCTTCACATGCCATCTGTCACTTTCACGGATGCAAAATCCTGCAGAACTGGGCTTTCAAGGATTTTTTTTTTGTTGTTTTTTGAGGAGGGGGGGACTTAGGCTCACCATGCATTAGCACAACCACCAACAACAAACAATAATGTTAATGTGAACAGAAAGCTCATGGTGTACAGTATAGTTGCCAGGTAACAGAGGATCACAGATGAAGTGCTGATTTTATAAGGTAGATGAATGGAGGTTTGTGATAAAAGTAGTTGCCATGGTAACTTTATTTGGCAATGATTGAATTACTGTTTGCAAAGTGACTTAATGTCAAGATTCCAAAGTTTGATTCAAGTGGCATACGGGGAGAACAAATCAAGACACTGGAAGCACTGTCAGAGGACTAACTTAATAGGGGTTACGTTTTACTTTATGGATTAGATGAAGTTTTATAGCCTTTTATAACCTTTTAGCATACTTTCTGAGTATCAATGCTTTTAATAAAATGTATTTAACAAGATGTAACTGAATGAGTAGAATTAAACTAGTTCTTCCAGAATTTCACAAAAAGAATATATGAGGGTTCATGGCAATAACTGTGGCAGTGCATTTGAAGCATTCCTCTGATTATTTTCTGACGCCTCACTCTTCCCTGCTGTCATACATTACACATAGTCAGTTCTGCCGGTGACTGCTTACAAAAGACATTAAAGAAGAGCCGAACAAAAAAGACCAGATGATCTACAGTCAGCAGAAGAACTCACATTTATCTGTAGTTTTACAACTCTGCATCTTTAGCGTAAAAGCGACGGTGAAAAATGGTCCGGGAGTGGGAAAAATAGCAACTAGAGTTGAATTTTAAGTCTGTCTGTCTGAGCTGTCACACACTTACACACACCCAGCAACACTTGCGTCGACTTGTGTTATTACACAAAACATCCGTGCTGTCAGAGACCAAAGCTATTGGCTATTTGTGGCCACAAGATGGACTGCAACAACACAGCTGACAAATATGCCCCGAAAAAGTGAGATGCATGTAATGTAGGTTGCTTGTGGGAAGCAGGAAGGGAGAAGAAACTGTTGGTTTAAAGAAGGCAGCTCTGGACTCTGGACATCCCTGCACCCCTTCACTCCCACTCTGCTGCAGAAACAAGACAGTTCCCCTCTGCCTGTCTGTTGTCTGAGTGAACCCACCTAACCAGGGGCGTGACTCCTCCCAAACAACCTTTTCTTAGCTTCGATGCTGCACCTAGTAGGCTGCAGATTTATAGAATGAGTAAACAACATGTAATTCCTTGGTTTAGCAAAAAAATCTTATTCCACCGAATCTCACATTAACCCATAAAGACCCAAACACCCACCGACAACCAAAATCATTTATGAATATAAAAAGTTCAATAACTGCTGATCCACTAATCCTATCAATACATGTAAATAATTGGTGTAAAATACAGTTTGTCGTCTTTTCACGGTCATCA
>JAPQRP010000025.1:24008438-24019569 GCA_037367295.1 Apogon hyalosoma
ATGATGTTCAAAGGGATCATGTGGATGTGGACAGGGGTCTGGATCAGCACTGATGTTGGTCTAATGTTCTAAAATACGTGTTTTCATTTCTCCTTACATGTGTTTTTCTTGGGTTTCTGGTCCAAAGGCCTGAAGGGTCTGATGGACTATTGGTATCAGCTGTTGTTCGTCCGTCGTCCATTGGCAATTTTTCAAGAATCTTGGTCTCCAAAGTTGTCAGTCAGAATGACTTGATATTTGTAGTGGAATGTCTTTATTGTAAGGTCTACCAAGTTTGTTTTGGGTAATGTTGATTTTTGATTTTTTTTTTTTTCAGAATTTTTGAAATTTAAAAAAATCCCCATTGGTTTATAATGGGACAAATTTCAAACTGCTATAACTTGAAAACAGTTGAAGATATTGATTTTATTACTATTGGCAATAAATAGGAAGTCACAAATGGGCTTTCACTTACTGCCATGACCTTTGACCTTGAGTGACGCTGAAAGGTCAAACCCAGACTGCAGATTTTGGTATCTTGACTTTTAGTGGTTGTATTTTAAACTTGGTTTTATGGTCATTTTACACTAGTAAAATGTAAATGTGGTCCCTTTCCTCTATAAGAAACAATACTATAGAGGAAAGGGACCACATTTACATTTTACTAGCTTAAAATGACCATAAGGCCAAGTTTAAAATAGCTTTTACAGAGTTTCAAAAAGTTTAATGTCTTTAAATATACCATTGGACTACATGGCCCTTGGTCCTATTTTTCATATATAGTTCTAGGACTTTTTTTTTTTTTTTTTTTGGGCTACTTACAGGCAAGGAACCAAATATGGTAACTTCATTGACCCTGATTTTCTACAGGACAATAAAAAATTTGAAAAATTTCACAGAAGTAATAAAGTCTTGTTATGTCCTCCAATAACATACTAAGGTTGAAATTTAGAATTTCAGAGTATTTCTATGAGTGAACCATTAAAGGTTAATAATGTGCTGCTGTTTTGTTTCTTTCTTTTTTGCTTGTTTCACCCATAAAGTCCAGTGCAACATTTGTGTCAGTTCCTAAATACTTTTTCTCTATTTTTAACTTTTCCCAAGTGATGTATCACCATTTATTCTAATATTATGCTCAGTAGTTTGCATTCTTTATTGAAAATCTGTTATTTTCCTACATTTAATTCACTGATCATGATTAAAATTCATAAAAGCTCAAATTAAAGTTGAGGGTTGTTATATCAAAAACAGAGAAAATGGAGGAAAAAGTGACTTTTTCGGTAAAACATATCATTAACTGAACATAAAAAACAAGCGTCTCCATTCACTGTCATTTATTAAGCTCCATGGATTTTACTGGTGAATCAGTTTTACTGAAGATGACAGTGTTTTCATGGTAACTATGGAGCCTCTGAATGTCCGAGTGGGTCATATCTGATGACCATGAAAAGATGACGAACTGTATTTTACACCAATTATTTACATGTATTGATAGGATTAGTGGATCAGAGTTTTTTTATTTATTTTTTTTTAATTTTTTTATCAATAAATGATTTTGGTCACCAGTGGATGTTTGTTATTTTTTTCCCCAAAGCTGATTTGGATTTCCTGTTAGAAGAAATCACGAGTGATGGTTTTATAAACTGTTTCATAATTACAACTTTCATAACTTTTTGGGAACAAAATAACAGTATCACTCTAATACATTTGTCTTTATCTTTGTCGTATCATATCCGTCTCTACTCACATTCCTAATACTATTTATAGATTTAAAGTGAAGAATATACAACCAAGGATTACAGTGAGAGATTATCTCATCTAATAGCACCCATTTCAGTAAGCTTTACTAATAATCCTGGAGTCCAGAGTCCTCTCTGGGTCCGTCGCTTCTTACCCATTTTCACAGTCTGCACATTCTCACATCATAAACACTGCTTATAATAGAAAGGCAGAGACAAAGACGTGAGATTTATTTTAGCACCTCAGCAGAGACATTTTCCTGTAAATGAATGTCTGCTTGACTATCTGGTTTCAGTCCACGAACAACCTAATGTTGACAAATTATGCTGTCTTGTCAAGGTGGTTTATTTATGGTCGGCGTACAGTACCTATTGTGGGCACAGCTCAGTGACTTGATGTTATGACCCACCTACGCCATCTTACTTTTTAGCACTCCTACTCATTCTGTCATCTGTGTTCAATATACCAATAACTTTTCTGCAAAGAAATATACATTCAGCTCCTGCATGTAGCTCCTCTTCAGTTCATGATTCTTTTTCATTTATACCTCATGCAATTGCTTTCCTACATAATTTATATTATGTACCAAAAGCTGATATTGGAGATTCACAACTGTTTCGTATTAAATGCCTTAGAGCGGGGATGTCAAACTCATTTTAATTCAGGGGCCACATTCAACCCAATTTGATCTCAAGGGGCCAGACCAATAAAATAATAGCAGAAGAGCCTGTAAATAATGTAAACCCCAAATTTTTCTCTGTTTTACAAAACTGCGCACAGAAAAAATACATTAAATTATGAGAATATTTACATTTATAAACTATCCAAGCAAACAAGATATGAATAACCTGGAAAAAAAAAAGCAATTTCTTGAGGAAAAAATGCAATTTTAATAATATTAAGCCTCAACGTATTATTTATACATGTGCATTATGGATCGGATCTACGAGGCAAAAAACATTTAGTAAAAGGCACAATATTGTTAAAATTGCACTTCATTTTCTTTAGACATTTTAGGTTGTTGGTATTTGTTCAGGTTATTCACATTTTTTATAAAAGGATAGTTTGTTAATGTAAATATTTTCATAATTAAATGGGTTTTTTGCACTAAAACAAATAACAATGTGGAGTTGTCATTATTTATAGGCATAATGCAGTATTTTTTTTCCACATTAAACCAAGAAGAAAATGTGGAGTCATTATTCATAGGTTATTGAGATTACATCGGTCTGTATGTGGAACCCAAACTAAAGGGAGTTCGACATCCTTGACTGTTAACCCTCTTATTATCCTCCAATATGACCAACACATTTTACCCTTGGGGTCAATCTGACCCCAGGGATATTTGCCTCCAGAAGATGATTTACATAAAATTGTTGACCAAGTTTTTGTGTCAGGCATTTATTTGTTTATTTGTTAAATACATGAATTATAGTTGAGTTGATAATTTTAGAGGGGAGGCATGTGTAGCTGAAAAAACTTGGATGTGATCAACTCGTAAGCCTACATTGGCTTCCTCATTTTGGCAGGAGTTCACAAGTCCAGGTGTTATCCACATGCCCACACCACCAGAGGTATCACAGTTCTGCTGGGAATAGTTGCTTTCTCTAGCCCCCCGTTAGGGATCAACTCAAAAGTATTAATGCTGCACCTGCAGGTGTGCGGATATTAGGTCAAACACACAGACAGGCACGTTTTGCACAGATAAAACAGCTCGGGGTCAAATTGACCCCAGCAGAACACCAACGCATGCAATATGTGTTCATCATGATAAGTTTATGCTTAATCAGTTGTCCCCATCAAAATAGGAAAAGTCATGAAGCAAAAAAAAAAAAAAAAAAAGCAAAAAACAAAAAAACCAGTCAACTATTATTTTTTTGAACGATAAACATGGAATGGGGTCAAATTGAGGGTTTTTGCACTTTGTAAATTCATCCCGGGGGCCAGATTGGAACCTTTGGTGGACTGATTTTGGCCCACGGACCACATGTTTGACACCCCTGCCATAGAGTTATCCAAAAATGGTGAGAATGAAAACAGCCCTTTTTCCACCTTGACACCCCCCTCTCCCTCTTCCTCCTCTTCCTCTTCCTCCTCCCTGCACAGTGTTTATTAAATCACAGAGCACATGAATGCTTTATTAAATGAGAAAATATTGAAATTCAGACATTCCTCTCCAGTCGAGTTTGTTCTCACACTCTTCTGCTCTTAAATTGATTTCACGCTCTGTGGCTATCTGCATGGGAAATAATGTGCAGCATTATTAACTGGGAGAGGGGGAGGAGAAAATCACAGGGGAGGACAGGAGGCTCTGACAAAGAATCTGGGCCCCAGATAAACGCTGCCAGTCTGTCATTAAAGTTGCATCCAAATCTAAAGTGGGTATTCAGTCTAAATTAGCATTGTTGTGTCGGTGCTGCACTTCTCTCGCGATTCTCAGAGTGGTGTGGTGTTTGTCGAGGAGGCCCGTCCCGATCAGTGTCTCCACTTTCGTTCTCAGTCTGATGCGCCAAGGACGCTAACCTCCTCTGGCCTCATCAGGGTGAAATTGATTTTGATCTTCTCACTGAAAGCCTCGGTTCAGGGGAAAGTCATCAGCTGTACGATGTAATGATGGCGGGCTGCATAAACAAACTTTAAGGCGGAGGCAGCGTAACAGCTTGTATTCAGCCTTTGTGAAAGGTTTCTGTTTAATCGAATGGTAATGTGCTACAAGACGGCTGTATACGAGGGAGACTCAAAAAGGTCTCAGACAAATATTATAATTTCAAAATGTGGAATGCACAGCCCCAGCAATTCCACACAGAAGGAATCTACGGATGGAAACACAGATTGTAAAAGTGTTTAGACTCTAATGGAGCTGATGTAGAAAAATATAGTTATTTTGATAAATTAACTTTTTATTATATTTGTCAGAGAACTTTTTGACTCTCCCTTACACACACATTAGAGAAAGAAGAACTTTCAGGGCGTCCAAACTGACTACTCTTTTTCTGTTTTGTATTTTTTGTGTGTGTTGTCAGTCAAAGCAGCCTATTTACTGTCTGTAACATTTTTTTTTTTTTTTAATCTCTGGCGGTTTTGCATGTTACATACCATTTATCTCTTGACAGTTTGCACAACTACTCAGAAATTACACATTTATGTAAATATATATTTTTTTCTCTTAGTAATAGTAGTTTTTTAATTTTTTATGCTCATTCTCCTTTGCATGCCATTTTTAAATGTCACTTTGTTTTGTAGTTTTAATTTCCTTGTTAGAATAGAAGAGAATACAACAGAAGAGAAGAGAAAATTATTATTAAAGTATTTTGTTTCTATTTTTATATGTCTTAAATTCTCCTGGCATTCAGTGTGGAACAGCAAAGTAAGATTTTCACTGTCAAGTTTCTTTACTGAACACATGACAATAAATCACTTTGAATCTTGAATAAAACTTAAAATAGTTATTGTCATTTTACCATAGCACCCACACTAGTCCACAGTTTAGGATCATTAAAGGTACACTAAAAAAAAAAAAAAAAGTGGTGCCAGGCATGACAAACCCCACCCCTCAAATGTATTTTGCCCATAATAAGTAAATGGGAAGATTTCAAAAATCATTAAAAAATTTGAACTTTGACCTACCTTTTCCAAAAAAAAAAAAAAAACTATAGTTTTGCTGCAACAGTGTTAACAAACAAATAAACAAACCAAACCTAAAACCATACTCCTTGCCTCCCCCTTTTTTTTTTTTTTTTTTTTTTTTTTTGGGGGGGGTAAAAACAATAAGAAAACCATTTGACTCAGCTGTGATGAGACACATCAACACTGGTGATGATGCACATAATGCACAACTGTTGAAGAAATCAAAAAAATAATCTGTTGTATCGACTTAACAATGTTTTCTCAAGTGGTTCCACGAAACATTATCAAGTAAATGTTAATTAACAACTTTTTGTACAATTTACTTAATAGCGTAAAGTATATTGTAAAAGAGTACATTAACTAACTTCAACTTAAAAATGTTAATTTTTTTTTGTATTTAGCCAACATTACACAAATGTGATATGGTTGAGTATAAAACATTAATTCCAACACATAAAAGCAATGCAAATATACTAAGAAAAAGTAACGTTATGCCATTAAGTTCATTTTAATTAATAAAGCTTAGTTTATCTAATTTGAAATTCCTAAATATAGTAAATAGAAAAATCAACAAAATTCAGAATTCAACAGTTTTATTGAGTTCAACTTCAGTGCTGAGAAACATTCAAAAATGTGTCGTAAATATCACCATTTAACAATTTAACAAACATAAAAATGTAAGACTACTGCGGCTCCAAATGCAACCAGTGCAGTAGTTAAGGCATCTGTGTTTAATACACTCTGGTACATAAACTAAAGAAATCAGTGAAATTGTTTATTGGACATATTGTATTAGTTTCAACCGCAGCAGGAGCATATATGCCAAACATTTATCTTAACTTTAAACACCATGAGTTTTAAACTTAACTTTTGCAGAAAAGAAGTTCCAGAGAACAAATGAGCAGCTGTCAAACCCACAGCTTAACTGAACAGTTGAAATGAATCACACAAACTACAGATCCACACAGGCAGCCTGCAGGTCACACTGGAGGCAACTGAACACACACTGATCAGGAGCTCTTGGATTTATTCCTGCAGTTGTTTTTGAGGACCTGGATTTTGTTTGACACGTGCTTTGGAAGAAGTTCCATTAGGATGTTTTGTATGAACTCAAAGGTGTACTTCAGGTCCGATAGATAGCTCAGGTTCAAGTCACAGATGATGCCAAAAAGGAGAGCGCGGGCTTGGCGTTCCTGAAGCCCTGTCACTCCTTCAACTACGATCCCAACATCCAACAAAACAAGACAAAAGGAGTTCCAGTTTTGAAAGCTGCACGGGGTCTAAGGATGTGTGGGGTCTTCAAAGCGATTCCAAATTGACACACTCTTTTTTTTCTAAAGGGCTATCCACTGTAAGAAACACAGCTGCATTAACATAACTTAGAATTCCCAAAAAAATTGACATTATTTGAGATGTTCATATTGGAGTGACTACACGGTCGGGACAAATGCTACTTAATAGGATTTATTTTGGACATAAAATGTTTTATTCTGCAAATTTCAAATGAAAAATTCTGGGGGATGGTAATTTTATAATGTTCCAAAGTTATTACAAATGTTCAACGTGTGCGCCGCTTGTGACGCGGCACACATCAAGTTGGTAGTGGACTTTCTTTTTCCAGCCTTCCTCTTGAAACTTCTTATGCCACGTCCAAATCTGCTTTCCTGTTGGCGCTTATTTATGAAATTTTCTAACAAATTCATGTACTCATTCACATTTGACTGAGTCTGGGCGTACTTCAGTGCACAGAAGGCCTTTTCTGTTGCAGTGCACGTCTATTCCTGAAAGCAGAACGATAAAAATGATTACACGTTTTTGAGCAAAAAGAGCAAACAAATCTGAAACAAATTATTAGGTGATGAAATGATGTCAATTTTTTTGGGACACCATGTACACTTGACTTTGCGGGTTTTCACTTTCAGACAATGCAAAAGACTTGATTTAATATAAAACATTTGACTTTTTCCAGTAAATTAAATCAAATACTCCAGATTATAATCAATCACAGTGACGTTTCTTTTTTTTTTGGGTGTAACCACTTCCTGTTTTCAAAGCTTTTTGAGCCTTCACACCCATTTCATGACATCCTAAAGCAATGCAAAAAGCACACCAGGTGGAAAGAGGTGCTCAATCCACCTGTCCATCCATCAGATTCCACTGAACCTCATTCATTCAGGTCTAACTGAGGTCCCAGACTCACACAGGGATTCACTGTAACCAGATCCATCTCAGCTGTTTTCTAACAATGCAGCAGTTTTCAGATTCATGCAGTGGATGGAGTTTGGCCTATTTCACACTTTAAATGATGTCTTAAGGTTCTAAAGTGTAAATTTTTAAAAACTCCAGTTTATTTAAATCTGTGTGAACGGACAAAATGGGCCGAAAACAAAGGCCATTATGTGCATGTCTGTTGTTTTGTGTAATGAACCTGCGTCTGAAACATCAATTCCAGTTTGCGTATCAGTCTATGACCTGCAGTAGATCGGGGTCAGCATGGATACCTTTGGGAGATGGACTGCACCGGTGTTACGTACAAATTCACATCATGTAAAGAATGCACTTCAACAATTAACACTTAAAGTAACTTGTTTATTACTGAACTTGTTGCTACATTAACCCATGTAGACCCAGTGCTACTTTTATGGCACCTCCCAAATACATTGTTCTCTCTATTTAACCTTTCTTAAGTGATTTATCATCATTCATTCTAATATTATCCTCTGTATTTTGCATTCTTTACAGTGAAAACTGTGACAACCTTCCAAATGCCATGTATACTTTTTATGCTGATGATACTGTCATTTACTGCTGGCCTTCTTCAGGCAGTAAAACTGGTTTTAAATTCAGGAAAAAAAAAAAAAGAAAACAAAAACTAACTCGTGGTATTTGCACATAAACATGAAATAATTGAGCCGATCACAACTGCCCAAGGTACTCAAATAGAATTAGTACCTAGATATAAGTACCTTGGAATTCTGATTGATCAGGAGCTAGGGTTCTATTATACTAACAAATCCTGCTTCTCCCTCAGAGCAGGTAAATAACTTGTGTCAGCTACTTTTTTTTTTTTAAACCAACGCTTGATTTTGCAGATGTTCTGTATATGAGTGCCTCATACAAATGTCTGCAATCTTTTAACACTGTTTATCATTATGCATTACATTTTATCACAGATTGTTGTGGTCTCACTCACCAGTAGTCACTTTTCCATTGACCCTCAAATTGCGCAAATATAACTTGCGCATAAAAATTTACCTAATGGATAAATGACAATTTCGCCAAAACACTCATTTTTTGATTAAACGTTTTTGCACTGGCAATAGGTGGTTTTTGGGGCGTTGCGCAAATGGCATATTGCCCAAAACTGCAATGGAAAGACCTTTTTTCGCAACTAGAGTCACAGGAATAAAAAAGACCGGATGTTGACAGACATTACAACAAGTGAAGAAGAAGAGTTTTAGAAGAAACATGGTGCAGTATATGTGGACACACCAGGAAACCCAATAATTTTTCAATTTATTACAGGATAGAAGGATAATACATAATAATAACAAGTATATCTGTGAATCAACACTATTTATGTTTATCGCCATATTTATGGGCTGGCTTCTCGTGTCGTCTCGCGATAATAAATAAATAAATCATTGCATTTGTGAGTTAATGGAAAAACCGACATTGCACACTTCTGTTTTTTTTTTTTTTTTTACATTTAGTAAATGTCTGTAAAGTTTTGCGCATATGTTCGATGGAAAAGCGACCGCTGTGAATTGGACACTAAAGCTGAGTGGTGTCGTCTTTCCGTTGGACAAAGACGAACTCAGGCTGAATTCAATGAAGATGTGTCTTTATTCAGCAAAGAGTCGAACAGCGTTTCACCGTTGAATTCACCGTACAGAACCCCCAATTCAACAATACAGTTCTTTTTACGGTACACAGAGATGTTTACACAAACATAAATGCGTGAAGCTTTATGATAGGTTCAGACTCATCTGCAGACCCCAGTCCACTCCCAGTCCACTGGCCTTTCATATCTACACGTAGTCCTGTCTGAAGGATTTCTCCCATGCCAAACCCCAGACTTCGTGGCACCTTCAGAATTATTTATATAAACAGGTTCAGAATGTTTTAATTTACGGATTGATAAGGTCCAGTCTAAGGCTGACTGACTGGTGCTTTCTCATGAACGGCCTCGCTCACAGGCTGAGTCTGTACTGTGACATTTTGCTGTGTCTTATGGATCAGGTCAATGCATTACAGTATTAGACATTAAAAAGTCAGTATTAGATTAAGTATTAGATCCACAGTGGCCTTCATTAAGCTCCCAAAGGTTCACCCACCGGTTGTCCCAGATCTATAAGGCTCTTCTTGGGTTGGTTCCGTTATATTTGTCTTCTCTTCTTCAGAGAACCAATAGCCCTTGTGCCCTACAGATATGTGATATTCATTACTTGAATGTTCCAAGGGCTCGAACAGAAATGGGGAAGCGAGCCTTCCCTCTGCCTGGAATGCTCTTCAGTCGGAACTAAAAATACCAGAACTCATCTCACTACAAGCTTTTCTTACTATTTTACTGACTAGACAGTGAAAATCCTTTGGACAGTGCCTGTGTTTTTAATTTGTTTGCTGACCTCAACCGGATCTTGCACTTAAAATAATAACAACAGTTCAGCAGGATTTTAAAGTGCAGTGTAGTTTAGGTCACAAACAGTTCTTTTGTGAGACATTCCTAAATGACCTGTCTTTCATCATGGCATGTGCTGCTTGACCTCTTGGCCATGTCGCCCTCAGAAAAGAGATCTCGACCTCAATGGGATTTTATCTGGTTAAATAAATACAATTTTAAAAACCAGGTATTTCCCTATATTTAATTTACTGATCATGTAGATGATCATAAAAGCTCAGATTAAAGGTAAAGGTGATTATAGCAGAAAACTGAAGAAAACCAACTTTTTCAGCAAAGACATCAATAACCAAATGTAAAAACAAGTGTCTCCAACCACTGTTATCTGTCAAATTACATGGGTTTTATTGGTGAGAAGATGACAGTGTTTCTACGTTCACTACGGAGTCTCTGAACGTCCAAATAGGTCACATCTAATGACCATAAAAAGACAACAAACTGCATTTTATCCAAATTTTTCAACATATTGATAGGTTCAGAATCATTTTAGATCAGTAGATGGTTTTGGTTACCAGTCTTTTGGGTCTTTGAGGGTTAAAATCCTCTGCGTCTGCTACATCCAGTATTAACCAGTGTCCACAGTTTGAAGTACAGCAGAAACTATGGTTTTTCTGAGAGTTTGGACCTGTTTGGAATTGTTCTGATGTTGTCATGTGGACAGATATTTTTTAGAAAATATAGTAAGAAAATATCTTTTGAGAAAAATATCAGTGTTAGTATGGACAGGACACCAGAATGGGGGTAAAACTACACTTCAGAATGGATGCGGTTTTGATTTGTGCTTAAGTTGTGTTTCCGTGTGCAAACAATGAGGCCGATACTTGAGTTCAGTGCATGATTGCTGATTGTTTTGTTTTATGTCATGTGAAAGTACCAATCTTGTCTATCAGGCTCTGAATTACACACATCCCTGTCCTGGTTGACTCTGTTGACAGCTTCTGGGAAGATAAATTCATGCATTTATCAACCTGCTACTGACTACATTCACGGGAGTAGAGCTCTTATTCGAGGACTTTGCAACAATTCAACCAACAATTGTCCAGCAGCATTATCAACTAGTGCTCGGTGATACCACACTTTCATGACTTGATACGATACCAGTGG
>JAPQRP010000025.1:24019669-24030205 GCA_037367295.1 Apogon hyalosoma
AAAAGACATCTCACATGGCAAATACTGTCCATGTAACAGCTTTAATGTGCATAACCTTTAGTGGCCATTTTTTTAAGCAATGAAATTAGTTTAGAAAAACACAAAAATAATGAGGGGGCTGACAGTACGGGTATATCCCTAAAATCTCCCTAATCCTCTGCTATATATAAATCTGTCCATGATAATTGGTAGACAGTTGATATGAACTCAATTTGAGCTACATAGAGAAAATGGACATTTGTAAGATGATCAATATGAACCAAATTTTATCTCAATGTGCCTATTATTGCTTGATTTATGTTCAAAAAAACTGATTTTCAACTTAAGTGCCCACATTTGGATGGCTTGCAATACTCTGAGAAGCTGAAATCCGTAGGGTTCTTCCACTAGGGGTCCCCTATGTTGGTTATCAAGGGAGAAGAAATCCAACCAAATCTGTCGGAGTTATCGCGTTCCCATGAAGGACATCCGGCGGTGCCGTTTGGGGTAAAACCATTATATCTCTGAAACTCGATTTTGTGGATATAAAATAAATGAATAACATAAATACTAATAAAAATATAAAAATAAAACACAAATAATAAATTGAAATATGAGTAAAATAAAAATGCCAAAATAAAACACATAAATGATAAAGAATTAAAACGCATATGAATTAAATAAAAACAAAGAAATAACACACATGAAAAAAACAAATAACATCATTTGAATATATTCATTGAATACATTCAACTCTAGAGACCTTTTATTTGTTTTAACAAGACCTACACATTTCACATTTTTATAACGAAACGAAGATAGAAAATAATAAAATTGACGGCTATTCTGACAGAACTGTGCTAATTTTCATGTGTTTAAATGTTGTCTGTGTTGCTGCAGTGTTGCACATTTTTACTACACAGGCTACACTTTACTGTAGTTTTATCCACAGGTGTAAAGTACACCTACACCACACTCCTCTTTGTCTCTGTCATGCTCTCCTTTCAGACACACACAGCCGCAGACTGAACTGTTGCTAACAGGATAAAAACAGCGAACTGGAATTATTGCACTTGTGGTCACATGACATGGATGGACTAGTTCAATTTTCGGCTGCCCGGGGGGCGGGATGGGGGGGGGTGGTACAAAACCTTGAAGTAAGTTACCCTATAAGATTCAGACATGACACCGACGCTTTTTATTTCACATTTCACATAATTGATCCTCAAATGAGTAGTGTGTGAGTAGTGATATATCGATACCACAGGATCGATAAAGCCCACCACTATTATCAGCATCATTCATATGTGTTAGAACGAACTTCAGTTCTGTGTGAAACTTTGCCGCTTGTTCGGATGCAGATGATTTTCATTTTAAGCCTCAGTGAGTTCAGTGCTTGTTGGTTGTAAGTTTGCCTTGATCTAACAGTGCAGCTGATGGAGGCGTGGGTGTTGGAGAACAGTGTTGAACAGCAGGTGGTGGCTGCTCCAAAGTGCTGTGGTTCTCCTGAGGTTGGATAGACATACCTCCCGCCCTCAGCCACCTGTGGGCAGATCAATTGCGCTGTCAGCCCAAATGCAGTTTACTGCTGTTTCCAGTGTTGTTGCTGTTAGGTTTGTGTGTAATGAGGATCCTCATCGCTTTGGTAAGTTCTGTGTTTTGGCTATTTTTGTCAAATAAATGCAAAATGTTTTATCAAATAAAAACATGAATAAGTCTTAATGATTTTGTAATCATATATCTTCCTTATAAGTTCGATCTACAGAATACAACACTATTATGCAGCAGTTCAAGACCTACCAGCAGGTATTTCATTTTAGTCAACTGATGTCAGACAGTAACGTTTTTTTGGACACTATCCTATATTTTATACATAGACCAGGAGTTGGCTGGAGCTTATAGTAGAGTATAGTATTATAATAGAGCTACAGCTGTGGGATTTTTTTTTGATTCAGTTTCATTAAATGACCATTTAAATAGGAAACAACAAACCTGCTGAAACAACAATAAAGAATCTACATAGAAATAACAACAACAACAACAGTATAAAAGTATATGCAAAGGATATGGTATAAAGTATAAGTATATATACTGGGGCATTGCTATCAATTATGGACCCCATGGAAGGTAAACGTTGTGGGCCCTTCAGAAAATAAATTATCTATAAAGTTGTCAGAGCAGAGATGGGGGTGTATGTGGGGTAGAGAGTAGAGGTACAGGGGTGCGTTCAACCGTAAATGGTGTGAAACTGAAAATGAAACTATACTTTGGATAACTACCGGCTTCTACACCTCTCTATATCCACTGGGCCCCCTGGAAATGCTGGGCCCCATGAATGTGTCATGTTTATCCCCCTTTACAGCACAAAAGTATATATATATATATATATATACTCACACACAAACACACACGTATATACACGTATATACAATATACAACAAATTTGTTTACAACTTACTAAAAACTTAAGATGTAACTAACATACAAAAAACTACACAGAATATTTGTTTGTGTAAAAGCTTAAAAGTTTAAAAGAGTATGTGATGGTTCCTATGAAGAAAAATGAATATACTGATATTTTCTATCTTTGTCCTTGTCTTGTTCATGTTGATCTTGCATCATGTGCGTCACAATAAGTGTCCGTGTGAAACGCAACAGTGGAGCTAATGAATATTAAGGAAACAAAGCTTCAATTCAGGAAAATTGTAAATGAGATTGTTTTTAATTGATTCAAGTCAATTAATTGATAACTTGTTTCAGGTCTATATTATAGTATGCAACAAAAAATGAGTAAATATACATGTCAAATCAAATTTATCAAGTTAAAGGTCAATGGAAATTCCCCCTCTGCTCTAAAATAAGTCTTCATTGTTCAGTAGTGAATTTTACTGAGCAGTTTGATGCTTTGAGGGAGAAAACTATCACTGCACTCTGGAAGAATCTGACCTCAAGAGAAGGACCTTCCAGTGGTGTTTAGGACATGACAAAAACTATGGAGTTGATCGTGAGCTAATGCAACTTTTTTTTATGTGTGACGGCGGGACCTGAAGCCATTAGACTGAAAATTGACTTTTCGCCAAGCAGGGAAATTTATTGGCAAGCTAATTAGCTTTAGAAATTAACCATCAGCTTTTATTAAGGAAGAGAAGATGTAATTTTTTTAAGTTGTTGAACTTTTTGCAGAAAAACCCTGTTAAAATTGATTTATAATGCACTTTATATACACACACACACACACACACACACACACACACACACACTGCGGTACTTTATTATGCCTTCTATCCTGACTAAAGGAGTTCTTAAATGTAATTCTCAGAGTGATTCAGATGTACGCTACGTATCAGAGTTTATGTCAGCATATAATGTTGATGATAAGAGCATGCTGGGAATAAATTCAGTGACAAAGCCCAAACAAATACATTCATTAATTCACTCACTGTTGTTTGTGTGGCAAAAAAAAAAAAAAAAAGCACAAAACATGACAGCTTGAAAACACATTGAGTCAGATAGCTGGCAGCAACATTTCAGGGAGAGAACATCAAACTCCTCATCAGCTGCCCAGTTTCACAAGTGGAATCCTTTGATGATGGCAGGAAATCAAATTACACAGTTTGGGTTTGACTGAACGAGTTTCGGGCTCAAATCTTGTCTAAGACCGAACTGTGTTGATTAACTAGTGCGGGTCTTTGCTTCTCTGCTGTTTCATAACCGTCTGCTCAGATCTGCTCGGCTAACAGTTAACAGCTAACAACAAGAAGGTGTTTCAGGCCTTAATGTGTTCTTCTTTTCAGTCGCATAATGCCTCGTTGCGCGTTGTGCAGTTATTCGTTGCCTTTATGTAAGAAATAACTTTCTGTATAGAAGATGACGATAATGGCAATCTAAAATCTGCCTTTTGTTTAAGGTAAAGGTTTTGAAATTCTTCTCATCAGATACAATGTGTTTGAAACGACAGATGCACAAGTCACACGGGTTATACAAGCCATGGAAGTTACAGAAGTTGCTCGTGTAACTCTGTCTCCCATGACGTGTTGGCATTCCATCCATATCTCTGTTCTTTGTTCAAAAGGCAGAGATTATGTGAGTTTCTGTTGCATTGCTCTGCTGTCTCACATAGGTTGGTATTGTAGCGGAGTGCTTCAGTTGCACCCGTGAACGCAGCCCCAGGCCTGACTCCTCCCCTCAGTCAATCGTCTAACCAGGGCCAAATAAAAGGCAGCTGGGCGCTATGTTCAGCTGCTGCCTCATTCTCTGACTGAACAGTGGTGGCTGTGTTTTGCTGACAGGTATGTGTCTTTTGTTGGTTAATAGTAAGGTTTTTTTTTCGGCATATTTACTGGATGGTTTTTGTTTAGCGGTGTGCTGCAGAAGCCCGGTGCCACCCCTTAGGTCTCCCAAACATTACCCGCTAAAGGTGGTGAGTACTATGAGCTATAAAGTCTCACATTTTCAGCATTGGGAACCTAAGTAACTTGTGTTGTGTTCTTTATAGGTTCACCTGCTGCTGTTCTGCTTGTGTGTGTGGTTTTTTTTTGTTTTTTCATTTCATTTGAGTTGTGAACCAACCGGGTTATGTTCGATTTGTTCAATTAATTTTGTTTAGTTGTTCTTTTTAGCAGGTTGAACCTCAACTGATGGGAGGCTAGGCACTTAAGGTGGGGTCCCTTCACTTTGTGTGTGTGCGTGCGCGTAAATAGGATCACCAGGGAAACGAGTGTGGGTTTCCACCAGGTTGCTGTGGGTTTGACGTGCTACACTAGAGCTGAGTATTGGTGGCACTCCACATGATAGACTGCCTTCCTCAGTTGACCTCTTCTTGGCTCTTACCTTTATTTAACTTGATTAGTGGCAGTTTCATATTTTTAGTCACTTTAAAAATATTAATGAAATTGTTTTAAAAGAGTTAATAAAAACATGCCATACTAGTTTTAATGTGTATTCTTTTTCCTCCCTCAGTTATTTGTAGCTGTGCATTTTAAATAAACTTTTTTTTTTTTTTTTTTGGTCTTTGAAACACGTCTCTGCCCTTTTATGAAAGCAACAAACCTGTTCAGACCTTGCAGTAATTGGTTTCATGTAGTATTTCCTGGGGTGTAATTCCCAGGTGGCGTTGTCACGATTACATACTTCCATCATTTCAACACCGCTCCGCTACAGTATCACTTAGATCATGTATGCAAACATGCACATTACGTAGCTAAAGCTAACTTGCTGAGACATCATGAATGGCTAAATGCTACCATATGTTTGAACTTTGCAGAATGAGGAAAACAAATACATGATATTTTGTCCAGAACCGACTGGAATGTACATATGCAAAAAGAGGAGAAACTGCATGAACAAACAAGCAAAGGGCGGTTAAAGATTTAAGATCAGGGTTCGGTTTACTACATTCTGATCTCACAAGATGAATCTGAGAAGAACAGTGTTGTATTTAACCAATAAAGACCCAAACATTCAGTGGCAACCAAAGTCCTCTACGGATCTAAACTGTTTAATACTTGTTGAACCATTAATCCTATCAATACATCTAAAATGCAGTTTGTCATCTTTTCATGGTCATCAGATACGACCCATTTGGATGTTCAGAGGCTCTACCGTTACCATGGAAACACCGTCATCTTCTACAGCATTGATTCACCAGTAAAACCCATGGAGCTGGATCAATGACAGTGGATGCACACACTGGGTTTATGTTCAGTTCATGATAGAATTTACTGCAAAAGTCCATTTTTCTTCCATTTTCTCTGTTTTTGATGTAACATTAACTTTAATTTGAGCTTTTATGGACATTTATAATTGGAGAATTAAATGTAGGAAAAAATGATTTTCTCTTAGGAATGCAAAATTCTGAGCATAATATTAGAATAAATGGTGATAAATGACTTGGGAAAAGTTACAAATAGAGAAAACATTATTGGGAACTGACACAAATGTTGTACCGACTTCACGGGTTAAACAAGCAAAAAAGGAAAAGAGAAAACAGCAGCATATTATTAAGCCTTTATAGTTCACTCATAGAAAAACTCTGAAATTCAAAATGTCAAACTTACTGTGTTATCGGAGGACATAAGACTTTATTACTTCTGTGAAATTTTTTATTGTCATGTAGAAAATCAGGGTCAATGAAGTTACCATATTTGGTTTTACAAAAAAGCCATTTTTTTTCTTCAGTTTTCTGTTTTTGATGAAATAAACCTCAACTTTAATCTGAGCTTTGATGAACATCTACATGATCAGTGAGTTAAATATCAAAAAATATTTGACAGTGCATAATACAGAGGATAATATTATAATAAATGGTGATAAATCACTTAGTAAAGGTTAAAAACAGAGAAACATTCTGAGACACAGCTGACACAAAAGTAGCACTGGGTATTTATGAGTTCATATTGTACTATCAGCAGTATCTTATATTCATCTACATACACTGCCCACCCAGGAAAAAAAAAAAAAAAAGGCAAAAACACTTTTTTTTTTTTTTTTTTGGAACCATTTTACCTGTGATTACAGGAAGTATTCACCATGGCAACATCTACATCACACAATGCTTATGTAATGTCACAATAAAGGTCAGAGGATTTATTTCCATCCAGACTTCAATGAACAACTCTATCCTAACATACGGGCAGCTGTGGCTCAGTTGGTAGAGCGGGTCACCCAATGACTGAAGGGTCAGCGGTTCAAGTCCCGGCTCCGACTGTCCACATGTCAAAGTGTCCTTGAGCAAGACACTCAACCCTGAATTGCTCCCAGTGGGGATGACAGCTGCCGTCCATTGGTGTATGGGTGAATGTGAGGTTTTGTAAAGCACTTTGAGCTATAGAAGTGCAGTCCAGTCACCAGATGAATCCTGGTGTTGTCATCTTGGAATATGTCTGTGTCATCAGCAAAAAAAAAAATAAAATAAAAATACACCGACGTCCAGACCTGGTCACTGAGTATATTTAGGATCAGCTGACTTTATGGATATATAAGGTTACTGAACCTAGACCAGATCAACTAAAGCAACCCCAGATCATAACACTGCCCACACAAGCCTGCACTGTAGGCACTAGGCATGATGGGTAATCACTTCATCTGCCTCTATTCTCATCCCTCTGGAACAGGGTCAGTCTGGACTCATCAGACCACATGGCCTTTTTCCATTGACACAGTGCAGTCTTTATGCTTCTATCAAACTGATGGTTGTTGTGGCGCCTGAACTAACATGAGTTTGAAGGATTGGGAGAAATACTATTTAAACATGGGATACTTTTTATAACAAAAGAGCAAAGTCTTCATTTATGACAGTGTTTCTCAAACTGTGGGGCAGGCTGCCCCCCCCCTAGGGGAGGCGCAAAGGCTTGCCAGTGGGGCGTGGGGTCACTCCTTTTTTTTTTTTTTTTCTTCAGGTTAGAACATGTCGCAGGTGGAACTAATGTTTAAGTACTGGAGCACCCTGGACTCATTTTAGGGACGTAGAACAAACAAATCTACTGCCATGGTGATCTGTCACTAGAGTAGACAAAGAGTTTAGGTTTGGAGAACAGACAAGGATTGGACTGGAAAAGAAAAATGTGCAATATTTCTGTTTTTGCACAGTGTGTACAGTTTGCACTTTAATGTTCTCATGTGCTCATTGCAGCGACTGATATTCAAATGTTCATCTTTGTGACCAAAATTAGCTTGTTCAAAAAAAAAAAAAAAACAGTTAATTTACTGTCGTAGTTGTAAGTTGCATTCCCTATTTTCATTTGGAAAAATATTCTCAGGGGGCAGTCTTTTTGAGTTTGTTGTATTATCCAAGCAAAAAAACTACGTTATTTTTAATTTGAACAAAAATGATTCAAGGAAAAGCAAAAAGTATTGTTACGATATCGATGTTCCTATCAATAAGAGTTAGAATTGTACCAGTATTATTTATTTATTTCAAACATGCAAAGAAACAAAATAAAACAAGACAAAGCAAAATAAGACAAAAATAAAATAACATTTAAATGTACAGAATCTATCTTCAAGTACGTCCAAGTCTGAATTTTGCACGGTCGAAAAGTGTGTTACAATGTTGTTGGGGTTGAGGGGGGCCTGGAGATTTTTCCTCCTCCAAAGGGGAGGCCCAACAGAAAAAGACTGAGAACCACTGCTTTATAACAACACCTGCTGCGTATCTGATGAGTAAATCCAGTAAAACTTACATAAAAACATATAGAAGTGTAAACGTTATGTCCCAGTGTCTCAACAGCTGGCAGAGCAACAACTACAGCAAATCTGAATGTCATGTGGTATGTAAGCAATTTCTACTTGTATCCTACAGACTGAAACCTCAAGATTCAGCAAGGATGTACAGATGTCCATAAACTCCAGGAGCTCCATTTAATGCACATTCACACATTCATTCATTCATTTTCTGAGCCGCCTAATCCTCGAGAGGGTCGCAGGATGCACAGACATAATACTTACAAAATGTTCTTGCAACTCAGAAAATTTAATTTACACACATGGAATTTCTTCACGTTCACATCGAAAAAAATCCAGCATCAGCAAGACCTCTTCAGTACCCCCCCATAAAAAAAATAAAAAAAAAATCCATTCATGTACGTTCAATTCACTTAGTATGTCGTAGTCACTCCTGCCTGCTCCAGATGCACCAGTGGCTTAAACAAAAAAAAAAAAAAAAAGCAGCAGAACACACAACACAACAAAACAAGGGCAACAGGAGCCATTAATTGGGATCTGAAGAGGATCTGGTCAGCAAAAAAAATAAAAAATATTAAAAAAAAGAACACACAACAAACCTTGCAATCTGGCTCATGATGACACAGAAAGTGCTTTTTAATCTAACAGAGAGCTTTTGAGCCGTGAATTAGTGTGTGTATGGAGTGGAGGTAGTAATCCTCGGGCCTGGCATGAGCTCTTGCTCTGAGTCCTCCTACGCTGCTACAGGGTAATACAGATATGAATTCTCTCCCAGTCTTTGGCTTGTTAGCTATGTATGAGAATATTTGTAAATACTACTGAGTGAAATCACTGTGTCTGGTCAAATGCTGAATAATGTTTGCTGCACTACTTATTGGCCCCGCTAGCTTTTGGCCATGTGTCATCTTCTCTGTCTAACAGTGCTACATTAGGCCAGAACAGGACTTCATGCTCCATTTGCGTCTAAATACACTCAGCTTAGTGCAGTGACCTTGGAGCAGCTTGACATCTGGTGCCTTGCTCAAAGGCATTCTGACAATGATGGAGAGCTTGTGTAATGTTAGCTGCTCTCCAGTCACTGGCTCAGATTCCACTTACTGCACTACCGACACTGACGTCATCATATTAATATTTCAGCTCAGTTGCACATTTGAGTTTACCCACTTTCCAAATTGAGGAAGTGGAATACTGTGTTTCCTTTCCTTCTTTTTTTTTTTTAGGCAATATTGTTTCAGCTACCAAGTGACTCACTCTGTCTAGCACACAGGAGAATAGGGGAAATAGACAGTGAAGGCTGCGGACACATTCACAGAATATGTGTCTGGGGAATTGAAGCATTGCTTTGGAGGACAGTGAGTGAGTCTCCAGTCCCAGCAACTGCTCCGTACACCTGACCAGACATTTCTGCTGTCCTACTGTCACTTCACCAAACTGCAGCGTCCCTGGAGATGAAAGTAAAAGCAAAGACGAAAATAGGCTGAAAACTACTGTTCACGGACTGTCTTAAACTGTTCCTTTTCTTGGAAATACTAAGATTTATGTCAGCGTTTACAGGTAATTCCTCTTCAGATTTCTTAGTTCCATTTTTGTTTTGTTTTTTTTTTTACGTATTGTAACTACATCCAAAGGCAGCATTTTAGAGCCTTTTACCAGGGTCAGTCTGAATGTCTCTTTACACATCACCACTAAAATAAATGGCAAAATGAATGAATACTTATTTGTAGAACAGACTGCTGACATCTAGTTTAAGAAAAACTACTGCCATGATTCAAGCACTTTTCTACCAGCTCAGGGTGACTGTTACATGGAGCAGTTTTTCCTTAAAAAAACAAAAAGAAGAAGAACGACCACAGGTGTATTCTGCCCAATGGACTTTTAAATCACTACCCACACGCTAGATTTCATTGCAAATACAAATGGATCAAGTGTTTTAATGGCAAAATTTAACGCAAAAATACATCAAATTAGGAGTAACTGTAGGCAACTGATGAGTGTATTTTAATAAGTTTATTTATTTATATGGCACTTTATAAGACATAAGATCGTCCCCTTAGACCATGTCTACTACTATAAATAATGTTGGTAAGAAACTGATCATGTTGATAGATATTGACGTGATTTGAAAAAGAATCAAGATGGAGTGGAGATGTAAGTAAAACAAAAAAAAAACAAAACAAAACAAAAAAAAAACAATGGTTGACTCCTAAAATGAGATAATGCTTCAGTTGCCAATTTTGTTTATTTTTGATTTCTGCTGAAAATTGTATGCAGAACAATTTTTTATGAACAATACTTTTACATGAGGGCAAATGTAGAATTTTACTCAGTATCAAATTATTTCTTTTGTCAACATTATGGACTCTTATAAGAATTTAT
>JAPQRP010000025.1:24040671-24055381 GCA_037367295.1 Apogon hyalosoma
ATAAACAGTACCACAGTGCTTCAGTTTGAACATTTGACACATAAACAGTACCACAGTGCTTCAGTTTCAGACTCACAGTTTGTCATGTCTTTTATGTGATTGTCTCTCTCAACTCACCATATATTTTTTATTAGTACGTTTTTATTTTTATCAATCACTAGAAATTTCAGACAACCCCATTTGAATTCCAGGCGACCCCCATGGGGTCCTGACCCCAAGGTTGAAAAACACTGGTCTAATGAAATCATGTGCTATTTATCTGTTTGGAGACTTGTACTTAACTTACTGCTAAACACACATAGACCTCTCACAGACGGTATAGATCACATCTTTGAATAAGGATTGGTAATGTGAATAAAAGAAGTCACACTCAAGGTTTTACTTTTATATTTTAACTAATGCAACCAGCCCAACCTTTTATCACTGTATGTTCATTTATTTATTTACCTCAGATCCCCGTAACTTACTACGGTTTCCAAAGTTACTTCTCTATCCTCTAGCTGTTCCACAGGGACGGTGGGTGAAGGGTTTATCATATCTCAAGTAATCAATACCCCCTCTTTTCCTCACCTCTTTCATTGCCCAGATCAATTCCTTGCATCAAAAGCGAACAGATTGTGAGTAATCTACAAAACAAAGATGTTTGGACCTTTTAGATACTTCACTTTGAGCCTATCTTTGTATCTTAGAAGCCAAACTAACAACAAATGTAACTGAGGTGCAGCATGGTAGCGTACTGGAGCCTTATGTGTTTTCTCCAGGTCTCTGATTTAATTGAAAACAGGTACATATAGGATAGTTGTCCTGTCAGTGCTCCTAACCATAGTACTGATGAATATATGGAGTTGATCCCAGAGTGCTAATTCCTAATGGTAATGCTAGGTACTGTGTGTATATTACCATGGGTGAAATGCAAAGACTGATAATTCAGAGACTTAACTAGGGCTGCACGATATTAAAAAAAAAACTGATATTATGATTTTTTTTTTTACCCTGTGATATATATATTGCGATATGAAAAAATACTCAGGAGGATATAAAAGCTGTGTGGTGCTGAAGTAAATTGTCAAAAAAAAAATTCTTTCCTCTCATTGTGGCAACAATTGCAAGGCACTATCGACACAGACCATGTGTTTCAATATCATCCTTCTTGTAGCCAAAATAATTCCAGATAACTGACGTTGCTTGTCTTTTTGGCACCAAGTCTTCGTTTTTAGTGATTTTCTCTCATTAAATATGGGCCTCCTAATCCTGTGCCTCTGTCAGGTCAAGAGGCATGTTGGTTTTTATAAAACTATACAATGATTCAGAGAGATTTTATAGAAATGTTGTGAATATGAGTGATTTTTGTCAGTTTATGACCTTTTAACAGTTGTTTTATTGCATGTGTTTACTTTTTAGCAAGTGGTGCTCGGATGTTTTATGGCAAGAGGCGGTAGATGATGGTGTCCAATTACACACAAAGGTTGAAATTTTGAATTTCAGTGTATTGTAATGAGTGCCCTATAAAGGGTTAAGTCATCTACACCCTTCTGGGTTGTTTGTCAGATTTATTTAAGGTCACACAATTCTTTTAGGACACCATCTAGTCTAGTCTAGTCCAACTCATGAGCATTTCTACAAAGCCTTTGTGTGCGTTCTCCTGTTGTTGCGTACCTCCTGCTGTTCAGGGAGGTCGTACACATGGGCAGAGGTGAAGTTCTTATTTTTTGGAGCCTTTTGTGTCATGTTAAGAAGAAGAATGAAGTCTGTTGAAATCCAGATAGTGATGCAGGCTTGATGTCGTGAATAATCCTGAAGTTAAAGATCTAACATCTTTGGTGTATGATACTCACACAATAGGTTAAGATACACTAGTCACTTTGCCATTAGACATATGTGCAAAACTTTACTGATATTCACTAAATGTCGAAAAAACATAAGTGTGTAATGTCAATTTTTCCATTAAATTACAAATGCAATCATTTATTTATTTATTATCACAAGATGACACAAGAAGTCATGCCATAAACATAGTGATCACCATAAATATTGCATTGATCTATAGATGTATTCATTATAATTTTATATTACCCCCCTATCCTGTACTAAATTAATAAAATGATTCAGTTTCCTGGCATGTCTACACATACCGCGCCATATTTCCTTTAAAACTCTTTTTCTTTGCTTGCTGTAATGTCTGTCAACACCCATTTTTTGTTTATGTGACTCTAGTTGTGGAAAAAGGTCTGTCATTGCAGTTTTGCGAGATATACCAATTTCGCTACACCCTAAAAAACATTTCTTGCCAGCGCAAAAACTTTTCATCCAAAAATGAGAGTTTTGGCAATATTGTTGTTCTTCCATCAGGTAAATGTTTATGTGCAATTTATATTTGCGCAATTTGAGGGTCAATGGAAAAGCGACTAGTGTTGTTTCCATAGATGGGCAGTTTAGGGAATATACTAATGAGGGCTGTATTGATTTCATATGGATTGTCACAGAACCAGCTCTCAGGAAGCATGGTCACAGCTTTCACCAAACAAGACATGTTTATGTTTCTTGTAATTAAAGGCAAAGTCTTTAAGATTTTCTGTAAAAAAAAAATACTGCACTGACTGCAAAAACAACCTTCTGTCAGTCTATGGTGGTACATTTACCTTCAGAGACTCTGCCCTGTCCCTGTGTTTTCTATTTTCCTCTTGTGTTGCTGTATTCAGAATGATTCTTGGCTCCTTTTTTAGGCTTTAAGTGTGTACTTCTCCTGTTGTTGTTGGTGACACACACGGCACATATGAGAAAGCTTGTTCTTTGGCAGTATAATGCTTCAAGAACATTCGTCTTAACGTTTGAGTGCATTTATTTGTGCTTTCAGAGTATAAACATGTGACTATGGATGGGAATCGAGAACTGGTTCTTTTTGTGAAACGGTTCCCAGTACCTCGATTCTTTGGAATCGTTTGCCTGCCTGCTTAATGATTCCGCTCATTGATACCGCCTTCGTTGAGCATGCGTGATGATGTCACACGCACGCTGCATTGTTTTGGTCAGGACGTAGCCAACATGGCATTGAGGCAGAAACGCTCCAGAAAGATGACACCAGGGCCACTTGGAACATCGTCAAAGCTTCCATTTCTTCAACAGGGGAAATCTCTCCAATATGCTCAAACATTTGTCCACAGCATGCAACAAACATCCTGCCCCATCACATAAAAGTTTCCAAAGGAAGAGAAAAGGAAATGAGGTGCACAACAATGAGAGACATAGAGGAATTAGTAAAGCATCTTAAGTTTTGGTTTCACTTAACGTGCCCCCCCCCCCCCGAACCAGGCCCAGCATCATCAATCAATCAGTCAATCAATCTTTACATATATAGCACTTTTCATACAGTGAAGTGTGGCACAAAGTGCTTTACATATAAAATCAGTACACCCTCCCATCACCACCACCGCTAAACACAAATACACATGCACACACACACCCCACCATCCATGTACCCAGTTTTTGTATGAATAACAACAGTAAAACAAAAAGAAACAGGCTGAGCACGGGGGGACCATAAAGCAAAAGAGGAGGCGCTATCACAGGGAGCCACCCGTACCAGGGATCGGCCATCGCCTCCAGCGACCCAGCACCGCCAACACGGAGCCACATCCTGACCGGTGAGGGAGGGCCAAACCGCCACCGCATTACAGTGGCAGTGACCCCCACTCCACCAGGGAGGAGAAGACCCCAGGGAGGCGCCACAGCCACTGGAACCCAAAGCCACCCCCCAGCTCGGAGGGCCCCCACTGATGAAACACTGGAGAATATAAATAAAAACATAAAAAAAAATAAAAAGAAGCATTGGTTAAAAGAATATGAATATAAGTATAAAACATGTATGTAAATGTAATCTACAGATAAAAACAGAAGCAGTGGTTAAAAGTCAACTTAAATACTATCATCTGTCATCTGTTATTATTATTTGTGCATACTGTATATGGTATTGTCTGTGCAGAGATGGAAATATTAAAAAAAACAGTTAATGCAAACACACCCCTTTGTACGCTTTTATTCCCTCACCCAATGAAAATCAGTAAGGAATCAGATCGATAAGCAAAATCGATAATGGAATCGGAATCATTCAATTCTTATCGATTCCCATCCCTACATGTGATGGTGTTAATTTTCCTCTTTCACTCCATTTTTTTCTTGCCACGCTGCTCGCTCACCTCATCCACTCAGCTGCTCACTCTACCACCGCTCTCCTTGTTTGCTGAGCAGAGGGAAGACCAAGTTGAAGAGTTGTCTTCGCCAGTACAAGTGAGAAAATGTACATCATTTGGGTTTAATGCATAATGTAACACTAGCCATAATAATAATGATAATAATAGCAACAATAATAACAATAAAAAAGTTGTTATATTGTTATGACTATTACTGTTACCACCTTATTATAACTTTTATGCTGTGACTATTAAATTATACATATATGCAGCATAATTAGCTACTTATTATGACTATGATGATGATGATGATTATTATTATTATTATTATTATTAATATTATTATTACTATGTTGCTACTTGTTGTTTCTATAAGTTCTTTACAATGTGCTATTTGCCTGTTTTTTTCCCAACACTGTTTTCTTTTTTTTTTTACAGTTATTGTTTTACTATTTTCTTGTAGTATTTCTTGTGTATATATTCAATGTTTGTGCTGCTATTGGAACCTTAATGTCCTGAGGGTTTTGCCCAAGAATCAATAAAGTTCTATCTAATCCAATCTAATCTAATTTAATTTAATCTAATTTAATCTAATCTAATCTAATAATACTGAGGAGGTGAGCATCATAACAATCATGATCATAATATTAATAATAATAAATTGTGAATTAGGTGCATTTCCATAGGCTGGTTGGTATTGACTGAATTCAGGCAGTATCGACCATGTTACGCATGAACAATGGCAGAGGAACAGCACATTCAGTTGCTGTTTTACAAATAAAGTGGTGTTTCATCTTGTTCTGTCTTTGGATTCTACGAACTGAACAGTTAAGTATTAATCCTTGCTTACAGGGACCTTTATCGAATAAGCATAACACACTTTGTGTCTCGCCACTAGCTCTCTCAAAACAGTCCATGTTGCAACAGCATTTTACAACAACAATCTCATTGTTACAAATGGCTGTGATGTTTTTTTTTCACAGATGAAACCCAGGGATAATTTGTCAGATTGTCTATTTACACCCCATATGCACACAAGATAATTTTCATGCTAAATGGCAGTGTTGCTGCACTTCAATGTGGGAATGTGGAGTTTGATTCCTGATGGAGCCATCAGAGGGAAATGCTTCCAAATGTTTGTGTCCAGAGTGAGAGGAGTCAACCACAATGCATGCCTCAAAGACCTGGAGGCGCACAGGAATGGCAGACTGCAGCCAGTTACCGCCTCTCCTCCTTCACTCTGCTGTAGTGCACCATGTGGTCATAGAGGATGTGATGGCGATGGAGTCATCATCATCACTGGTGGGTTGATGTCCTCAGCTGAAACAGGAAGTACATCCTCTGGTATTTGTGTGATGAGGCAGCGGAAACATCAGAATACAATCATCTCTACTCTTTGTAAAGCACTGAAATGTAAGGTGTAACGCTTTATAGGGCAGTCATAGAAATACTCTGAAATTCAAAATGAAATACAAAGCCTAAGTGTATTATTGGAGGACATAACAAGACTTTATTACTTTTGTAAACATTTGTATTGTCATGTAGAAAATCAAGGTCAATGAAGTAAGTGGCAAAAAAAAAAATCCATGAAGCAAATATTAAAAATACAAGAAAAACACATGTAAGGTGAAAAGAACATCACTTTTAGAACATTAGACCAACATTAGTGCTGATCCAGACCCCTGTCCACATCCATATCATCCCTTTGAACATCATTCCTTACATTAGTACCATTACTTCATGGTACCGAACAAAGCAGGTCCACTCACTGCTCATGCAGAGGTGGACCTTACAGACCCTGGAGACCACATTGGACCTCAGACTGCTGCCTCAACTGTCCTCACTGGAACTGCTGCTGTCACTGTCTTGCAATGTATGTGGAAATGACCAAATATAGTCACTTGCCCGATAAAGGGTTAAAGGTGTTGTGCCTAAACCAGGACTTGAGTTGGTCAGTCTCCCTTTTATAGGCAGAGATCACAGACTGTGACAGACTGATGTAAGAAAAACAGAAGTACCTGACATCATTTATTCTCCTCATCAGTCCATAACATACTGTCATAAGTACCAGCTATGGCTGGAAGCCCTGCGGGCAGATCCAGGATGGTACCAGGACCAGGCAGGTGATTGGTCACATGAGTTAAATGTTTGTGTAAATGTTACCGAAGGGCTGAAGACATTTTCCCAATTTTTTTTCAGACATATTCTATTATTGGGAATACATGTAGTGATTATGTGTTTTGGTATTTTCTTGTCTGTGTTTGGTGAGATGAAGAATTTTTTTCACAATATTAATATACAAACAATATAGATATATTATTCATCATTCATTCATCTTCTGAAACCATTTTATCATCATTAGGGTTGCGGAGGGTGCTGGAGCCTATCCCAGCTACCTATGGGTGAAGGCGGGTCACACCCTGGATGAGCTGCCAGTTCTAGATCTATTATTTTCTAATATTTTAAACTTTACACTAGGATAATAACAACATTATTTGATGCGATGCTGGATTTTAGTTTCTCCAAAAGGGTGAAAATCATGCTCACTTTTCTATGCCGGTGCTGTCGTCCAGTGGTGGTAGACATGCTCACTTGTTAGGCCAACGGATTAACGGAGTTTTTCTAAAAAAGAAAGTCGCCGATGTAATTCAAGCTTCGTGAAGCATTATTTGCTATACAGCTTAGATTTAGCCTGACAAAAATGAGACTTCTTCGCAGTTAATTTAAAAGTTCTGAAGATCAAATTGTGAATCACTGGTGTGAAATAAACTAGATGAGTGGTTCTCCATCTTTTTTTGAACAAATACCCTTTTATGTCATCATGAGCTACCCCCCCCCCCCCAAAAAAAATAAAAATAAAAAACTATATTGTGACTGGGGGTGGCGTTATAGTGCTCCAGAGGTAACGCCCCCCTAACTTCACCTTATCCTCCTTGTTGCATCCATCCTCCAAAACAAGTTGTTGAGCAGGTGGGACGAGTGGGTAGAGTCATGGAAATTCGCAATTGACAACATGCTGCTTGATATTGACAGTTATACAGACTAACACCCCCCATCTCTCAAACACCCCCCAATGGTGTCCCAATGCACCCTGGAGGGCACTACCGCCCCCTTGAGAAACACTGAACTAGACAGAGAAAAAGTGTGAGAAGTAACGCAAAAAAAAAACAGAAAAAAAACACTATTTCCCTTAGCCATTACATTTCTTTCAAAACATTATTTTCTCAGGCGGAATATTTTTTACACATCCACCTAGTTCATACGTTAAATGTCATTTTGATAAGAAAGAACATTTATTCAAATCAGGAAGATCAGGTGGTCATAAGTTGGGTATTTATACATAACAGGACACAAAATGTCCTCGTCAAGGTACGTCAATCATTCTTTAGTTGCCGCTTCTCAGAGAAATGTCCTCATTTTTTCCTACGTACTGTACCGCTGCCAGTTCAGTTGATTATCTGAGCTGTAGAGTGAAAAATATTCAGTGCTTTTCACATATTTCTGTGTGGCATTTCAATGACAGAATATTAATGGACACCGATAAAATTAGCAGATTTGCAGATTAATGAAAGCTCAGGTAGCCGCACCATCCCCTTCAGTGTCATTGCACTTTCTTTATGCGAGGCAGGATGCAGAACCAGAGCGGTGTCTGTTGGTGGTTGGTGGCTGAAGCAGTCAGAACAAGCAGTGACTCACTATAAAAGCTGATATTTGAAGTCTGAAGAGAAGCTTTCATGGAAGAAAAATACCAGATGTTGCGGGCTGAATGAAGCCTTACACCCGAGGCTTTTGAACGGATGAATGTTTGTCAGTAGTTCTTGACGAGATCGTGGGGCAACACTTCCAATGAGTGGATGTAAACGGTCTTCCAGAGCAGCCATTTTTACCAACCACTGAAAGGGCTTAAAGCAAGATGCAGAAGAACCAGGCTCCCCCAGGGCCTTTCACTTTCCCTGTTAGGTGATGTTAAGGAGGTGAGCACAGCTGGCTGGACTCATTCTTTCCACTTTATGCTTTCTAGACATTACAATTTATCTACAGGCTAGCAACTGTAGACTCATCTTCAAATGCAAATTGCAGGAGGTCCAGAGATGTGACGGACTAACCTTTTTTTTTTTTTCTTCCTTTTTCTTTTTGTTCTGTGGCGTTTACTGAACTGAGCAATGACTTCTCTGCAGAACTGAAAGTGAGAGGAAGGTCTGTAAAATACACAGTGCTTCATATTTGCTGAAATTTGAGAAAAAAAAAAAGTTTAATTGCAAATGTCTGCCATTTCAATGAGGAAACCAAAAGTTCTGGACAATTTCACCACGGATGTGTTTGTTACTGGCTGGTGTACTCGGCGCTTACAATGACCAGCACAGACTTAAGCTGATCTAATATTTATGAAATGCTTTCCCCTGTTGGTGGCAGATTCAGTGACTGAATGAGGCTGACAAAATACTTGATTTAAGTTCAACTTTTCAGACACTGAGCATAGCAACAGCAATGGCACTGTCCGATCCTTTCTTCATTTTGCAGAGATGGCAAAGAAAACAAAAAAAAAAACCAAAACATGTTTAACCCATAAAGACCCAGTGCTACTTTTATGGCAGTTGGCAAATTATTATTTTTTTCTCTATTTAACCATTCTTAAGCGATTCATCGCCATTTATCATAATATTATCTTCTCCATTTAAATGTTTTTCCCCTGTGAAAATCAGGTAGTTTCCTATATTTATTATATGAGGCTTATCACACCAAAAACAGAGAAAACTTTAGAAAAAGGGACTTTTTTAGAAAAATCTATCATTCACTGAATATAAACCCAGTGTGTCCATCCACTGTCATTGATCCAACTCCATGGGTTTTACTGGTGAATCAATGCTGTAGAAGATGAAGGTGCTTCCATGGTAACTACAGAGCCTCTTTCATATTTTATATCAGTGAATGATTTTGGTCACCAGTGGATGTTTGGGGTTTTATGGGTTAATATCTGATAATAGCTTATAGGGGTGCAACAGTACATGTAGTACCGTTCGGTACGCCCCTAGCGGTTCGGAACGTGCATATATCGTGGTACGGCTCATTTCTCATTTTCAAATGACATTTCCGGACAACTCGTGTTTACATTGGAGCTCTGCAAGACGACTGACTTACGGAATTCTACTGTCACTGGTTAGAGCTGGCCGTGGCGCTCTGTCTGGGCGCTGCACCCACTCTAAATATCAATACCATTATAGTAGTATTTTTTATTATTTACATCTTAGCACTTTGCTTATATTAGATTTTGTCCTTGAGCCAAATGCAATGAAATGTCATTCTGTATACACTTGTGCATACTTGAATGACAATAAAGTTTGTCTATGTCTATGTCACATTAGTAAAACCTCCTCTGTCGTCACCATTTTTCTTATTATTATTGACTTTTTTCTTCTTTTCAAAAAAACTTTACTCTTCATACTATTCTGCCAGTATAGTCATTAAGAGTGAGGCCCTCTGGTGGATTAATTGAGAAACACTCATGAAAATGTAAAGGACACATAGAAGTATGAAGGCAGTGGTGCATGATAACATTTGAAAGAGCTGTACCTATTTATGTACATAGAAGCAAACATAAATGAGCCTTAAGCTCTCCATCATCTCCCAGTTAGGTACCATGAAGTAATGGTACTAATGTAAGGAACGATGTTCAAAGGGATCATGTGGACATGGACAGGGGTCTGGATCAGCACGCATGTTGGTCTAATGTTATAAAAGTGATGCTCTAATGTTCTAAAATATGTGTTCCTTTCACCTTGCATGTGTTTTTCTTGTATTTTTTATAATTACATCTTGGATTCTTTTTTTTTTGCCACTTACAGGTAAGGAACCAAATATGGTAACTTTATTGACCTTGATTTTCTACATAACAATAAAAAATGTTGAAAAATTTCACAAAATTAAAAAAAAGTCTTGTTAAGTCCTCCAATAACACATGACGAAAAATTTGAATTTGAGAGTATTTCTATGAGTGTCCTACATACGTGTCAACACTATTCATCTTTCTTGTCCACTTTTTACCCCCTGTCCTAAACCTATTGAGTTCCAGTACCCACAGGAAGAGTCACCATCCTCACTGTGAGCATGTTTTCGAAAGACATTTTCTTTTAATCCCTGACAAAAAGTAGGCGCTTCCCAAATTGTTGAAATACTAATTAATTTTTTGCCTTTTTCATGGTGATCCAGAGGAGCTTAATGATTGTGTGAATGTATTAAAGGGCTTTAAGTACATCCAGACATGTAGGTTATGATGAACAGCGGGGGGCTGTCTAAGACGTTACCATGCAGAGACACAGATAGCGATGCACTTTTGTTGGCTACTAGTGCACAAACAACACTTGCTTACAAAGGCTCTGCCCAAAAGCTGAGGAAATTATGACAGACAAAGGGAAAAAACAAAACAATCAAAATATGGGATATATTATCAAAGAACAGCCCTGAATAGAACATGAAGTGCTTTGACTTCTTAACCCATAAAGACCCAGTGCTACTTTTGTAGCAGTTCCCATATGATCTTTTCCTCTAAATGTACCCCTACTGAAGTAATTTATCACCATTTATTGTAATACTATTCTCTGTGTTTTGCATTGTTTCACTGACAATTATGTATTTTTCTATCTTTAATTCACTGATTATATAGATGTTCGTAAAAGTTGAAATTGAAGTTGAAGGTTATTATATCAGACACAGGGGAAACTTCAGAAAAAAATGACTTTTTCAACAAAATCTATCATTAACTGAAAATAAAACGTGTCTCCATCCACTGTCATTGATCCAACTCCATGGGTTTTACTGGTGAATTAATGTCTTAGAAGATGACGGTGTTTCCACGGTAACTACAAAGCCTCTGAACGTCCAAATGTTTCATAGCTGATGACCATGAAAAGACGACAAACTGCATTTCACACCAATTATTTACATGTATTGATAGGATTAGTGGATCAACAGGTATTAAACAGTTTCGCTGGTGGACGTTTGGGTCTTTATGAGTTAAATCCAACACTCTTCTTCTCAGAGTCATCTTGTGAGATCAGTTTGTAGTAAATCGGACCCTGATCTTAAACCTTTAACCGCCCTTTGCTTGCTTGTTCGTGCAGTTTCTCCCTCTCTTTTTGCACATGAACATTACAGCTGGTATGTTCTGGACTTAAGTGTGACAAAATATCATGTATTTGTTTTCCTCATTCTGCAAAGTTCGGAGGATTTGGGTGGAATTCACTTCAGACTGCGCTGCCAAGCAAACAGTAACATCACTGCATGCCTGTGTAGATGCATGGATGTAAATGAGGGAATATTCATACAGCTGGCAAAAATCTGCCCCCTGTCTTTGCAAATAGACCATGTTGCAAAAATTCACATTGAATTCACAATGATCAGCACAGATTGTGTCAAACTCACTTCTCACTGAGTCTCTTGCTTTTTTCTCTTTGTCTCTTTTTTTCCCTCTAAATCCTCTCAGTTTGTGAGGTTTGAATGATATTTGATTAATATTTAATGATATCAAGGATGACATCTTCAGTCAGACACTGGGGAAAGATCAAGTGAGTCTGGGGTTTATATCAGACTTTCAGCTACTTAAGCATAAAGGTGTCATGACCCTGCTTCATTACTAACACACTCCCACCTGGAATATGAGTTTAACAGCTACAGAACACACAGCATTAATAACTATCTAACACCAACTGATCTGATTTTTATGAATTTGCTGCAGCTGTGCTGTTGATAAATGTGCACAGCCTCTTTCTCAGTTTAGAGACATACTTATGGCTTCAGCTGATGTGTGATGCTCCTAATGTTCCTCAGATATATTCAGTGACACCAGAATAATATACACTCAAGGGATTTAAAAACTCACCACTCGATTTTGAACTTAAAACAACATAAGAACTTTTTTTTTCTTTACCAGTTTTTTTTTTAATATTCTCACAGTAAGTAAACACATTGTGCAGATTTTCAGCACCAGAAGTTGTTGAAAATCACTTTTCTGGTTTTTGGTTGCGGTCTTGAGTCTAAAAACAATAACTGTGGTGTGTTTTTAAATCCCTTGAGTGTCATTTTAATATCCGAAAAAGCCGAAAGGTGAAGCTCTCTATTTACCGGTCGATCTTGTTCCGACCCTCACCTTTGGTCATGAGCTCTGGGTAATGACCGAAAGAACGAGGTCATGAGTGCAAGTGGCTGAAATGTGTTTCCTCTGCAGGGTAGCTGGACTCAGCCTCAGACATAGGGTGAGGAGCTCGGACATCCGAGAGTAGAGTTACTGCTCCTCCACGTCAAGAGGAGCCAGTTGAGGTGGTTTGGACATCTAGTGAGGATGCTGTCGTCTTTTCGTCGGACAAAGACGAACGCAGTCGATCGGAATCCACTGAAGCCTTCTTTATTCAGCAAACAGGCAGACAGTCGGACAGCGTTTCACCGTTGGAATGCATACAGTTCAATACGCGTTAGTTTGACAGTTCTTTTTATGGTACATATAGATGTTTACACAAACATTGTTATGTAAGGCTTTTTGACAGGTTCAAACTCATCTGCAGACTCCAGTCCACACCCAGTTCATGTGAGGTACATGGTGACCCCACATGTGTCCGGTGTGGATGCCTGTTTGAAGGGCTTTTCTGATAAAGACACAGCGTTCTCCTGTTGTAGACTTCTAAACCCTAGACTTGGCGACGTCTCCAGAATTGTTTACATAAACATGTTCAGAATATTTAACTTACGGTTCGATAAGGTCCAGTCTGAGGCCGACTGCCTGGCGCTTACTCATGAATGGCCTTGCTTACAGGGTGATTCTGTAATGTGACATTTTGCTGTGTCATCTTTTGCTTTTGGTCAATACATTACAATATTAGACATTAACTTCGGCAAAGGGGAGGTGTTTCGGGCATGTCCAAGAGAGTAGACGTCGGGGCCGAACCCTGGACACGCTGGAGGGATTATATCTCTCAGCTGGCTTGGGAACGCCTCAGGAAGAGCTGATGGAAGTGGCTGGGGAGAGGGCTTTCTGGGCTCCTGCTGAGGCTGCTGCCCCCATGACCCATACCCAGATAAGCAGAAGACGACGAGTATGAGTATTAATTAAGCAAACTCACCCTAATACCATGTTTTGACTGGCATTTCTGCAGATTGTTTCATAAATGCACAATCCCAGAGAGGAAAAGAAGAATAAAACATAATATTTGGTTTATGATTGTTGGGAGGTATTTGTGTGAGCATCTCTGAGGGTTTTTGCTTTGTGCAGTTTTCAGAATATATTATATATTTATAGTATGATGAGAGCAGGAACGTCTGGGACTCTAGAAACAACTCAGTTTAGCTAATCAAATAAAAACAATGACAAATGTAACTCCATGGGTGCGTTTGTACTGATAGATCCTCATACTGGAGATGCTCAGACTGCAGGTGTAAATGCAATGCAGTTCATGGTACAATACTTTTTAGACCTGGTCTGTGATATTGTCATAGTTAACGCTTTAAAACCTGATGTGTCATCGCTGACGCACCCTGTGCATATGCAGTTTGGATGGCTGAAAGTCTTTCACTGTTTGCGCAATTGGAAAAATTCTAATGGTTTCTGAAACCTGAGATGTTGTACTTTATAGGTTTTATTGAGTCATTTAAGTAATTTCACTCATGTCTGTAGTAGAAGCAGTTTTAGCAGAATTATAACATGCAGTAAATCGTAAATGATTCCTAGATTTTTAAAGATCTAGGGAAAACCCTTTTTTTCCCTAGATCTTTAAAAAAATGGGCAAACAGACTCACTCATAGCATATTTTCTAACCTTTTAATAGTCAAAATAAGAAAAAAAAAAAAGTCCAGGTAGACCATTTTAGGCTTAGGGTTTAAAGGGTTAATACATATATATTTTTTTTGTAAATTATATTTTTATCACTCATGCATATGTTTGGAATAAGGTGATCATCTGCCAAACTGATCCCGTATTGATACTGCCTGTGACTTTAAGTGTTGAGATGCTGCTCGTGTAGCTCATAAAGGCTGCACAGACAGTAAAGACAGTTAAGACAGTAATGGAATCATTATCCAGTAAATATTTCAGAGGACATCAGAAACTGAAGCCGAATGCAGAAGTTCTTCTTGGTGTTTTCTTTACATCGGTGTTACATTTGAGCTGTGATAAAATACAAATTGAACAGATGCTTTCTAAAGCCTGCGTTAGAAATTCGTGCAGTACAATGTTGCATTTTTCTAGGACAGATCAAGGTTAATCTTGTGTGGTCTCTCTGCATGAATTATAAATAGGTGCTGCTGTGTGTGTGTCTTCGTAGCAAAATACTGTAAAAAATCATACACCCTATGGCATCATCTTGAGTTTTTGATGACATGCTCATAGAATGATGTACAAAGGTTATATTTAACCATATAAAACTTTTCTATGTTCACACTTTTACAGTAAAATATGTGTGTATTAAGCAAATGAGTTATTAGAAAAATGAGGAAAAAAACAACTATTACATGAGAATATTTTTACAATAATTCAAAGA
>JAPQRP010000025.1:24075993-24089379 GCA_037367295.1 Apogon hyalosoma
TGAACTATTAGGGTCCAAATACACAAATAAATGAACCAAAGACGAATAAAAGTGGGTTTAGTAAAATATGAGCCCTTAAAAATCATACAGTGTCTTTAAGTTTCTACCAGACATGATGCTACTCATCCACTCACTGTCCACTTCAGCCCTTCTAAAACACCACTTCATGTGTTATCTCATGAACCATCCCATCAGAATCATCAAACACTGGTTCTTATACAGTACAATATGGTTCTTTTCACTGAGAGCCTTTTCTTACCTGTTACTACAGGCTTTGCTAAACTGTGTTGATAAGCATTTTATCCTTTTGATACTTATCAGTTAATGGCATAGATGGAGTTCAAGTTGGCAATAGAAAGTGAGTAAAAAAAGTCTCACCTCAGCCGTTAATTTTTAACATTGACATAGTACTGGCATTGCCTGAAAATGAGCATGTTTGTATAAAAGTACAAGTTGTGTAATCCAAGTGATTACATGCATTATCCCTTTTCAAGTATCTGTATATTTTCAATAAAACTTAAAAGCGGTTTTAACTGATGTTCAGTCCACTCACTTTATATGTAAATCCTTCAAGTCTTAGGATTTCCGTGTGCATTTTAAGTTTATGTTTTGACTGATATTGTCTATAAATCGAATTAATACACTTTAGCCCATAAAGACCCAGAGCTACTTTTGTGGCAATTACAAAAATGCATGTTTCTCTTTCTTTAATCTGTAAGTGTTTTATCATCATTTATTGTATTATCCTCTACATTCTGCATTTTTAATATGAAAACCAAGTGCTTTCCTATATTTAAATTTACTGATCATGTAGCTGTGATAAAAGCTCAGAATAAAGTTGAGGGTTATCATGTTAGAAATAGAGAAAACTGAAGAAAAAGTGACTTTATCAGGAATTCTATCGTTAGCAGAACATGAACCCAGTGTCTCCATCCACTGTCATTGATTCAATTTCATGGGTTTTACTGGTGAATCAGTGTTGTAGAAGATGACGGTGTTTCCACGGTAACTACGCAGCCTCTGAACGTCCAAATGGGTCATATCTGATGACCATGAAAAGATGAAAATCTGCATTTTACACCAATTATTTACATGTATTGACAGGATTAGCAGGTCATTTGACATTTTAGATCCGTAGATGGTTTTGGTCGCCACTGACTGTTTGGGTCTTTATGGGTTAAATAGATTTTACAGTAACTCACATGATATAGTAATAAACAGCACCTTCTGTTTGTTTCTTTGACATGGATACGTGGGGAAACACTTCACCTGCTGTGACATTTCGACACTAACACAGATGACTTGTATTTTATCTTAGGCTTTTAAAACTTCTGTTGTGATACAAAGACGGTGCCAACAGCCAATTCAACACTTTGTTTGCTCACTCACGTGAAGTGCTTCCCAGATGTCGCTGAGCACATGGATTTGGATGAGTGCAAGGAACACCCAGAGGTGTGTCTCTATTTTCATGCTCGGTTGAGGAGAGGCGACTTGTCGCACAGTGTCAGAATCCATCAGCCTGTTCCTGACCTAGAATTTTAAGCACAGATCTAATATCTGGGAAAGAAAACAATGGATGTCTCCATTACTCCCTGGGGCTCTAAAGCCTCAAGAATAGCGCTCCTCTTCTATTCGGCTTGTCTGTTTTCAAGTCAGATGATAAATGTGCATGCTTTGATACAGCTTGAGGATAAAAAGAACGTCAAAAGTCCCAATGGATTCTAAACCAAGGCAGCAAGAAAGTAGAATAAAAAGGAATGAGACAAAGATCCAAACTTAATGCAGAGGAGCACCGTGCTTTATAAAACTAGGCTGTCCTAGTCGTATCCCTGGTCATTTCCGATAACCTTCAAAAGGTAACCTAATTTACTCCTGTTTCCACAAAGAAACTGTTATTCAGTGTGAAGCAGCTGCTATTTTTTTCATTTTGAACTACCTAATTACCCAGAAACATTGTCTTTTACTGATTACAAATGTGCAACATAAATGAACAACAGTTCCTGTAGCTTTCAAATTGTCTGTGATCCTTTCCTAATGGCGGTTAATTAATCTTTAGAGGCCAGACAACTGAGCAAGTGAACAGACAAGTGAACTACCAACTCCCCTGTAAACAAATAATTAGCGCTGAAACATGTGATTAAATTACCTTACAGGCCGCATCATTTTTTTAATGAGTTTTTCAATCAAAGAAATCAAACATTAAAATGTTCAATGGATCATTTATACACAAAACTACACTCAAATGTCCACCTTGAATGTAGGTTCTGCTCCAGTAGCAAAAAAATTAAAGGGTACCTACATTGTCAATACCCCACAAATACACAACTGTCATTCTGGGCTGTAGACAGCGAAGGTTGTATTAACTGCACCGTTTAAATCAAGATAGGACCATCATGTGTTTAAAAAAGTCCATAGATTGTTTAATACAACATACCATATTCTGAACAATTCAACATCAACAAAATTTTGTTAATTAAAAAAAAATCTGCATATTACCTTTATTGCACAGAACAATTTGAATGTATTTTCCATAGATTTCTTTTTAGTATCTTTTTTTGTAAAAAGTTGGCTTGGACTACATGATCAACATAGTCCAGGGTTCAAATAAAATAAAATAAAAAAAAAAACAGGAACAGAAACAGAAAAAAAGAATCCCGAGATCACTCGGGGCCAAAAAAAAGGCTAGGTACAGTAGCCACACTTTGAACGTAGAGAGCATTCATAATCAGCAAGAGGGAGAACCATGAGCCATATCCAGTGTTTTTGTTTTTTTTTTCCTTTATGCAAAACGGATTACACCAAAGCTGCTTCAGATTGCTCCATGGGTGAAACCATCTGTGTAACTCCAACCATCTGCATATTCAGTCCATACTTCCAGCCCATTACTGTGTCGTTGTCTGTAATGTCATCCATCATAAATAATTTAGCCTTTATCCTCACACACGTTTGCAAAGCCCAGATGTCCACAGTGTGTATTTGAAAAGGTAAGGCTGCAACCTCATATTTTATATGCAGACCAACTGGGAGCATAACATGTGGCAGTTCTTTTTTCTCCTGACGAACACTGCACATTTCTGGGGAGTATCAAACCTGTAAATGATCCTGGATGGTATTATTTCCATGGCTTTGATGGGGGGGGGGGGCATCTGCATAAATAAATCATCAATTTTTAAAACAATAAAAAAAAGGAAAAAAAATCTACAGCTTGAGGAGCACATTTTATCAGGAAACATGAGCACCACAACTTTAATTTGTCACAATCATGTTGAGCACAAAATAATACTATTACATAATAGTTTTTGAAATGCAATTTAAAAGGTCAGGGATTAGCATTATAGTATCAAGGTACCCATGCCAGCAATTCAGTTAAACAGTAGAACCTCGGGAAAGACGCCGCCGCTATTGCTGGTAGTCATCAGCTAATTACCAACATCTCACATTTCCCTCCGTATCCTTCCCTCAGTTCCCGTGGATACACTGTCGAGGTTATATTAGGAAAATCAGGGATGAGTGATGCAGACACTGATATCAGATACCAGGCTGAAAAAGACCATGGGTATCAGGGAATGTTTCCAGGGATAAAAATCTCATTAAAAGCCACATGTAACAACTTCATTTTCTGCTACTTTTCAACATTAAACAATACATTTGTAAAAATTATTCTTACATACCTTTCTGTGGATTTTTACACTGCAGTACTGAAAACTGTTATTAGTAATGAAAACCGTAACTGTACTAACGCGTTCCTATATTACTCAATCTATGTGTTTCCGGAGCACTTATATTTGTGTACAATTTGGAAATTAGTGTTGCAGAATGACACATGTAAACACAATACAGTTGTTGTGACATTCAGTTCAACTCATTACAATTTCGTATTCCTGATTTTAAACTAATTTGTTGTACAATTATATATATATATATATATATATATAAATATATTTCTGTCAATTTCTGGGGCATAATCTTTCTTTCAGTTAACGTGGCACAGACTCATACATCTGATGAATTACAGAACAATCATCACTAAAGGAAATGAAAAAAAAGACCATATGCAGCACAGAGCATTTGTGACACTGGTGTGTTGTGATAATGATGTGCTTGAAATGGGTCAACATTGTTTAAATGTGCTCATCAACCCATATAAATCTCATATATAACTTGACAACTAACTTTGGAAAAAAAGAAAAAAAACAAAACACTAACACTAAATAAAAAATACAGACACAAACCAGCAATGGCCAAAATATGATCTGCCCCTCACATTCTGGCGGTTTAAAGATTTTTTTTTTTTTTTTTCTTTTCTGATACATTGAATTGAACTGATTATGACAAATCTGCCTTTCAATAATGCCCTCCCAGGCCTTAGAGAAACCACTGATGCTCTGCAGCACTCGGTGTGCTTTCATTCCCTCTCACGTTAGAAAGTCAAGTCCTCTCAAGTGATTCAGTCAGGGAAAAAAAAAAACAAAAAAAACATATTACTCTATGTTAACAGACCAGGATCCACAGGTTTGTAAGAGAGGAAAGAAAATGTCTTCTTTTCCCTTAGTCTTATTTTTAGTTCAAAATTCATATATTCCACTGATCCATTAAATCATTTTCATGTTAAACTTGCGAGGAGCATCCACTGTGCTGCTGCTAATGCCAGCGTCTGATTTCCGTGGCACATACTCAATTTCAATGTTGTGTTTAGTGTTGCCTTTACCTCTGCTCCACAGGAAGAGCAGTACCAAGCAAAACAAGACGACACCAAGAAAAGAGATGAAGCCCATCGTGGTTGCAATGATCAGCGTCTTTATATCAAAGGGGAAAGGGACGTTGGCTCGCGTACCATTAGCACCAGTTTCTGTGGGCTGGTTTGAGATAAAGGCAAATGTCTTGTTGGGCTGGTGTGGCCAGTCAGGCGAATAGCTATGGATGTGCAGGTGAGCAAGGGAAGTGTCATTTCCACCTGCATTGCTAGCTATGCACACGTACGTACCATTGTCTTGGATCTGGGCATATCGTACTTCAAGGGTACCATCTGGCAACACAGAGAGCCTTCCAATTGTCTTAGTGGTGATAAACTTTTTCTGTGGGGATAGCCACATTATCACTGGAGCAGGATCTCCATCTGCTTGGCAAGAGAAATGAACAATGGCTCCCTCGTCAACAAATTTCTGCTGGGGTTTGCGATCCCTAATTCTGGACTTGCGACACGTAAAGTAGTTAGGCTGTAGGACGTCTGGAAAGTCCTTGAATTCTTTGCCTTGAACAAACTCTGGAGAGGCACAAGTGGGCTGCTGCCTGTTGAAGTTAAGTCTCCAGCGTCTTCGGAAAACCCATAACAGTCGGCAGTCGCAGGCCAGAGGATTATCGTACAGAGCGAGGGTTTCCAGGTTGCCAACTGAATGGAAAGCAGATTCCTCTAATGTACTAAGAGAGTTCCCAGACACATTTAAAATCTTCAGGTAGTTCAGACCTCGGAATGAGTAGGGCTCAATCATCGCCAGTCTGCCTCCTACCAGGTGTAATTCCTGTAGACGCAGAAGATCGTGGAGTTTATTTCCCTCAATGGTATGTATAGGGTTGTAAGAAAGGTTAAGAAAGCGCAAGTAGACCAAGTGCCGCAGGGCTACATAAGGAATCGTGGTCAGGTTTGCATTTGCAATGGTCAAGGAGGTGAGATTTAATCCATACAAACAATTTGGAGTCATCGTATCCAGATATGGCCAATTTGCTATTTCCAAGACTTTGAGCCGATAGAGCCGTTTGAAGGAGTAATCCCGTATGACGTTGATATTAAGGTGGCGCAGCCTGAGAGTGATCAAACTGTGGAGGTGGGTAAAAGCCTCTGTTGGAACAGAGGACAAGTTGCACTTTTCAAGACTCAGGTGCTCAAGGCTACTTAGACCGTGGAAAGCCCGGTGGGAGATGAAAACCAGATCGTTATCACCGACCTCTAAGGACCGAAGGTTGTACAGATCCTGGAACATGTAGTCCAACAGGATGACAATCTTGTTCTCACTTATGTCCAGTTGAGTGAGATTGCTTAGGCCTGTGAACACACCAAGCTGGATCAGCTTCAGCTTGTTGCTCCGGAGTCCCAGTGTCCGCAAGCCGTACAAGTTGTTAAATGCCCCAGGTTCAATAGTAGAGATTGTGTTTTCACTGAGCTCCAGGTGTTCGAGGTTGGGAAAGATGGCAAACTCATCTGGGTTTATGGTTCTAATGCGGTTCTTGCTGAGATCCAGCAGTCGTGTTTCTGCAGGAATGCCCTCTGGGACCGTCATGAGCTTCTTGCGGTGGCACATCACAGATCGCTCTTGAACATTGCACTCGCAGCGGGATGGGCAGCCTGTGGTGGATCCAGACAGCACGGTGCCCAGCATCAGGATTAGGATGGGCTGCCAGCAAGCCACCAGGTAGCTGTGCCCAGTCGCTTCCCTGGCCGCCATCTTATCGGTTACCTGGGGAAACACAGGGACACAAAACATAACATTAAGGCAAAATGAACTTTGACCGCAACGGTAATCGCTTTGACTTGCCAATATTAATACAATAGAGGCAGATAAATGTACATGAATGCTGAAAAAAAAAAACATCAAATGAAGTTGTATGATGTATAACTTTTATATAACTGCAATAGGGTTTTTTCAAACGTGCGTCATTCTGATAAAAACCCTAATCATCGTATATCGCTGACAAGGGAAACTCCACTATACAGTTCATTTAAACACTTTTCTGTCGCCTTTGAAGCTGTTTTTTTTCTGTACGCTTGTTATGTTAAATGTGACGACATAGATGCTATTTCCATGTGACACAGTTTTATGGTGAACAGTAAGTATGAGTCCTGCTGCAATATTCATGCCACACAGGCGAGATGAATAGTGGTGGGAGGTCACAGGGAATAAGGTATGTGCCTGCATAATTGAGAACGCTGACAGCTTTGCATTTTGCATTGTTCACTTTTATACATAAAACCTCCAAATGTATGGAGTGTCTGTGAATGCAGTGGATTAATACAGACTTTTTTTGAAAAAACACAGACTGTAACTGCAAAATCAAAGACCCTATAATTTAGATAATCTACCCACACTGTAAAAAATGACCGTAGAATTAACACCAGAAAGCTGTAAAACTGCAACATAAAAAACCTGTAAGTGAAAATACAATGGAAAGTTGGTTATTTGAAAAGTTTTTTGTGTTAATGATTAAATCAAATATAGCTGTAGTTTTTACAGGAAGAGTATGTTAACAAAACCAGATTTGTGTGTAGGAATTATGTATTTCTATTGTTTTGAGAAAATAAAACTGTAAATTGAAAAACAATGTGGTGCCGTTTAAATTGCAAGACCATAACGTTGAAATTACAGCCTATTTGCTTTTTTTTTTTTTTTTTTCATAAAAAAAGTAATAAAAAAAGGAAACATTTCACAATTTAACATTTTAAACGTAAATTAACCGGCAGATATGGCTCAGTTGGTAGAACGGATCGTCCAATGACCAAGTTTCTTATAAGACACTGAACCCAATGCCGAGCTTCCACTACGTGGAACCGGCTCGACTCGACTTGGGTACCAGGTACTATTCAAAGCTCATGCTGAATTTTTACGTTGGCCACCAAAGACTGAATCTCCTCGACTGACCATGGTGTAGTTTTGCGGGTTGTCATGCGGATTAATCTCCCGCTGTATGTACTGTCAACTTCCGCATCTGTTTTTTGTAAAACAGCAGATCACAGAGACAACTCTGACCAATCAGTGGTCTGCAGTGTTTACAAGTCACGTTTTAGTATCTGTTCCCCAGTCTTGGAACCTCAGCAGAGGTGATACTAAAAAAAACTAGTATCAGGTACCAGTTTCCAGGTCCTTTTTATTAATGATTCAGATTCAGACTGTTAATCCCTGAAAGGCAATTCAGTTCACAGTTACCCTGCCTTATTGGACATCAAAACAATTAGGGACAAACAAACAAATGCATAACATTCATAGCAGCATATGAAAGACACACACACATTCACCTGTCAGTACCCAAAGAACTGCAATCAGGCAATAAGTGCAACAGTGAAATGAGATGAAATGACTAAGATGCTAAAAAAAAAAAAAAAAAAACCCACAATACATAGCTAATCAAATAACCTTAAGTCACTTCCCAGTGTTAAGCAGCCTGATAGCTGGTGGAATAAATGAGTTGGAGTATCTGTTTGTTCTGCTAGGGGTGCATAGTAGCGCCACCCAGAGGCCATGAGAGAAAAGTCAGGGAAGATAATGGAAACCCAAAAGGGCCAAATCGAGTCGAGCCGGTACCAGGTAGTGAAAACGCAGCATAATTTGCTCCCAGTAGGGCCTGGTGGCTTTGTAAAGCACTTTGAGCACCATGAAAGTGTATAAAATGTGCTATATAAGTGTTTAAATATACATGTCTAAAATGTTAAATCTACATGTTACTCTGTAAATATGTTTATGGTTTGATGTATTTTTTTTACAGTACTGTTCTGGTAACCACAGCTATCAGTTTTGTTTTGTTGTTTTTTTTTCTGTAAAAACAACTGGATTTTTTTTTTTTACAGTGTACATCTTGCTTTGCACATTCATTGCACATGCTGTGGAGTCCTCTATGCTATTTCCGTTGCACACTTTGCACAGGATCAATCAATTCAGTGCTACCACCCTGATATGAACTGAATGGGTGCAGCTTCAAGTGGAATTAAGAGCATTTTTCACATGGTAATCCAATTCATGCTGTGTCACATACACATATGCTGTGCACATCTGCAGTTCGTACCGGTACCACATAGTCTTTTCTCAGCATAGTCTCCCATTTCTACTCTCCGAATTGTCTATGTGAGTTTTTTTTTTTTTTTTAAATGGTAGGGGGTAGAGCGGCGCTATCAGGAGGATGCAATCAAAGACGGATGGTGTCAAGTGTGATGCATGTGCTGTGGTTGACACTCAGCTCATGCAATCATTTACAATAAAATATAGACCGTACACCACCAGGGGATTGGATACAGAGAGATAAATACAGGGTTTAAGAGCAAAATAACAAACCATATTTAATTTCAATGCCATCTGTTAGAAAGCCTCCAACCCTCCAATAATGAAGCAATTACCCATTAATTTTATAATTACAGAATTGCTATTTATATGCAAAGAACCAAATGGCACAAGGGATATAGTAGTGAAGTAGAGAACATGGGATCCTTTTATGCTATGATTTGCATGCAATGATTACACTGATTGTTAATATTTAAAGGTATAAGGTGCTCCGTAGGCAAATGCAAATAAACTTAAAGTGTAATGACCTATGAATTATTTAATATAACTTAAAGACCTTATTTGCAACATTCATGCACACAGTTAAAATGCAGTTCAATGACCAAATGAAATGTGTAAGAAACAAAAACAAAAACAAAACACAAACAAAATCTTTCACAACTAATTTCACACTCATCCTAAAATACTTCTCTGGGGGATTTCTGTCTATGTGTGATGGCTGTTGTCACAATATATAACATTTTGTCAGTGCTATGCAGTTTCATCTCTGCTCCAAATTTGCTTTAAAGTCGATTGCTGAGCGGTCACGTGACGCCTTGTCCTCATTTTAAGAGGGTTCATGCAGAAGGATAATTCACAGTTCTTGTGCTTCAGCAGATTCTACGAGCCTTATTACATGTGACAGATTAAGACGGTATCTGACATTAATGACGGAGTGACACGTTACTGCTGTTTCGGTCACAACTAGTCATTGAACCAAGACAACTGGACATCAGGCTGATCAAAAAACGGGGGGAGGGATGGATAGGATTGATTCACTCAATTTCATTTTATTTCTATTAAGGTCAAAGTTCAAATTGGGAATTGGATGATACCAACAGTAATCAAGGCAAACCAAATTATTTCAGAATTGCTCAAGTTATTGTGTGTCTGAGCTGCACTGAAAAATGCTGTCTGTAGCCATACTTGATCTTTCTATATTGTTTAAAACACACTAATCCAGTAAACCCTAAGCACACTGAAATGCTTTGTATGGCATATTAAGACACTAAGAAGAAGGACTGACCTGATCACAGGCTTACAGTTCCATCTGTCACCCTCTATCATGTGGCCATTGCATATTGGATATCACTTGATGAGATGCTATTATGTCTAATTCTATTAACAGTGACACTTAAGTCCATCGGGAAAGTGATCAAATCACAGTCCCTTGATGGTAAAGCTTTCCGTCTGCAGCTTCAGCAGGTTGTATGCCCTTGCAGTCCTCTGGACATCATCATAGAATGCCACTGAGCTTTATTAGAGAATCAAAATATAGGATTACTAGGGGTGCAATGGTACAGGTAGCCCACGCTTTGGTCCGTACCTCAGGTTTTGGGCCACAGTTTTGGTTCAGTATGTTTTCTGCGCAAAGAGAATGTTTTTGTTTTGTTTTTTTTTTTTCATTCAAAATTATACTTTTATTTTGTTTCTCAGCAAAAACTGAATTTCACAGTAAGAACAAATTATATCATTGTACTGAAGAATATAACACTTTCGATGCTGAACAATAGAACCCTTTCTTATTCCTTAATTACTTGTATACAGTCGTATAAAACAGGCACGTGCACACATAAGGCCCAAAGGGGCATTTTTTAAATAAATAATTCCTGTTCTGCGTAGGGATGTAAAAGAAAACAGCGGTATAAAAACACCACAGTTATCTACTGTTGACATTTCCTCGTTATAGCGTGTCACAGTATTGTATGTGTGCCAGAGTCCTGCAGAGCCTGGGTCGGGAATCCGTGGGAACTTAAAAGTGAGTTACTGTGTAGACAGTGTGTTTAATCACGGGTCGGGTCGGGTTGTGAGTCTAATGTACGCGGGTACGGGCGGGTGCCGGTTTGGAAAAGTAGTGGACCCGTGTAGAACTCTGATGTGTGTTGAGTCTAAAGCTGCTTCTCTGTCCGCTGTCTCGAGGGCTTCCCTGCACTGTGTGCTCACATGCATATCTAGAGAGAGAGAGAGAGAGAGAGAGAGAGAGACTTGCAGGCTTTTGCCGCCAACACAAAATCAATTCCAAAACCAAAAACCCGTGGTACTTAAGGGTGGATTGTTCCGAGCAGGATGGACAGAACAGTACACAGTTTTCCAGAGTACCGTTGCATCCCTAATGATTACTAGTGCGTTCTAGATGTGGTAGTTTTTATGCTGTCGTGCATTCATGCATGCTGTGCCACATTTGTCCAGCAGTCACCACCAAAGCATCCTGGCCATAGCAACATGACTGTAAGAGTATTATTCCAAAATTACTAATATCTCCCAAAAATATTGGTCCTATCAACTTGACATTTTTGCGAGTCTGTTCATTGACCAAAAATACATAAGTATGCCAAACTGCAGCAGTCAGCTCTTTCCAGATTTTGTGTGATTCCCTGGACACGCACACACATGCACACGCGCACGCACAAAGAGGCCATTTGGCTTTTATAATATAGATTATGTGCTTGTTCCTAAAGCTGGCACAGTTGTTTCTTTTTAATTCGTGCCATTGTGGATCAATTTTCATCAAAGATCTCCTTCAACATTATTGCACATGACTTGAGCACTGAATATGCAGGGACACAAGTAAAGACAGGGACACATTAACATGAAGAATGACATCCATGGATAAACATTTGCTGCTCGGTTTTGTTAATCATCTGGCGTTATCATTCCCTTGCAGGCATATAGCTTGAATGCAGTTCTTCATTCCAATCAGCACTCCAGTGAATTTCCAGAGAATTACATTAATTGAGGTGAAGTGAGAAGGGGCATGCTTCTTAAAGGAATAAATGTGGTTGAGGGAAGGTAAAACAACAGTACTCAATAAATGATGACCCACTGGTGCAAGTCCAGTGATACATAGATCAATGAATGATGAGATGAAGGTCTCTGTGAGAGCGTCCACAGGGATGCTGGCGTTGATGCTTCATATTAGAAAAGGATGGTGCTTTGTGCTCTCAATAAATGGTAAAAATGTAATCTCAGTGGATTTATGACCATGATCAAATGAAAAGTGAGAATAAATTCAATTTTCCCTTTGGATAAATCAACAGTAGTCTGTATATTGTGGATTTGTGGAGGGGTAATAAGTGTATGTGTCACACATTTAGGTTAAGCATAGTTCGGGACAGCTCACACCCAGGCTATCACCTGTTCAACCTGCTTCCCTCCGGACGGCGCTACGGGTGCATCAGGGCCAAAACAAACAGACTAAAAAAACAGCTTCTGTCCCAAAGCCATCACAACACCGAACGCAAATATGAGCCGATTTTAATCGTTACATACAGAGTTCTATTTATTTACTACGTATTCACCATTATACACTTGCACTGTCACTTTACTCAAATTGTTATTGTTACTGGTATTGTTTTATGTGATTGCACTTTAAGGTTAGCTTTTAATCTCATTGTACTGCTGTGCAATGACAATAAATTCTGATTCTAAACCAACCATTTCCAACTGATGAACTAAGGCTCTTCAAAGAAATTATTCACAAAGAATAAACTGCAACTCTTCATATTTCAAGGCTGAAACTATAATAGGTATTAGTCTTCAGTGACTGAAGAATTTTTGCATCTGATCACCGTTTGATCCTGACAGTTCCTACAACGGTTCATTTGTTAGACACACAATCCTTTTCCAAAGCCACAACTTTCAGTATCTAGTTTCTTTTAGGAGGATCAGATTCCTTTATGAACTTTTCAACTTTTTTTTTTTTTCTTTTGCACTAACTTGATATTAATTTGGTGGGGCGTTTCTGATGGTTTTCTGCAACTTGTGGCTTTTACACACTACAACATGCCCTGAAATCCATCTAAATGAGGCTGTCAGTCATCATTACGTTCTCCACAATAAGAACAATCACGTGTAATTGAAGAGAGGCATTGTTAACGCCTAACAATCGCCCAAAGCTTTAGTTTACCTGTCACAAGACATTACTCTGAGCTCCTTGTTAAATACCACAGTTAAATACCTGTAAGCTTCTGGAAAATCCCTGAGATGATGCTGACATTATCTGTGATACAAAGTGTTAAAAGCCGGTAAAGCCCATTCCCCTACAAAGACCTTAGTCAGCTATATGACTAATCCTGAATGGACAGAGCCAGCTGCTGATTTTATTTACATGACTTTCACATTATGAGGAACGCCCTATCCTCATACACCTCCTTAAGTACAGAAAACAAATATATAGAATGTTTGATTATTATATCCCTATTATTATGAGTAGCAGAAGCAGAAGTAGTAGCTGTTATTGTAAAGTAATATTATAATTGAACTTCTTCAGTTTCCCTCATGATTTAATGCAGTATCTATCTATCTATCTATCTATCTATCTATCTATCTATCTATCTATCTATCTATCTATCTATCTATCTATCTA
>JAPQRP010000025.1:24095765-24106193 GCA_037367295.1 Apogon hyalosoma
ATTATCTATTTCTTCTCTGCCATGTTCAAGATGTTCATGGTGTTTGATGGTTTTGTATGAATGAAAAAACAATAAATATATGTTTAAAAAACACCTCTGGCTCAATCTGAGTGTGTTGCAGGCAACTAAAATCTAAAAGTGTGTCCATATTTACAAAATATGATTCAGTGAAAACACTGGAAATCTACTCTTTTGTACTTCTGCAAATAAAAGTAAATGTAGATTAGCAAGTTACAGATTTTAGTTGTTAGACAAAGCCTGTGCTTTTCTGAAAATGGGGCTTGTATGACTGGTGAATTAACAATCATTATTAAACTGTAGCTAATTCATAATGTTCACAATGCCTGACCCTTATTATGGCATTCCTTTCATATTCTGCATAGTTAGCATTTGTAAGAGTTGTTACTAAGAGACTATCTTTCATAAATAGAGGAAAAAATGTGTTAGTCCCAATACACACATTCTATTTAGAAAAAAGGTTAAATAAACTTTAGAGGAGGCACAAGTTTATTACTAGATAAATTAATTGCTCAAAACCGAATTGCTTCAAGAACCGAACAGAAACATATTTCTTTTTATAGCACAGCACTCCTGCACTCCTGATAATGAAAAAAAAAAACAAAAAAAAACACATTTACATCTCACTATTATCACTGTAATGAATTCAGTCTATTGTGCAAAATGCAAACGAGCTTAGGCAAATAAACAGGTTCTTCCGCTGTCACTTTTATGTGCAGCCGTGAAAACCCCCATTTATGCAATCATCAATCTGTTCTTTACTGATGCAACCCATTTTTTCCCCCACTGATTTATAATGCACACACTAAATGTTTTTATCTGAAAAGTACTATCTAATCACGGGGAAAAAAATCCGGAATCTAAGTTCACGGCTCTCAACTGTAAAACACGAAACATTCAAAACAAACAAAGTCCCTGTCAACTCGCTCACATATTTCACCAGAACACCCAAAGTTATTTAAATAATCCACATTTTTTGCTTAGAATTAATCATTCATGAGTGAGGAGTTAATTTTATGCAGCTAAATCAAGGCCGTACCTCTTGTATTGCACATGAGCATTTGCACGACATAGTGTCAGATTTAATTTAAGAATGACAGTACTTATGCAAATCAAAACAGTCCTCAAGTAGTGCTGTGGGGGACGAATCATTTTTGTAAGGTGAAGACGTTAAATTTGTAAAATTCAACATAAGAACTCGACTGAATATCTCCGCAAATTAATTCAGGGGTGGAAAGAGGATAAATGAACGTTTTGCGAGGGGGCCGCTGAACATATTACTCTTCTCACTCAATTTGTGAGTGAATAAATTTTTCCCTTAGATGAAGTGAGTGGATTTGGCAGTTGCCTTGAGTGACTGTGGGGGTTGGGGGTGTTTGTATTTAGGTAGATTCTTGCACTAGCTTATAGCGTAGCCATTATATCAGCGCACACATCTGTAGGATATAGTTTTAATAGCCACGACTATAACACAAGTTTCCCCAATTGAGGAAGTCAACATAGAAATATGACTTTATTTCATAATGAATAATATCTCGTAGAGAGGAGCGGCTGTGGGCCATATTGACTTTAATTGTGACTGGCATCAAGGCTTTCCTCCCAGTGAAGGAAATGTTCCTACTGCTTAGCTGGCCCTGCAGCAGCTCACAGCGAGGCTTCTAAAGGGAAATGAGCTGTAATTAGTTGATAGAGAGGTGACCCCGATGCGGAAAACGCCACACTAATACACCAGGATAAGACACTGGAGGATACAGCTGTTGCACGTCGCAGCAGAGAAGCTAATACATAATGGAGAAAACACTGTCTCCATCATGGGCTGGAACAATACAATTTGTTTTTTTTTTTCAATAATCATTACTGCACGGAAATCAATACAAAAAAAAAAATCTGAAATGTTGAAAAGGTTGTTGGAGATTAGGCTATATTAAAGACAAAACGACAAAGCCTGAGCTCCCTTCGGTCCAACAGATCTCAAGGATGACAACACTCAGCAACTGCACACACTCTAAGCAAAACAGCTAATTTACGGAGGCTTAATTCGATCCGGATCCGGCACCTCCAACGTCAGATCCGGAACCTATTTCATTAGAAAAAATAAATAGCCTAAATGAAAAAAAAAAAAAAAATTACTGTTCAATAATGTTATTTGTCTTGTTAATCTTTACTCCACGTCGAAGTTACATAAAAGAATCTTGCGTTCAGATGCATTACGAGGTAAAATTTAAGGGAAACACAGATGTAACAGGGAGAGTCTAAAATGCTTAATGTAAAAAAAAAAGTTAACGTAGCTTAATGTACGAAAACTGCGATCAGTTATCACCGACTATCGCGTGGACATCTGTAGTCCACTTTCACTTCTGCAAAAATCAAAACAAACTCCCCAGTGTTACGGATGCAGTCCACGTTAAGCCTTATTTTTCTGTTAATAAAACACTTTCCTTCAGCATCGCACGTTTGAATCCAGTCATTCACTCCATCTTGACAATTTGTATACGAGAGAGAGACAGTTTATTAAATAAATTCGATGATGATTGATTGCAGTTTTCGGACATTAAGCTGCATTAATCTTTTTTACATTCAGACTGTCCCCGTTTATTTCCACCCCTGTTTTGAGTTGCCGGATCCACCCTCCCTAAAACTTGACAAATTAAGCACTGGTTCCATCATTTTATCATTTCCAAACCCAACATTTTTCGGGTTCATCCAGTAAAAAGCACTTGTCCTGCGGGTCCAGTTAACAGCAGTGGAGTCTGCATGGTTATTTACTTCCACCTCTGTCTTCAGTGAGACACCAGTAAGGATTAACAAAAGGCTAAATCCATTTATTTAACTCAAATTCATTATTGATATTAATGCAGTTTTCCATGGTCAGTGTTTTACCTGCAGTGCATCGTTATTTTAAGCATCTTAAGTTCAGGATTATCAGTTCAGTGCATCTGTGTGAATGGTTCCTCTATTTTCCTTTCACATGGCGGACTGACAAACCAAATATAAAATGTGACTTTGTGAAACACATCGCAAAAGACTTAATCCATGCCATGGAAACCCATAAATAAATCCATAAATATCCAGTGGCGGGAACTATCATTAGCTAGCACCAAATGTTTTGTTTTTTTTTTGTTTATTTGTTGTTTGTCCTGCGATGAACTGGTGACATGTCCAGGGCGAACCCCACCTTCACCCATAAGTAGCTGGGATAGGCTCCAGCGCCCCCCGTGACCCTAGTGAGGATCAAGTGGGTTCAGAAAATGAATGAATGAATGTTCAAGAATTTTAATTTTGCCTGTTAGCTTTATGCATTTCATCCACTCATCATCACAAGTAAAGGGATGTGGATGTGTTTTATGGACTGCAGCAGACCGACTAAAGTCCAATGAACATAAGTGGAAAAGAAAAACTGTAAATGACGTCACAGCTTAACAAGCAGATTGACTCAACTAAACACTTCTCACTGCATGAGTTAGCACCATAGACCCTCTGTAATTAGCTGTCAGAGGAAGCAGGGCGTCCCCCGTTTGTTTCTGAAGCATTGTTTTGATACCATCGCCATGTCGGTTAAATTAAGCCAGAAATGACTATATTTGTACAAAATGGGCAGAGCTGCAGAAGCACAAGAGGTCATGGGTGAATTAATGCTAAATGCGACTTTACTGACTCCTGTAAAACTGTCAGCTTCATCAAAGGTGTGAGGCCCAATAATCACAACAGTGAATCATTAAAAATGCATTTCTTTTGAAATACAGAAACAGATATTCTGAAAGTCAGCCATCATACACGCCTGTCAATCAAAGCCTGACAGAAATCAACAGGTTTATTCAACCTCACAGCTAATTAATCAAAGGAAAAATTAAAAACAAAGTAAAAATGAATGAGATCTTTACGACTCACGAAAGAAAAACTAAGTATTTTTAAATAAAAGCCCAAAGTGGGAGCCAGGACTTTCTGGAGCCAACCCTAGTGGCCATTAGCGGTATTACAACTTTAACATACTCCTACATTGGCTTCATTTTAGAGCCACTGTACCTTGGTTTGGCAAAAAAAAAAAAAAAAAAAAATACATGACAGTAATTGTTGATAATGTATTTGAGGAAAAAGCAATGACTTGACTTAGAAAGCACTGACAACTTCACATTTTCAATCACGTAACACACCTTAACAACTCTTATTAAAAATGTTTATGTTCGAGCTCCCCTTTATAATAACAGGATTTGAGGGTATATTTCCTGTCATTTCCTCACCATTACTTTTTCCATATCAGCTGAAAATACACCTCAAAGGCATTTATGTCAGATAATATTACTAACTGATATACAATATATGTATATATTTTTAAATTCTCAAATGTCACATTGGCATCAGTCTTAAAAACCTGCTAATCGTCAGGATTTCCTCTGAAATGTATTGATTTATTTTCTGCTACCTTGAGGTGCATAATCAATTTTATTTACCTTCATTTCTAGTGAATACTTGCTAAAAGGCACAATTTTATATCACACAAACAGTTATGGTAACATAATCAACCTTGTAATTATTACAAATTTTAGATACTTGAGAGAACTAGCTGTATTTGCACACAGTATCATACTTATAATGTCATTTGTTGATTCAAGGGCCATGGCTCAGTCTATAAGTATTGCATTTTTCAATGGTTCAAAAGTGAAAACCCCTACAAAACTACTATTAATCATTATATTTAAAAGGCTGCAAGCAACCAGAGTTTATTTTAGCTGAATTTAGTCTTTTTAATTTAACATCCTGTGAAAGCAAGAGTTCAATATCCCTCACAAGAGCCTCTGATGTAGTCATAAACCACAATAGTTATTCTGAATGGATCAGAGCAACAATACCACTTTCTGCCTCTCAAGGCCTTCCTCCCACGTCTATATGTACCATTTCACTTCTTGCCACTAACACATTCACACCATGAATCACAGAAAGGAAATAAGCAAGAGAACAACCTCCTAGCCACAACCTCAGGTCATGTTTCTCATTTTTTTTTGAATGGCGTAGTCCTTTCATTTGTTTTCGCAGCGCAGCTACGAAGGTGAACCTCATTCAGAAGTGCAGAGGACAGTATTTCATGGATTTAAAATGAGTGGCAGTGTAACTACCTCTTCAGCAAGGTGACACGGTAAGATTCAACATACTATTTAAATAATATATTAAATAAAGGGCTTTGATTTACTGACGCGCAGTCCTTGATTTATGGCTATGAAACACGGAGACTTTTGTAAAAGGCCGCCTGAGTTCTCTCAGTTTATTCATTTAGGTCTTATCTCCTCCAATAGAGTAGGCTCAGACAAAAACATCGTCTCCTAAGTGCTTTATCAAAAACCGGAGGTGCATTGTTCACACTGCACATGAGGCAGCCAAAGCTGAGGCAGATTGTGCTCCTGTGGCGTAACAAAACAAAAAAAAAGTGTTTTTCCCCCCTCTGTTGCAATGTGAGAAAAGTCAAAAGGTAGATTTAACCTCCCACACAATTAGTGACAGGTCTCTTGTGTATCACCGAGGTCTTCCAGTTCACCTTCCTTTCATATGGCCAGGGTATACTGGCTGTTGTTTTAATGAGTGTTGACCCAGACTTTCATCTTTTGACTTTCAGCTCTAAAATATAATGAGAGTAGACCCAGAACAACAAGGCATTTGATATTCATACAGTGCTGCTCTTGGACTGGCAAACAGTGACTTAGGATCCCTCCCTTCCTCTAAAATGAATCACCTGATTGCATATGCAAACGAAATGGCGCCTGCTGAGGCATGCAAAGTGATTGAAATGACCAAAGGCTACAGTCTGCTGGGTTATCGATTCCAATGGGTTTTCTTCTGATAAAATAGGCTGGACTTGGATGGGACATGCTGAAAAATGCTAACAGTGGACATAATTCACAGTATTTAGGTTAGAGTGGGATTTTTTTATTCGCCGTACACCTAGAGCGCATATATTATATCAAAAACTGAAATGAAACAATCGAAAGCTTAACAGCTCAGAGACGTTTGCCTAAACTGAGTGTACTATAGATTTCCCCCAAAAATCTATACCACAGCTCATTACTTTGTTTCCCGCATTCAGCATCTAATATTTACAATTCCCTCCTTTTCTAAGTATCATTTCACCAAGTCAATCCCAACATGTCAATGCATTTCGCCTCCACGATCATCAGAGAGAGGAGCGAGGCTGGCCGACCCCACCGTGGCACCAGTGCCGAGATAGGGGAGCTTAATCCATGTCCTCTGAGAGATCGCCCAGAAAGATGAAGCCTTAATTAGCCAGATAAAACCCCACATAATAACACTATTGATATAGACTGGGAAATGAGGAATGAGTAGGACAAAAAAAAACAAAGGCGGCTGCGTAGAAGATGTCTGAGATGGGTTTGGGAGACTGTAAAGTAACAGAAGTGGACGAGAAAGAAAAAAAAAAAGGTCATTCACTCTTGTTCGAAGCTCAAACCAGGGGAGCATTGTCTCATCTGTGAGCAATCCACCTGCCCCAAATTCTCTCATAAGAAGCTTAGAGAAAAATGCTGACCTTCATATAATCAAAGATTATGTGGAGGAAAACAACAACAGTTTTTGGAGTACTTAAGCAATAGCACTCATGGGAGGTTAGAGCAATTAAAGGCAAAATTACTTGTCTAAGCTGTCCTTGTATCCTCCCTTTGCCTATCTTTGGCTCCCTGTAGTATGAGAAGAGGTCATAAAGATAGTGAAAGGAAAAAAAAAAAAATCACATCTCACTAGCCTGCCTAATCCTGCGGGTACCACAGGGAGAAAAATCTCACTTTTAGAAAGACAATCTAGGTATTTCACATGCTACACATGGATCAATGACAAGGTGACCCTGTATTGTAATACCAGATGGCTTTAGAGAGACACAGCAAATCCCTTGTCAACACTCGTGCACCCCTTAAAAGAAGTTGCAAAAAAGTGGATCCGTAATTCTGTTATAACAGATTTAAAATAGGACATCCTCAGTACAGGTATTATCTTTTAACACTAAGAAAATGTAATTAGATTCTGAGCGCACCTCATATCAAAGACATCCAACCTCAATCTGCAGAGGAAGTAGTGGGATCCATTCTGCCCCTCATGCTTTAATTAATGAGGACTGTTTCTTTTTTTTTTTTGCCTTTGTTTCCATGTAAAGAGCAGGGCCTCTGTGGAAGGATGCTGACAGGCACATGATATGCCCGTGGACACATTCTATTTTTTTTTTTTTCTAAATTTTGTCTTATGTAGTCTTGTCATGTTAACCTTGTGATGTAACTTGCATGACATTTACTGAGTAGACATAAGCTGGCAGTGTTGAAGCACAGTAACTCGACTGGAATATATTTCCTGATTCATCTCAGTTATAAAACCTTTATTTTTGCTGTCTTTTTCATCTTCTGTATTTGTAGAGGCTTCACAGGGAGAATGTAACTGGAAGGCTTTAACATACATAACCACCCACAGATTCAAGAGCTTCATCGTGAAGCAAAAATGGAAGTTACGCACATTTTTTCACCAAATTGCTGTAAGTATAGTATACATTTTAACTTAGGTTAAAAAATAGCATTTGTGTGTTGTACACCGCATGACCCTCATGACGACTACGCAGTTTAGAAAATGGATGGATGAATGGACTGTACTGTATATTGTTAGAGGTTTAGACTTTACAGTAGATGTAATATACAGCTCTGGAAAAAGATAAGAGGCCGCTGCAAAAATGATCACGTTCTCTGATTTGACCATTTATAGGTATGTGTTTGAGTAAAATGAACATTTTTGTTTTATTCCCTAAACTACTGACAACATTTCTCCCAAATTCTAAATATAAATATTGTTAGTTTGACACATGGTTAAAATAACAAAATGGATGTCATGTTTTCAGACCTCAAATAATACAAAGAAAACCAGTTCATCTTCATTTCTAAACAACACAATACTAATGTTGTAACTTGGTAAAAGTTCAGACATCAGTATTTGGTGGAATAATCCTGGTTTTCAGCGACAGCTTTCATGTGTCTTTACTCTCCTCCGTTGCTGTTGGATGACTTTATGCAGCTCCTGCCGTAGAAATTCAAGACGCTCATCAATGTTCCATGGCTTGTGTCCATCCATGTTCCTCCAGAAGTTTTCAAAGTGGGTTCAGGTCTGCAGACTGGGCTGGTCCATGACAGGGTCTACATCTGGTGGTCCATCATCCACACCTTTATGGACCTAACTGAGTCCAGGAGCATTGACCTGATAGAAGAACCAGTCCTCAGAGTTTGGGAACATTGTCAGAGCAGAAGTCCAGTAGTTTCCAGTAGTTATTATTGGATTCCATTTACTTTTGTGGTACTAATAGCACTGTTTTTGTCTGTTGTAAGAAGATAGTGATGAACACAGTAGTGGTTTTCATGCTTCTGCTTCTTAACCCTATAATGGTAAACGTATCATATTTGATACAGGAGTTTTAAAGCCCTCTACATGATCAGTGTGATCTTTTTTTCTTGAAAAACCTGATTAGACAATTAGATACACGCAATACACGGATAATCCGGCAGGGGGGAGGACTTTGTTCACTAGAAGCCTTTCCAGCGCGTGATTGTCATTAACGAGGAAGGAGGCAGAACTTTACTAATTTTGAAAAGGAATTACCAATGTGTTAGACGTGTTCGTGTTATATTACGTTTTTGTTTGTTCAAAAATAATATTTGAACATTGAGACCTGATGTATCAAATATGATACAAAATTGAAACTCAAACACCGAAACTGATATTTGAAAAAAAAAAAACAAAAAAACAAATGGAGTTGTTCACAAGGATCAATAAAGGCTCTGGTTTCAAAGAACTGGAATTTTCTGACTTAATGGATCAGTCTTTACACGGTTAAATAAGACATGGATCCGGTGTTTATTCAATAGAATGCGGTGTGCTTGTGTTGGAATTCAGCAGACACAGGAATGGAATGGCTGTCATACATGCAGACATGCTGATTTCACAGAAAATTGCAGTGGTCTCCTAATTTTTTTCAGCGCTGTATTTGACAGATTACACAGTCATGTATTCAAAAGCAGTATTATAAAAAAATAAATAGTTCGTTTCAGCCCCAGGCACATTATTTTTGGAGACTTTTGAGACATTTAAGACGGATAGAGAGCTTTTCAGTGCTTCCAGCGGTGATATTAAATTGAACATGACACAACTGCTTGGGCCAATATCTGTCCAAACCACTGTGTATCTGTGAGACGCCTATGCAAATGGTGGAGACAATACATATTTTCGTTAAGGCTCTTTTAGTCATTATTGCCAACATGGCAGGAGCAAGTGCGAAGAAATGCAAAAGAGCTGAATTATTTATCTTAAATTTGCATATCTACCACAGGTTCAGGCAAGATTGTATGATAGAAGGGGATTTCTTCTGAGGTTTCTTTTTAGGGTATGCGAGCCACGTTGACCAAATTACAGAGCCTATTAAGTCTCATCATAAGCATGAATTTAATATACAGTACGACTTTTATCATATTTCGAGGTTCCCAAGATGCAAAATAGATGATTCCACCTGAAAATGTTTTATTCTGGGGCCCTGATAACTATACCCCAACTTCATATGTTTGAAGGGAGTCCCATGCTGAATCGGTTATAAAAAGGAAGGGTTAAACTGCCCGGACCATCCCCTCACCCCACATCAGCGCTCTGCAGACCTGATCCCTCTCTCCTCATGATTCCCACAGGTTCCCAGCTACTTTGCACTTCTGTGGCGGCACGTCACTCGCCAGCATCCAACAAGGTCAAATGCCATTTCATTTTCTCGCCTTTGATCGCTGCCTGGCTGTTTCATCAGTCTCACTCTGCCCCCTTCCACCCACGCGCTCCCACCACCATTTTGCCGGTTAATCTGCCCTCACTCATCCCCATAGATTTAGAGAATAGGAATGGCAGAGGCTGAATTTAAAACATGTCTGTCCAGAGGTGATACATAGGCAATCGATCAACTTGAACTTGTCAAATTTGTAAAGTCAGAGAACAGGCTAGAAGAAATTATCCACGTCTACTTCCAGACACGTTTAGGATTTTGCATACATAATCCTCGTGCCTTAAAAAAGTAATTCTGGCTCTATTTCCCCTAAATTAAATTGTCTACATCCTTCATTCCTGAAATGAAAGTTAAAACACAATGATTAAATGAGAAGCTCTATCTATTCTTTGTTTAATTTAACCCTACTCTGCAGCTTAGCTCGGGGATGAGGTTGTATTTTATGATAATTAGCAAAGTTCGACCCAACAAAGGTAATCCATTTCACCAGCAGTCCTCTTAGATTTACTACTGAAGTCACAACAACACTGTATTTTAAAGGGGTCGTATTTTGCTAAACCCACTTTTATTAGTCTTTGGTTCATTTATTTGTGTGTTTGGACCCTAATAGTTCATAAAGTTTG
>JAPQRP010000025.1:24147448-24163352 GCA_037367295.1 Apogon hyalosoma
TCATTCATATTCTCTGAAAAATGGACAAAGAATCACAAATTCTGCTGGGGTATGTAAACTTATGAGCACAACTGTAAATCCATTGTATACCTTGCCTATCTCTCTCTGTACCAGTGTCTCTCTCTCTCTCTCTTTCAAATGTCACTCAGTACGTGCGAGGTACGTACATCGGGTCATACGAACGTACGTCTGCAGGTGCCAATGTACATGTTCAACTGCATGTTCAACACATGAAATCTGACATCAGAGCAAACTGCTTATTTTGTCTAATTAGCTGAATCCTTTTGACATGATGTGAAATTTTAATCGATTAGGTTTTATGTTACGTTTTACAATCTGATTGAGTTTCCCGTTCGCCATAGATCCTCTCCCACGTTGGCAGGATCGGCCCTTATCCATGGTCCTGAAACTTCATCAGTCCATCTCCCACATCGCAGGTGTGGTCGTCGCAGAAAATTAAACGTTTAATGTATTTTTAGTTTGCATTAAAGATGAATGTTCAACTGTTCAGCATGTAATAGGGCCTACTGTTAACTTAAAAAAAGAATCAGGCCTGTTGATTAATTGTTTTTTCACAATTAAAAAAAACAAAAACAAAAAAACATGCCTCTGTTTTTTTTTCCCCTTTGACAAATCGCACCCTGTATATACTTATTATATTATATAAGCCATTTTATACTTCATAAGTACTTAACCACTGTGCTGCATCTGATTCCATATTATTTCTAGTTGTTGCTGATTAAAAATGTACTACATATTCCTTCAGTTACAATAACACATAGATAATGCCTTTAAGTTTGTGAATGACAGATTCTTTGGTACTTTCTATAGCCTCTGTAATAGCTGCACAATTCCAGTGATTACAATAGAAGCATCACAACTCAGCCTATGCTATATGAGTGAAAAAAGTGAAGATTTTAAGAGACTGTGGGTGGTAACACGAGGCCCTTTGAGCTTACTGAATCTGTAAAGTTTGACTGCACAGTGCCGTGCTCTGAATCATCCTCCTTCTCCTGTATTATTAGACAGTAGCCATTACTCACTTAAACTTTGCTTCAGAGAGTTGTCTAAAGTTTTTTTTCCAACATTATTTTGTTCTGTAGTTTCAGAACCTCAAGCCCCTAAACTTTGCCTTTTTGCTTTTATTTAGTCAATGAATTATCTAAAGTATTTAGATGTTTTATTGTCTTTTATTTTGGGAGAATACTGAAGGGAGCACTTAACTAAATGTGTGAGCAGTGCAATGTCCCAGTTTAAGATTCCACACTGAAGATGCTATTTACTCATTAAAGTACCATCTTCATGTGTTTTGGGGGCAATTATTTTAAGACTATTTTTCTCCGACCTTGCTACAAGTCTATGTAGACGATATCAAAACTACTTAATCAAAATGCACCAAATTATAATAAAATCTACTTTTGTCTGGTTTTGGTTTAAAACAACACACATCTGTGGTTCAAAGCCTGTTGGTACTTACTGAAACTGCAAATAAATTATTTTACAACAAAAACTAGGAAAACACAGAATCTATAAATTATGGAAAAGGGGGACAAAAAACAAAAGTACATGTCTTAGCAACAGTGACATCAGTCTTGCGGCGTTCCTTTGACTATTGCAAAGCTTCAAATGCTAGGGTGCTTATATCAGAATGCTGTGTAAGAACTGAAATCTGTTTTCAGAGTGGGATTACATTTCTCAAGCTTTTTCGTGTCGGGGGATAGATATAGCTATGATACAAGAGCAATTTTACAGAGGCATGGAAATAGAAGTTTCAGCAGAGCAAATAGGCAATAGCAAATAAACCCATTTAACCTCGTCAGCCTGTCTGCCCTTTAAAGGCAAATGGCAAATATGTACATATTTTGGGCGTATACAGGTAAGTGTACACACACACACACGCACACACGCACACACACACACACACACATAAATAGGCAAGTGAGTAAACTGTGCAGAGGTCGGAAATAACATGTGCTGCATTCAGTCTGGCCACGCCATTGTGTCAGCAGAATGTCATTATTTCCATGCAGTTTCTGAGGCAATTATGAGGTGGGGAAACGCTAGCTTTCTATTGGGTTGCTTTATTTGTTCCAGGGTTATGGCCATTTCTCAATGTGTGACTCTGAGCAATAAGCCGGTCCCCTTGTGGCGTGTGTTAGGTGTTATTGTGTGTGTGTGTGTGTGAACATGTAGGGGTAGGGGAGTGCATTGGGATCATTATTAGCCTTTTCAGTGATGAAAGGATCTGCAGAAACGGCTTCTGGGACTTTAACTGAGTGAAAGGGCAAATGTCAAATAGGACTCCACTTTTCTTTCATTGGGTAATTAGACAGAGCTGATCTAAAGCGTATTAAGCAAAGTTAAGTCGCAGACAATATAAGCAGCCTGGTTCTGAACCCTACTTTTTGCCGAATGTACAGGCTGACAGCGCTCACTAGTGGAGTCTGAAGCGCACATAAGCCACATGTAAAAGTGAACTCACCAAGACTCTTAATCAAGCCACATATCAACTAATGTCTCTGTGAAAAATTATGATGTACTAAACAAGTACAGAAACATCTCTGAGTCTCTTTCATTAAGGGTAGGAAGGGTCTTCTGGTCTTCAGGAGTGGGCATTGGCACTGATGCAAATGTTAAACCAGTCCGTGGTAAAGACGGAACTGGGGCCAAAGGTGAAGGTCTCGCTTACATTCCTACCTTATGCCTTCAGACCTGTTCATTCTCTATATTAAAGACTCATACGTTCATCATGTCCTTATTTCAGTCCCTTCTGTGAATACAGAGCAGTACCACCGAATGACTGTCAGTGGAAAAACTAACGACATATTTATGACAACTACCCTTCTCAATATCAACAGTATCCACATCAGTGAAACCTCCTCTGTCATCTCCATGTTTGTTATTACTGACTTTCTTTTTTACTCTTCTTTGTGGTATTTGGCCAGTATTTTAATTAAGAGCGGCACCCTCTGGTGGATTGATTCATAAACGCTCATTCCAACACAATGGATGCATTTAAATATGAGGACAGTGACGCTTGACACCATTTGAAACTGATTTACCTATTTACATACGAGCATGAATGGACCTTTAAAGACCACCAAATGAATCTATCTCTACATTTAACCTTTATATTTATTATATTCTCATCTACATTTTGCATTTTTTATTGAAGAGCGGGTATTGTCCCATATTTCATTTACGAATTATTTAAATGTTCATAAAAAACCCTCAGGATAAATGCAAGGCTTATTATATAAAAATAGAGAAAACTGAAGAAAAAGCCTCTATCACTGCTCTCATTTGTCAAACACATGGGTTTTATTGATTAATCAACACTTCAGAAGGTGATGTTTCCAAATTGTGTACTGAGCCTCAAATAAGACGAGGCTGATACTGCTGAAAAGATGAGAAACTATTTTACATGCATAATTTAACCTTTGTAGGATTAGTGATTTAAAGGTTATTAAATATTTTAGATCTGTGATACTTTTGGTTGCTGCCAGCTGTTTAGGTCTTTGAGGATTAACCTATGATAAGTAATATTTACCTTTCAGGGTCCCACTAGGGTCTTAAAAAACGCTTCTATGCTGGATGGATGATGCGTTTTTGAGCTACGTATCTGAAGTGTTTCTTCATGCAGTCTAATAGTCTAGTTTAATTAACATTACGGATTCTTCATGTGGAAAATATTTTTGTTATTTTCAGTAATAATACTAGAGGAGGATTGAGCCAAGACCCAGAGTCTTGTAGTTCAAAAAAATGCCCTGGAAAATGGATCAAACAAAAATCCAGGACCCACCCCTTTTGGGAAATGCTTTATCACTTCCAACCTAACATTCCACCAAATTTCATTTTAATCCGAGCGGTGGCTTTTACATAATCCTGTTGACAAACAAACCACTTGAGGCTAGTAGTGACATTCCCGCCATGGCAGAGGTAAAAAGAGCTGACGTCTCAGGGTTTAGTCCCATCCACTGACACAGTTCAAGAATATTCTAAGTAGAACTCCAGCCGACACTTCGAGCAGGCTTCTTGGATGCAAACTCAGTTTACAGTAAATAGACAGATCTCCTGTAAGTGCAGCTGGGGAGATGGTTAAAACATTAGATAATAAGCTGCAACTAAAAAGGGCAACGACTACAGGGCAAGAAAGGCATGAACTGGATTAACTCAACGGGAAATGATCAATAACACAAAACTCTTATGGAGGAAGAGGAAGGCAGGAGAGCACTGGTATTTAGTTTTTGTTGTGCGTACAGTGCCAGAGGGATTACAGAAGTGCGGAATTATTATTATTTATTATAATTCATGTATTTATTCATTTTTAAGATCTTTTTAAGGGATGTATCTATTGTGTTTTCATTCATATATTACTAGATACCATCTAAAAATCTCAACCCCCTCAGAAACATGCCAGCACATTTACATTGCGCTTGGTTGTAGCAGTCATAATAATCAATCCTATGTTTTCTGACTGTTGATGCATGCCATAGTGACTCGAACAGTAAGTGCATGATTTTCCTCTGAGTGCAGTAGGTTGTGAGGATCACCGTTCTGCGAGTTGAAGTATTCTAAAATAATAGCTCAGGCAGCACATGCTGTCAAATATTAAAGCCTTTCACCGTGGGAGGACCCAGCACACATTAACCATTTCCTGCCTCAGAAGAGCTATTAATAAAATAGCATGTGACTCCTCCCGCGTAAGGAGACCCCTGTGGTGCTACATTTCATTTATGGAATTACAGTTGACAGCGATGAGTGAAATGATGATTGAAGGTTAATTACATGCCAAAACTGAGTGAGAAAAGCCATTTAACTATTCAACCATCTCTTTTCAATAAAGACGTCTGTGATACTTAAGGATCAGTCAGTCACGCTACGGCTAGACCCAGTTAAAACAAGTCAAGGCTTGAAAATACTTCATCTGCCACAAATGACTAACTCTATCTTCAGGGACTTTGTGGTACCATGTCAGTAAATTTGAGAACAACAGAAACGGGTGATTGCTTTAATCATCCCCCCAGAGTTTAATTAAAGACCAATATGTCCATAAAATGTGGATGAAGTCAAGCAAACTAAACAACTGTTGGGCAGAAAAGAGAAAAATTCTTGACCTGTTTTGCATTTTATACAATCCAGTCTGTGTCTGGGCTATTGTGTGTGACCCATCAATTGTAGAGAACCAACCTTGCTGCTTCACGCTCCAGAGAGAAAATCACATCGAGCTCTCCTACTTTATTTTGTTTATGTGTTCATTTTTAAATCCTTCACATCCTGTTTGTAAAATGTAAAATCAGGTCTCCCAGCAAACAAAATACCATAATCACGTTTCCCTAATGGGTTTATGCACAGAGCTCTGCTCCTGACATGCACAAAATCTTTTTACTGGAGTGCTGACTCAGGACTAGCCTCGGAACAATTTTCGCTTTCTTTGTCTTGGGGAGAAAATAAATATTTACAAATGCCATCCTGAGGAATGGGGTAAACATTCTGTAACTAAACCTCATGTGGCAAGTCTAGGAAATATGATTGACTGTGATTGACTAAGTGGGCTAAGGCCTTTCAATCTGAGACGTTCTGACCTTTTAATTACACTGCCTCATAAGACCAATTAATGTAAATACCACATGAGTGGGCTGATATTAATCAATGATCTAAATGGTTTGTCAAAGGAGAGTTACATTTGTGGCATCGAACTTTTGTTCTGAATTAATAACTTAGTTTGCTCATTGGAGTAATATTACTATGTTTGAGATACTGTGTTCCTATTCTGTCTCGGTTCTGAGGGGTTTCGCTTCATGTACTTTGTTTGTCAAAGAGTTCCAGCACCACAGACCAATCGATCGTCTCCATTGCTATTTCTTGGACACAAAAAAATCGTGGCTCAGTAGAGTTCCTTGGTATCTAGCTGATGGCTGAAGTCAAAGAGAGACTTGATGCAGTCTTGGCAGGAATCTCAGAATTAAAGGTGAGGCAGGCCACCACAAGTATCCCACTGATACCAGAGCCAATAAACACATGCTGCTCGCAGCTGGAGACAAGCCAATGCTACAGGGAAGCAGCAGGATTAAAAGGTCTCCTGAACGATTGATAGAACAAGGTGGGTTCAGCAAAGTGAGTGACACACGGTGTGTCACCCTATATTAACAGTATTATATGTTTTTTCACACTTATGATTATGTGATTAAAGTGCATTACACTTAAGAAGATGCTAAACAGTGCTGTTCTCAAATACCTGGCTGCTAACAGAAAAACATGTTTCTATTGACCATGTATATTTCTATTAACTGCTAAAATTTTATCTACAGGAAAATGCAAGTACTAGTGCAAGTATGGTCACCTTCTGAAACAGTTCTTTAAGGTTTCATGTGCAATATTTAGTGGAATCCAGTAATGAAGTTGAACACAAGTCAACAGGCCCAATCCACCAACCTTCCACTTCAGGGCCACAAAATTCACAAAAAACTATTTTTACAGCCAGTGATTTGTCCATTTTGGGCAAATCACTGACTGTAGTTCATAATGAGATTGTACTGCACTTTAACACTGGATGCCATAAAAAGAAAAAGAAAAAAGGAGAGCAATTCTGTACTGATTTATTTGCAGAGACATGGTAGAGCAGCACTGTGAACTCAACAAAGGCCACAATCCCTCTGTATACATACATGAGAAATTCGAAGGTAATGAAAACATATATTTACATATTTATGCAGCGTGGTAGTGCGCCTCCCGTCAACCGAGCAACGTGATCGTATGGGTATCGTATTCCAAAATGACTAATATCTTCCAAAATATTAGTCCTATCCACTTGCCAAGATATTTAATATGGAGATGGGACTATTCCTCAACTGTAGGTACCAAATTGGCCAGGAAAAAATGTCTACGTTTCTCAGAGCTGTGCAGATACACACACACACACACACACACACACACACACACACACACACACACTCTGAGACCTTCCAGTATTATGATATAGATAATCAACAACATCCATCAATCTTTATAAAACGTTGTATGTATGTGGGCTGAGTAAGCATCTGTAGCCCTGTAGATTGTCTTATGTTTATCATGAGATTAAAAAACAAAAACAGGCATCCAAGAACCTGCCATGAAACTCCACACCTACTGTCAGACAACATATCACAGGTCTTCTAGAAATTTAGAGGACAGGACTTTAATTCCTTAACAGGTTTTTTAGTGTGTGTGAAATAGGATCCGCACTGGGACATGTCAAAAATGTTGTCACTTTATTATACGCATGGAACTCTCATATTTATCCTGTAATTCTTGATCTTTCAGCTGAAGAAACTCCCCAACAGCACATGTATGTACGCGCACACACAAACTCTGATAACAAAGACACAGGTGTAGAGGAAAGCAGCTTGACAAGTTGCAGGTTCAAGGTGAAACGTTGTGTTACTGAATCAACACCTGGGATCTGTTCCAGAAAGTGAGTTTCGTGCGAACACTGATTTCAGTAAGTCTAAGATGAGGGAATGAACCAAACCTGTTAACTGACACGTTTTCTTCAGCAAAACTACAGTTCCTGTGCGTCTCACCCACGAGTTACGTCTGAAGGAACTTTCCGACACTTTTGACATTTTTTACAGACGATATCAAAGTGCAAATTCTTTCCGATCTACACAGTCATAGATTACACACTGTGGGTGGATTTTCTTTTTTTTTTTTTTTTTTCTATTTTTTTAAATGATACAATGGATGGATGGATATAGTTGCCATGTTGAATCGCTGTTTTCAGAGCTCATGTATTTAGTGAAATGGCAACAACATACCAGGAAGGTCAAAATGTTCTCTCTTTTATTTCTGAAGCTGTTCTGTTGTTACAAGGAGTTAGCGTCACTTCTAATAAGCGGAGAAAACCTGGGATATTGAGACTCCTCTATAGCCCACAAATACTGAGAAAAACCAAACACTAACCAAGGATTCTAAAACAAGCAGCTAGTAATATATTGCTGAAAGAGTCACCGTTTCTACAATTACCTTTTCACTTGAAAATGTAAAATGCAGAGGATAATATTATAATAAATGGTGAAACATCACTTAGGGAACGTTATATGTAGAGAAAATTCATTTGGAAGCCACCACCCAAAAGAGGTCCGGGTCTGTAGGGGTTAATATACTCAAGTTCATTTTTTAGCTAAATTTGATCGGATCTTCTTGAACTCAAAAATCTCCCAGGGTTCATCAACGCGGAGTTCAGGTTTAGGTTCAGACGTTATTGCATCTGTTGTCTGGAAGAAACTGCTGAATACAGTACAGTACAGCTAATATGCCAAAAGTTGCATTGATGCTCACTGTTGTTGAAAAAAACAAGGAAAAGGTACCAATTTTAACAGACAATATCCATGCGTAGGATTTGCATAATTCTTGTAGAATTTTTTGCCAACTATCACTCAAATTGCTTTGTGAGATATATTCCTTTATCAATGTGTTGCTTTACACTTTATTCAACCTTTGGCAATATGTATATTTATACTAATCATGCCAATAAGAGGAAAACTGAATTTAAATTGAAAATATTTTTTATATAGTTTTCTGCTAATTCTTAAGTGAGTATTTTTTCTCTCTTTTGTAATCAGTGTTCCATGACCTTCCAAACCATCTCATAAACAGTGCTGTGTGATTCACAAGGCTTGATGTGATAGTTTTTTGTTTTTTTTTTTGTCACTGCTGAATACAGTCACAGGTATTTGTTTAAAAGGGCTTTTTGCAGAATCAAAAGAAGACCTTGAGCCTTTATTTGTACCTGTATAAATAACTAACTAGGCTAACTCTATAAATGCCAGGCTTCAGGTGTCGTGACATTGCAAAATGGCAATGAAACTGCCTGTGAGTGAAAGACAGTGGGTTTTTCAATCTGAAGTAGTTTATTATTCTATGTGGCGACTAGAGCAAAACATATTTCAAGTAGAAAAGAGGAGAAGTAGGTTTATTATTATTATTAACAATAACAGCTAAATTTATTCATGCTGTAACATGATTAAACACTGGGTTGCTGTGGATCCATTTTGCTTAATCACTATTAAATGTCATTCATTTTGAAATAATCTTAATTTTGCATGAACAAACAGACTCAAGAAAGAAGGGAATATATATGCGCTTAATGTGTTTGTCGCAAGCTGGGCGATGTGTTAGCCGAAGTGCTAGCAGAATCCCCGACTAATATATGCTTTGCGTTGATGTGGTATTTGAAGCTGGAAGTGCTTCTGTGAAAAGAAAACTCCTTTCTGCAGAGTGTGTCTAATGCTTTATGTTAGTTGGCTGTTCTATATTGGTTTGTTTGTTCTCATACTTCCATCCAAAGGGCCAACGTGCTGTTTATCGTCTTCCATCGGTACGGGTTGGTTCTTCTGTCTGTCACTACCAGATAAACTGACCATTTGTTCATGCGCGACATTAACTCTACTTGGACAAACTGACCCAAAAGTCAGGGCGCTTTCACACAGCGTACTCGAGTCTGTATCGTACTTGAATATGTTCACACCTTTACCGCAGATGTTGCATTCACAAGCGCGTACCGCAGCCAGTGCCCGAGTACGAATGGGTGTTACAGGGCCAAAACAGTAGGTGGCGGTGTGGAAGGAATTCTGTCGCAATCCAACAAACGCGGAAGTCAGAAGAAGACGAACCCTCACCTATCTGTTAGCCTGTTTGAAGCAAAGATGAGAAGAGCAACCTTCGCTGGCCCCGATACATCACCCAGCGGTTCAGGTGATAAGGTGAGCCTGTGAATTACTTAATACTACAAACCCCTTTTAAGGGAAGAGGAGTGTTTGACGAAGAAATTCAAATATCACAACTAGCAGATGATACTACTTTGTTCTTATAAAATGATGAACAAGCACCCCTTGCTTTATCTACTATATCAAAGTTCTCAAAAGTATTAGGATTAAAACTTAATATAAAAAAAAAAAAATTGAAATTGTACCTTTAAAAGACAGCAGTCAATCTGAAATCCCGGTCAAAAATACTGTAACTTATCTTGGTGTAAAAATATCCAAAAATCTCAGAGAAACCCTTGACTTAAATTTGCTCCCGGTGATTGAAACCATCGAAATGAAGTTTGATTGTTGGTCTGCCAGAGATGTGTCCATATATGGCAGAGTTCTGTTAAGTGAAGCAGAAGGCATGTCAAGAGCTGTTTACGTTTTCTCATCTCTAAATGTCTCTAAATCCACTTGTTCCCAATTTGATAAAATTCTTTTCAAACGTACATGGACGAATAAACCCAATAAGGTTAAAGGATCTGTTCTCTCAAACCCCTTAGCTGAAGGAGGTCTGAATGGACTGACTTTCACTTTTAACCAAATCATAAAAATCAGTTGGATTTAAAGATTCCTTAAGTGTCCAAATAGCATGTGGAATATTTTCCCAAGTCATTTATTCAATTCTACTGGTGGTCTTAGCCTTTTATTATTATTATGTCATTTTTCTATCGGAAAACTCTCGGTGAAATTAGCCAGTTTTCATTAGCAAACTTTGTGGTGTCGGAATCTTATTTTCAAACGCAATTTTTCCCCTCACAGTTGTATTCTCAGGAACAATACTTATATACTAAACAGAAACAAAACTCTTTTTCTACATAACTGGTTTATAAATAACATTAACACAGTGAACAATCTGCTAAATGCAAATGGTGGATTTTATTATTATGAGGTCTTTGTGGAAAAATATGATGTCCACACTTCTCAGCAAGAGTTTGACATGGTGATTACATCTGTTCCTGTTAATATTGTTTCTTTAGCACAGAGCATACAGACCGATGCATCTGTATCTGTAATTATCAGCTCTTCTACCATCTATTGTATCCCCATCACAGATAAGAGATGTAACGACACTTTTATCAGAAACCTGCTCCGTCCTGTCACTACTCCTGTATGGAAACACCGATGGACATTTTTCGACAAAAAACTCTGGATCGCCATCTTCCTGCTACTTCATCAGCATGCAATTGAGAGCAAAATCAAAGACGTATTATTCAAAATTGTGCACCGATATTACCCTTCAAAAGCAAATATCTGTACTTTTTTTTTCCCCAATATGAGTAACGTTTGTACATTCTGTGGCTGTGAGAGTGAAACTACTGAACATGTGTTTGTTGATTGTTTTCATGTTACTTCCTTTTGGTTTCACTTACAAAAATATATTTCCCAAAGAATAAAAAAAAAGGCTTACTGAGCAAATTTGAAATTCTTCTTATAGTCACTAATCCAAATTTATCGGCCAATGAAAAGTATATAATTAATCTAATCATTATTTTAGCAAAATAGTACTTACACAAAATTATTTGGCAAAAAATATACCCTCCTATACATTTCAAATAACAGATCTCCAAATTTATTGGAACAACATTGAAAATTTGAAAAAGAAAAACAATAAATTAATCAGAACAACTAAATTATATCATGAGTTTAATTTCAATGTGTAGCAGACCCCTGAGTGATGATTTATTTTCTTTTTGTTTGTCTTTTGTTCTTTTCTCTTCTTTCATAGTTCTGACCTAAAAATGTATCAAGTGAATGTGTCTTTTTATTGTATTTGTGTTAAGATTGTATGTTAATAATTGTTAATAAAAGTTATAAAAAAAACAAAACAAAACAAAAAAAACAAGGCAAGCCTGTGCCGTGTGGATCCGAGATGTTTTCAGGAGACAAGAAGAGCACCACCTATGGTCTTGTGGTGATAAACTCACTTCTGTTGTTGGAATGGTTATTAGGTCATTTCCGGACTCAGGCACGGGATTGCATTCACATGAAATCGTACCGTACTGGAGTCTGGGCAGTCCGGACCCAGGACTACTTTCATAACTGGGCTCAGGCACGGTACTCAAGCACAGAACGGTTGCATTCACATGGACAAAACTAGACAAAACTAGCCGTCGGAAGCGACTGCTAGAGGTATATCCCCGAACGGCCCCAATCCTTAACCAGACAGCTATGATGTCATGACATGAGGCATCCCCAGGTCGTGACCTTTCATTTGCACTTGATTTGAAGTCAATCAGACAAATAGTTCCAGAGATATGAACAAAAGAGTGTTTAGTGATTTTAAACTTTTGTAGCCAATCTAAAAATGGTAAATCATCCAAAATTGAATCAGTTCTTCCTCTCCATGATATTGATCGATGTGGAAAATTTGGAATTTCTAAACCCAATATTTTTTAAGTTATCGTGTTAACATGAAGGATATCCGGTGCAGCCGGCTCCACCGGCTCTGCCAGCGGCGGCGGTCGGACCAAAAACATAATATCCCCAAAACTGCATTCGGGGATATAATAAAGCGGACTCGGGTACGGACTCGAGTACGCTGTGTGAAAACGCCCGCATTCTATACTGCAGATGGGTTAACTGCCTAACATTTTTTAACCAGATTAATCATGATGATGCATTAATCTGTGTTAATGCATTAATTTTTATCCTGACGCTCTCCCATTGCGTAATATAGACGTTTGTTCCATAGTATTGTGACTTCACGCCGTTCCTGAAGCTCTTAATGGTTATGCAGTCTCAAATGACGAACAGAATACTTTCAGGTGTACTTGGTAAAATAGCCGGTGTGCTACAGGAAGGTCTAAATGTGATGTATAACAATGTCATTTTGCACACCACACCTCACTTCACCCCTCAGTTTAAAGCTACTGACACCGTGTTGTGGCATGAAAGAGCTTCAAGACAAACACGCTGTATAATTGCTTTTGTAAGGAGCCCCTTTTAAGTCCCAAGGGTTCTAATGTTGTTCCCATGATAGTTCCATTATCTAACATTGCTTTCACCTTCCTACCGTGATATGCTCAGAGCTGCAAGTAATCATGGGTAGAGGAAAAGATTAGAAGCTGCACTCAGAGGGTTGTGGTCTGCAATCACCTTGATGCATCTCTTTTGCAAATGATTCATTGCCCTTCACCCTTTTTCAATGATCCTTTTACAGATCATTACAGCACCTTTGGCCTGAACTTTGGTGTCACACATCATCTAGAGCTCCCACCCCGCCATTCAGCCCACCACCTCTGTCACCCCCACCCGCTTCCTGACCCACACTTCCAGTATTGAGAAACCATCCCTCACATCCTGCAAAAACAACCCTCAACAAATCGCTTCTCAATAGGGAGTAAATGACTCCTTCACAATCAATGCTATTTTCCTCAGATGCGACACATTAGTTACTGCCACTTGCTACCACAGCGAGTTATTTGTCAAACAGCTGGTTCGTGGTGTGCCTTCGGTGAGGTAAAACTCCTAGATAGGTGGTAAAAAGGTACACTGCCACATACAGAGAATTCTCATTTCAACGTTAAAGCAAGCATGATAAAGGATGTAACATTATGTGTGCCATTAAACACTCTTAAACCTCACACAGAACATGCGCATCAATCTTCCACATGTGGACGCCTTAATGATATGAGAGTGCTTGAAGACCACACATGCTTTGCCTCAAAGCCGGCTGTAGGCTGAATAGATTATTCCTGCAGTCTGAGTCTTGTATCATTGTAGAGAACTCCAGAATTCTCCCTTTTGGCTGTCCTCATCAAAACCACTGAAACCAGCGCCGGGGACACCTAGCCTTGTTAAACCAATGTGCCGCACACTGTAACTTACCGTGCTTTGTTGCCAGCAGACGGAATAATTGGTGGCATCAATTAAAGTGTGCTTACAGTCTTACCATCACACTGGCGCTCTTCATTGCTCTCCAGGGTGCAAAAAGAACAAAAGATGTCCAGCTCCACCTGAGTAACATGGCAAGTCGAGCAATTTTAGTACCAATTATGTTCTTCATTAAGACCCTGTATGGTCAACATTTCTTTGAGTAGAAAAAAAAACAAAAAAAACTCAATCTATCCTCTCTCAAATGCTGATTGAAATGTTGCTGTTTTCTCTTTAGCTGTAGCTATTTGATTGAAATATCGCGACATCAGAAAACATGTACTGTCGTTATCCGAAGGTGTATTGTTTCAAATAAGCCGTCACTTGTCCCAGATAGTGCTTTTATATACAGAAAGTAAACAAGGCTGTAAAGAAATATGTGGGGTTTTTGTTTTATTTAGGCTTTAATTTCAATCGGAGATTTATGTTTGCCGCTGGAGATGAAAAAGCAATCTTATGACGTCTTCATTTCTATCTTGCGCTTCTGTTGTTGACCTTGAAGAGGAATGCCTCTGTGATCACTGTCACTTTCATTCCCACCTGTCTCCCATACCTTAGGAAAATAGGCTAGTGCGACACAAAGCGGTAAGTAAAGCTCGGTGGGTGAATTCCGGCGGCTGTTCATTTGTTTTTCCCAGGTATGTACTGCATGTGACGGTGTCTGTGTTAGCGAGACAGACTGTGGATTGCATATGACAAAGTTTTCAGTCATGCGCTTTGATCAATAGCAAGGAGAGAAATTATAGAGCCAGGACTGACAGATCTGAAACGTACAGCGCTTCACAAATGTGTCACGAGATCAAAACCTTTTAAACATTCTGAGTGGATCAGCAGAGTGTATTTTTTGTGACACACACGCACAAAAGATACGTGTACATATGAAAACCAATTAAATGTGCGTCAGTGTATTCATGAGGACGAGGCACAGTTGTAGCACAGAAAGAAGGTGAAAAGCAGTATTTTATTACACTTTTTATCAGTCTAATGATTTTATTGAGTTAAAAGACAAATAAAGGCGTGCAGCTAAAATAAGCAATATGTCAGATCATACCTGACTGGTCAGCTGACTGCATTTGCTGCACTGGTTCATCACTTCAAAGCCATATTTAGCATTCTCCGTCTGTTAGGTTAACCTTGCAAAATGGGGCAATGCACCTCCCTACATTCACACAACTGTGAAAGTGTTTGTGTGGTTAGAATAACAAACAGGCACACAATAGGGAATGTGCATAGCTGTTGACATTGGTAGGTTATTTTGAGGAGAAAAAATGTCATATTCTTTATCATATGGATAAAAAAAAAAAAGCTATGTAATATTATTTCTGAATGGTCATTGCGTACTAACGATGTTATTTCAGGCTGAATCACTTACCAGATGGTTCACTAGAAAGCAAATAATAAAGGTGACCCATAAGCAGCAACATTGGTGGCTAATCAAAGACACATGGGCAGCGGCCATATTGACAGAGACAGATCAAAGCGGCGGTGGAACTTCTGAGACATGCAGTCATCTCCGAATGCAGCAGTAGCCAGTTAACAAACGCTCCACAGATGAAACAAACCCTTTAAATAAATTATTTTTTTATATGAACAGGTATGGATTTTTTTAAATTTTTTTTAATGGAAGGTTGGTGGTCTATGAATTTGGTTTTAATTTATTTTTCCTTTTACGTTATGAAAAACATGTTTTGGACCTGTTTCTCAGCAGTGTAGGTATTATAATCTATTAATGTTCTTCTATGATAAATTCTAAACCCCTGTTTCAAATGGATATGAACTGTTTCTTGTTAACCCATAAAGACCCAGAGCATCTTTTGTGGCAGTTCCCAAATGAATTTTTCTCTATTTTTGCCTTTCTTAACTGATTTATCACCAATTGCTTTTAGATTACTATCCTCTGTATTTTGCATTTCTTGGTGTAAATCATGTACTTTCCTGTATTTAATTCACAAATCATGTAGAGGAGTAAATTCAAAGTTAATGAGATAAGATATTCCTTTATTAATCCCACAAGGGGAAATTCCTTATTTACAGCAGCAAGAGTGGATGGAGTAAGCACACAAGAGTAAAAAGAGCATTCAGTTTGTACAAATAATAGATACATAATAGGAAATATGGAAATGTAACTAACAAATCAAAAAAGCTATAAATACTTTTTACAGCTGTTGTGTACACGTTGAATGTTACATGTTGGATAGAGGAGATATTTATATCTACACCTATATATGCATATCTAT
>JAPQRP010000025.1:24186283-24200091 GCA_037367295.1 Apogon hyalosoma
TTTCCAGATCAAATGCACTGACACCTAGGTAGCTTTTCATGTCCCAATTTTGGTCCTATTTTTGGCCCCAATATTTTCTTTAAAAAAATCATTAATTTTGGGATGGCTCAGAGCAAGAGTACGATTTTTTTTGCATTTATCATAGATCATCATTAAGTACATCCTGGAGGGAAACATATCTAAATTTCTCTTTTATTATTGGGTCTAAAAACGCTGGCAAAGTGCCAGATACCAAAACAAACGGGTTTCATAGAAGCACCCTTATACTAATATTACAGTAATTACAGAATTGTTTTGTTTTGAAGTGTGTGAGTTTTAATGACTCTGAGGATTTACTGTAGTTTGAAATGCACTAAACTGTAATTGGATATGTTTGTCTTTGTAAAAACAATGTTCAACATATTGTCACAGAAACGACAGAACACTTGTGAGGTAAGACAAGAACTTTGAAGAAAAAAAACAAATAACAGTATAAATATTTGTGTTGGTATAACGGGGCTAATTTGTCGTGATTCTTGAAAAAATGATATTGAAAATACTGGTTTTGTTCATTCTGATGATAAAATAAGAAAAAGTAATGCTTTTTTTATTTGCAGATTTTCATTTTTTTAAAAGAATGAAACGTAAGATATTCTGTCTTTCATTTATTTATCCCTTAAGAGATGTCACTTCCAAATGTTCTTTTTTGACTGAGCCATTGTAAGCGTGGCTATTTTCGCTCTTGGCACCTTATGGTAGGAAATACAATAAAAAAGCTCCACTCGCTTGCCTGCGTGTCACATACATCTTCAGTCATGCGGAAGGCCGTCCGTCAGTTTTACTGCACATCGGCTTCCTCTCAATGCTGCATCGATGAATGATGGCCCTAAGTGCAACTAGATAACTACGGCAGGGGATGATAAAAATGTGAAAACACACATCCTGGACAGGAAATTGGCCATTTTGGAGCAATTGACACAGAAGAGTTGAAGTGATGGCATTTCCTGTAATGCTCCTCCATTGAAAAGCAGAGATGTCTGGTCGTCCACAAGGAGATAGCTACAGTCCACTAGACGTATTACTGTTCACCAACCTAAGAGCTTTCATTTTTTCCCACTTATTTAGTTTTTTCTTATATTTCTTGCTGTTACAGGGTCAAACATAAACGCCATAAGCTGGTCGTGAAAAGAAGTTTCTTGGCGTCTGTTGCCAAAGCATCAATAGCATTAAAGTAAGTGTGAGCTGATGTTGGCAACGTCTAATGAGACATAATAAAATCTGTTAAAGTGGGCTATTGAGGAAAAGTGAGTGTGTATGAAAATGAATGAAGTTAATGATGAATGACTGTTATAGAAGACAATCAGGCCACATTATCAGCTGACTCAGTAGGATTTAAGCCTGTTCCATCATTGCAAATACGTGTTTTAAATGTTGGATATATTACATCATTCTTTTGTCACTCTTACCTTTTGTGTTTTTTCATAATATATCTGAAAGGACCAGTTGAATGAACTAAATCCGTCAATGATGATGGTAATAATAATACAACTATGGTTACAACCACATCAGAGAGGCCAACAGTTTAACCTCTTATATAGTACAGTCGAGGACTTCCACTCCATTTATGTGTAATTAAAAGATTCAGGTCAACATGGAAGGAGCATGAATTTATCATGCCTCTGATGGATCTAAAAACATTTTTTTCTGACATAAACTTTCATCACATAATGGAAAAATCTCTTGTTGTTAAAGGCAAAACTTGACCTGCGTACAAGAGGGTGTAAAGATGACTTTAATGCTGATTAATAATATATCTGTGTGTTGTCAGACACTATTACTGGTCTAATGTGCACCACAGACACTATTACTGGTCTAATGTGCACCAAAGAACATTTCTGCTGAGGTCACATGATTGTAATTTTGGGAATGTGTTCCATATCAGCCAACCATAAAAACAAAACCAAAAAAAAAGCCCTCTGCTATCGATCAGTTCACACAAATGAAGGTACATTTGAGGTATTGCCATGATATATAATTCACAGAAATACATGTCACAACACTTTTAATCCCAACAACAGTAGTGGAGTATTGTAGTCAATTAGTCAGTAATACCTTACATCAGGGGTGACAAATTCATTTTAGTACATGGGACACATACAGTCCAATATAATCTCATGTGGGCCAGACCAATAAAATAATAACAGTAAAAAAAAATAAAAAATTAAAAAATTAAAAAAGAGTAAAGTTACATGATGAAAATGTGAGCATCTACAAATTATCCTTTAAAAGATGTGAATAACAATAACAACTAGAAATGTCTTGAGAAAATGCATGCAATATTATCAATATTATGCCTCCTGGTACATGTCAGACAGTGGAGGGCTGTGTTTTTTCTTGTTTCCCCCTCCCTTCTGTTTCTGCAGGTGATTTCCAAATTGGTTTCCACCTGGGCAGGCTGAGCAGGCTGTGATTGGATCCTGCAGAATCCCACCAGCCAATCAGCCCACAGAAGACTGGTGAAAAGGTTCCCCCTGATGACTTCACTCCCCTCTCCTTTTCCCTGACTTCTGTTTGATCAGGCCCTGCTGCCAAAGCCAGTCTTTGTGAGGGCTTTTGTGTTTGTTAGAAGGCCGTTTGGTGTGAGGTTTGGGATCATAGGTGAGTTCGTGGTGCCCTGTACATTTTTGCACTCACGCAGCTTTCATCTTTTGTTTAGCACACTAGGTTTATTGGTGTGTGACACCTGTATAAGTTTTTGCGAAAGCATTTGTAGATGAGTTTAGGTATTAATTTTGTTGTTTTTCTGTTTCCATCATCTAGATGTTCAGTTAGGCCCTGTTTTGTTCTATTAATGTCATCAATCTGGCACAAGCAGCACTGTCCCTTGTGCTTTACATTAGAGGAACATTTTGAGTTATCATTAATAGATTATTATGATAACATTTTACTAATCCAAAGCACCGGAGACAAAAGTAGGGCTTTATACGGCCCCCTAAACTAAAATAATTGATTGTTAATGTCTTCAGTGTAATTTGTGCCTTTCACAAATTCAACCCATGGATTGAATTGGACCCTGTAGCGGGTCCCTGGGCCGCGTGTTTGACACCCCTGCCTTAAATGCTTTAGCTCAGGTGACTGAGTTTGTTAAAAGTCTGTGTGCTCTGTAAAACACTTTTTAAAAAGCAGTGCTGTGATCTTATTTGATGTGATTTAAAGAAAAGGTGCATAAATATCAGATGCTTGTGAAGTGTCTGTCCAGATCATTGTCTTCAGTTTGCTATTTTAACCAGTGTTGATTGCGTCCTAACACCTTTACACAGGAGGTTGTGTCATGTTTTCTTCATCCTTTCATTAAGCACGCTAATTGTTAGCAGTTTCAAAAAATGTGCCAGACAAGGCCTGAAATTCGAGTGCATTTCTATGATCTGATGTGGGAGATAACGTTAGGGTTTGCCTGTTAAAATGAAATTTTGTACACTGTGTGCTGATCAGCAGGAACATCTCATAATTCGAGGAGGGCAATGATACTCACAGGCAATAATTGCTGGCCTGCTGATTCCAAAGAGCTGCAGAAACTGCTTACTGTTCAGATTGTGGGAGAGTGGCGGTTTGAGGCGGACAGCGTCTCCCCTTAATCCACATCCCCTCGCAGCATTCCTTCCTTAATTGCTCAGCCACCTGCAAAAGAAAAAACAGAAACCTGACTTTCAAGCTGCTAAATCAGATCATACTTTTTTGTTTGTTTGTTTGTTTTTTTCCCAAATAACACATTGCGTGAATGTGGCATATTTTTCTATTTTAATAATTATCCATCTTATTACTTGCTGTTTCTCCAGTGGATCTTATGACTGACACAACAAGCCTGTATATATCAGCTGATAGTGTAGCTGCAAGTTTTTGCGTTAATATAAGGTCACTTTACATAAAGAGAGGCCATTCTAAAACTGAGGGTCACAGATGCCAACCACCGTGCACTTCAGTGACAGTGAACAAGACAAATTATTGCTTTACTATTTCACTAGCGCGCCATTGGGCTGTAGCCTTGGGTTATGCTGTGTCCATGCATCAGCTGGCTGTAATTCTAAAATCTGACCAGTCAAAATATGAGAACAAATCATAACTTTTTAATAAAAATAAGTCAAATGTTCTTTAATTCCGTTCATAGAAGATAAAAGACTCCTCTAACAGACTGTAATGTAGCTCAAACAGCATTAGAATAAAAATTAATGCAACTCATACATCTTGCTATCCTGTAAAAACACTTGCAAAAACTCCAAACAGAAGAACCTTTAAGCAAAAAAGCTTTTAGAATTTTACTGGCAGCAAGTAGGGATGTGCTTTTGGATTTCACATCCCTACTTGCTGCCAGTAATAAACACATGCTCCATTTCCCTCTCTGTGGGTAACAGACGACCAGACTTGAAATGCCAAAGAGATCTTGACAGTTTCGGAGGTTGCAGATGCCACAGTTAACGTGTTCCTTGATTAAGAAAATAAATGACAAAAGAACCTATGGTGAAATTATTAATGTTCACTTGTGCAGTAATTGTTTTTATACAACAGTGTTTCACAAATGTTTTTTTTTTTTTACAACCACACACTCCCATAGTACCGTTATTCTGGCCAAGTTGTGTTTATTAGAAACTTTGCGAAAAGTATCAACCACCAAATGGTTGAGCAAACATCTGATCCTCCATATTCTAATTCCTATAAACAGAGAAAGCAGAGGAATTTAAATCAGAGGGGAGGTAACTTCCCTTTGATTTTCTGGCTGTGAAAAGTAGGACCTTGGATCCAAAGCAAAGTGTTGGAGCATCTGTGCTGGCGTAATTTGTCTGCAGAGTTGTTGGCAGTAATAGAGACACCTTGTTCTTCAGTGGCAAGATGTTCTACATCTCATCTGTCTCATTATGGGTAAAACAATTAATTTCAAAGCATGATATTTGGTTTCAGATTATTTCATAACATCTGTGTTAGAGCTTAAATGTCACATTACTCATGACATGGTTCAGGAACAGCTGCAAAGATGCTAACTCCGAATTAATGTTACACTGCGAATAATTACCATGAGACAATATAAACAATTACTGTATGTGGCAGCTGCCATTGTAGAAGAAATGAAATTAGATATGGATTCTCACAGTCATAGTCAGTTGCAGAGTGTGATAAATTGGCTCCCTGATGCAGATGAACCAAGCCCCAAACATTTCAGTGGTTTTATTAGAACTAATACATTTGATTGTGCTTCCACTTCTATTATTATTAAAGATGCCATCTGTCCAATAGCAAAGGCAAATGTGGAGTATTAATCACACAAAACTAAAAACACTCCAATGCCACATACATGCAAAAGTCTGAAAATCTCCCAAAGGGCATGTGCCATTTTCATCCAATCATTTTATATTCTGCTGAGTGGCAGTTCATAAGGTTATGTCTTAGAAGTCAGGCACACAATAAGACATTAAAGGTAGGGTAGGAGATCCTGGAAAAACGGTTCGAGCAAGCTACATTTGGAAAATACACGATTCAAAAGTCCAAACCCCTCCCCCCGAAGCCACGCCTCCAGAGTACCGAAATACACCATGCTTGTTCCAGAGGGTTCACAAGTGCTGCACAGCATCAATCCACCCCCCACCACGCGCACACACACAGATCCATGTGTTCATTCTCCTCCGTGTGTTCATTCTCCTCCAACACACCTCCCCATGGATCCGTGCATACCTCTGAATTCAGGTTCGTATATTAGATTAGAAGTTGGACTTTAAACTTGTTATTTTGATACGTGTTCTAAGTAATCTCGGGCTAGTAAGAACAGCTGATTGCAGTCAGACTGATGTCAGGCTAGCAGCAGCCCACTAAAGCTTGCTTTGAACGCTGTAATCTGTGCATTTCACTATTATGATTGTCGGCAGAACAGCCCCAGTTCATACCTATCTGGCTAACGTTACATTCCCTAGTGATTTATGTTACAGTTTTCCGGTGAACTTTACATCCTAATATAGCTAGCCAAGCTCTGGCTCTGGCTTCGTTTCCTGTACTAGTGCTCCAAGCCTCTGAGAACAACCAATTCATGGGCAGAGGGGGGAGGGACAAATGGCAGTTGCTTTTGATAGACATATCACCATTCAGTCATTTCAATGGGCCGGTTAAAATGATTGGATGGTATTTTTTCAGTTCTGTCCATTCAACAGGTGACAAAAATGCTTTATTGTTGTGTTCGAGCATTTAATTAATCGATTGCAATCGGGGTGTGAAGGGGATTTTAAGCAATATAGTAAAAAATGCTCCAGGAAAACACGTCCTATCCCACCTTTAATTCTCATAAATCGGTGCTTACAAAGAGCTGACAACCTGTGTGATCTGATGTAAGATTTTCTGAACTGAGTAAAGACTCTAAGGCTCACTCCCATATCTTAACCCAGTACACATAGGCTTGCTTTGCTATTGCACAATGCTTAAGTGAAACATGGAAGTCAGTACCCGCTAGAGAAACTCCTGCTGTATTTTAAAAGTAAAGCAGAGCCTGGAAGGAGAATTGGCCCATTGTTGCACCACTTGAAAGCTGTTAGCTTGGACATGCAAAAATCATTCCTGCCACTCCATCACATTGATGTAGTTACAACATGTGATTCTGCAGAGCTGAGACCTAAAGGCTGCCAGGGTGCAGTCAGAAGGGATGAGAGGCATCACGGAATAACCTGAAAACCAAGTAATTTCTCCTTTAACCTTTTGATAATTGCACCAAAAACATCACGTATGTTGTCTTAATGTGAAGTGAACCCCACGGAAAACAGGGTAGTGGGGAGAGGAAGATGAGTCATTGATAAACACCATCTGCCTAGAATTTAACATTTAAAGATTTACAATGGAGAGCCGTGAACCAAACAAAACTAAAACTAGAGCATGATGGAAGAAGATGATCTGGTGTAAAAGCAAGCTTAATAGAAAAGTAATTTCAAGGGGACGCATAAAGATATATTATATATAAATGTCTGCATGTGTGAATAACGCTTCAACAGCAGCCTCGGAGATGAAAAAATTAAACCTCTTCTCACTTTCTATCATGTGTAGTATGATTCCACAAATCATCTCTGTGCATGGAAGTCTTTGCTAGTGATAGCTTAGGACTTTTTTTTTTTTTTTTTTTCCCCCCTGCATCTGCGACAAGATTAGGCTATCTCTCCTTGTGCACATGGATGACTGACTCCTTGGGGCCGGTCGCATCACTCTTGCTCTCCCACCCTCCATCCCAAGGCAGAAAACATTTCTATTTTCAACAGGATTAGCTCTCACCACAAACCACCTGACAGGCAAAAGCATCACCCGTGTGGCACATGCCCCCCAGGCACCCAGCAGAACATATCATGGCCTCAGTGGCTAACAGGGATCCTGGGGAGTTTACCTTACAGTGGCATGCACAGTGGGTAACACATTTACAACTTCTTTGTAGCGTCTTACATCCGCCCATGTCTAAAACATCACCCAGTCAACAACCCTGTATTTCAAACTGTAAATAAATCTGCGGCTGGATCGGAAAGAACACACAGTCCCTCGACAGTTGTTAAAACAACATATTTTTCATTAATTTAAGAAGATGGATTAAACTGATATCCCATATTACACAAATGCAAACTCATCCTAGCAAATATGAAAAATAAAGCAGGAGACTATGGTTTATGAGTCACTATTTTTACAGTCGATAAACTAACACCATTAAACACCAGTACCTTCTGTAACCCTTGAGCAAAATGTCTTTGGATAATGGATTACACCCAAAATATAACGCTCAGATTTTGCAACATATTCGTTCATATTACTGTTTCAGAATGAATCATGTCATAGATAGATAGATAGATAGATAGATAGATCCACTGGTGACCAAAACCATCTACTGATCCAAACTGTTTAATACCTGCTGATCCACTAATTCTATCAATATATTGAAATAATTGGTGTAAAATGCAGTTTGTCATCTTTTCAATATCATCAGATATGACCTATTTGGACGTTCAGAGGCTCCGTAGTGAACGTGGAAACGCCTTCATCTTCACATCACATTGATTCACCGGTAAAAACCCATGGAGTTGGATCAGACACACTGGGTTTCTACTCAGTAAATGTTATATTTTGCTGGAAAAAAATAACGTTTTCTCGATTTTTTTCTCTGTTTCTGATACGATGACAATCAACTTTTTTCTGAGCTTTTGTGAATAGCTACGTACATGATCGGCGAATTAAATATGGGAAAATACCAGATTTTCTTGGCAAAAATGCAAAATACAGAAGATGATATTAAAATAAATGGTGATAAATAACTTGATAGAAAAATTCATTCGGGAACCTCAAAAGTAGCACTGGGTTTTTATGGGTTAAATAGGAGTAGGAAGAAGCTGAGCTGATGTTGTCCTACCCCAGTTTGATATGACTTGGCTAATCAGCTAATGCATACAGTCCATTTATAGAATAGGTCGGTCATTAAATTACTGAAAAAGTGAACAATTACGTACCATCAATGACTATTACTGTTGTACTCCTATCCACTGATACTACATCTGTGGAAAATAAGGTTTTATACATTTTGTTAAATTTTATGATGTTTTCACACTGTTTGATATTTAGTTCTATTCTGTTCCACAAAATTACTTCACAACACGAAATGCACATTTTTTAAAGATTTGTTCTAGTGAAGTGTTTCATATTTACTTTCTCTCTATAGTCATAACCACTGTCCCTATCTATGACTAATTTCCGTATGTTACTTGTTCCAGTTGGGATATTCTGGGCAGGAGACTGACAAAAAAAAAAAAAAAATTCCTTCCTTTCTTTGCTCTCAACAATTAACAGTTTCAACAATGGCTTTGAGGCATCTCTGAGCCAGACACTTAACCTCGACTGTGCTTCTGGGAATACTCCATGACCTGTAGCACAGAACTGCAGTCGCACTCACAAGCCTCTGGGAGAGAAGTGTTCACGCTGACTGAGGTTGGCGGTGAATTTTAGAAAACAAAGTGAATGACTAACCCTTATTAATCAAGTAAACTGGAAAGCAAGACAGCAACCAGCAGGAAGGCTCTTTGTCCCTGGTTGGAATGACAAAAGGAAAAGAGTGAATACACCATTTTCTATATTTATACTAAAACTAATGTTATTTTAGTTTACTTGCTGGCGTCAACAGTCTCTGTGGCCGCAGGCTCTAAACTCATTCATTTGTACCGAAGATAAAAAAGTGTTGAATATGTACTTTCATTTGGTGAACTTGCAACTTTTTAGCAGCAGGAGGGTCCAGATAATATTGACTTCAAGCAGTGGTTCTCAATCGTTTTCTGTCGGACCCCCCTTTGGAGGACGAAAAATCTCCAGCCCCCCTCAACCACAACATTGTAACACTGGTGCAATTATAACTTTTATTGAAAGAAAAATCAATACTGTAACAATAATTTTTACTTTTCCTTGAATAATGTGTTGTGCTTATTAAAAATAACTTACATTTTTGCTCGAACAATGCAAATAAACTCACTAAGACTGCCCCCGAGAAAATATTTTTTCAAATAAAAATAGGAAATGCACAGTTATCTTACAACTATGACAATAAAGTTACTTTTTTTTTTTTTACAACAAACACATTTTGGTAACAAAGATGAAGATTTTAACAATATCAGTGGCTGCAATGAGCCTGTTTCCATTGCACATTATTAAAGTGCAAACTGTACAAACTGCAAAAACAGAAAAAATGTGCATTTTTCTTTTCCAGTCAAATCCTTGTCCATTCTCCAAACCTAAACTCTTTGTCTAGTCTAGTGACAGATCACCATGACAGTAGGTTTGTTTATTGTACGTCCCTAAAATGACACCCAGGAGAGAGCCCATGCCCCCCGGGTAAACCTTTGTGCCCCCCCCCGAGGGGGCCCGCCCCACAGTTTGAGAAACACTGACTTAAAGTAATCACAAATTACATGTTCGTAGCATTAAAAACTCCTGTGACTTATACATGTGCTCTTGAAAATAGATAGTTCAGACTCAGAGAAATAAGCTGAAGCTGAGGATCAGATCGTGGTAAAAATATTAAATATCATCATATTGATTTTTTGTATTCGAGTCCATAAATATTTGGACAGTGACATTAACCTTGTAAGTTTGCCTCTGTATTCCATTGCACTGAATGCGACCGTTGTACAAAATAAACCTCATTTTTAATAATCATCTTAGTTTGGTCCTTTCTGAGCCTCTGAAAATGGAGGCACTATGATTAAAATGGTTGTAACTCCTAAATGCTTAGTGAAGTATTTCTGTTAAACTCCTTGAATTATAGCTGAATGTCCACACTTCAGTCGGTTTGTGTATTTCATGTCCACTGTAGCGGTGTACAGTAGAGAAATTACAAAATATTTGTCATCCAATTACAATGGACCTGACTGTAGCTTAAAAGCTTAATGGTCCTTTTATTGTTAATGCTGTTCCTTTACTACATAATGCGTTACCATTAAACCCTTGAATATTGCATCTGGAGCTTTCTTCCTCTTAAAAATCAGCATATGACGTGTGTCAGAAAAGTTCCAGGGCTGGTGTCGCAAAAGATATACTTGACATCCAAACCACAAACAACAAGTCTTCCCCTTTGAAGTAATCCCCCTGGAGTCGAGTGCACTTTCCCAGCCTTCTCTGCCACACCTCCACGCACTCCTGAATGGATTCTTCCGGGATCCTCCACAGCTCTGTCATCGCAGCCATCTCGATGTCGTCCACGTCTTCAAAACAGGTCCCCTTGATGACCCCTTTCCTCTAAGAGGAAAACGTCACACGGAGCCAGGTAGGGAGGATGCTCCAGCACGGTGATGTTCTTCTCGACCAGGAACTGTCGGATGCTCAGGGCGTTGAGAGCAGGCGCGTTGTCATGGTGAAGAAGCCACGACTTGTCCTGCCACAACTCTCACCTCTTCCCGCGCGCCGTCTTGCTTTCTTCAGCCTTGGCGACGTCGGACTCTTCCACCGAAGGCTCTGGTGTTTGGTCTCCGGGTCGTACTTGAAGATCCACGACTCATCACTCATCACATGACTCTCCCTAGCAAGTCTGATTTGGTTTCAAGACGCTCGAGGATGTCCTGACACACTTGCATGCGTCAAACCTTCTGGTCATCATTCAGCAGTTGCAAAAGCATGTAGAAAAAGTTCAATGGCTGCAGAGAGCTGAGATCAGTTATATACTCCAGGGTGATTACTTTGAAGGGGAAAACGTGTAGTTTGTAATTTTGTGACACCAGTCTGGGAACTTTTCTGACACACCTTGTACAAGCATTCTAGTTGTCATTAGAATGATTCTATGACACTTGTACGTTGTAAACAGTGGTGTAGTGGTCCCTGGAGAGGTGGGTATACTCTTAAATTTTGCCTTTCTTTTTTTTTTAAGTCGTCCAAAAAAAAAAAACTCTCTGTTTTGGAAACGGTGACTTGTCAGACTGTTCTATTTAGTTTACCCAAAAATCAGTCAGTAGTATTTGCTCAATATTACAAAATGATCATGACTTGATCAGGAGCAGTTTGTAGGTTTTACTGGTCACACAAACAACTGCATGAATGTAAATGTATTCAACATGAGGTAAACATAGGATAACGTTAACCTACTCACACAGTTTGGCGACAAAATCTCTTCTGTAAATGTGTTGTCTTATGGGCAGTAGTTTAAAACAGTGATTCATTTGGAAACCACCTTAAAACTGACCTCAGAATTCTGTATTCCATGACAGTAGGTTCTCTCCATATGTGCCACTCACTTGAAAGACATTTATTCTGCCTTTTTCGTTCACATTTCCAATAATCACACATCTTTCAACTAGAAGTGCAGTGACCTGTCAATCAACTGGGGTGGCACTGGTACCTGAGGTGTCCAATCAGATTCCAGAGGTGGTCAGCGCTAGTTAGCAGTATTTTTCCTCGGCACGACCCACCCTACTCTACATCTGATTGGCTCATCAGTCCTCATGCCTAAAGTTAACCAATCTAATCAGTGAAGGCAGAGAGTACTAGCCAATTAGAGGCAGAGTAGGGCGGGTCATGGCTTCACCATGAAAAAATGGGCAATTTGGCTGCAGATACTAGTGAATGGTGCACATCAGGGGGATGTAGAAGTGGGTATACATAATGATGACTGAAAAATAAATAGGTATGCATGGACTACACCACTGGTTGTAAATACAATTCAAAGTATGCAACAAATCAGAAAACTGAACACATCCTGTCTGGAAGAAAAAAAAGAAAAGAAAACCTGTCATTTAAAGGAAGTGAAAATAACATCAGCTCCACCTCAAATTTGAGAAAATGGCACATAAGGGGAAAAAAATACAGGGTCCTTTAAAGCACTTCTGCGACAGGTCTAAAGGCTCAGGTAATTACCTTCAACACAGACATTCGTCATCGTACATTGTTATTTGGTTTCGCACTGTCACAGTGAAATGTCATGTATTTTTTTTATTAAATCTTTATACTTTAACATTTAGCCATCCCATTTTACTGTCAGTTGGAGGAGATTGGCTTCTCATGTCACACCAGCTAAATGCAAAAAAGCACAATCCAAATAATGGCAGTCAACTTCCCAGGATGCAGTGAAAAACCTTTTGACATGCAAAAGTAATTACGTGCTCCCCGAGCCCTTGTTTTCATGGTTCATGACTCCTGCCCCCCCTCTACCCTCAAACAGCATCTGAATTCATTTTAATGACTTCATTTAAAAGTACAATACAATCAAGGTAATTAGGGGAGTCGAGCAAAGTTTGGGTGGCTGTTAGGCTTAAGTCTGTGTCAAGCAGGAGAAAGATGCTGCAAATGCCGGCCGTCACATTTGTTCCATCTCTAATTAGGGGGCAACAGTTTAACTGGGGCAGGTGAGAGAGTCGTCCTGGGAGCTCCACAGGTCCACTTTAATTAATGGATAAGTAATTAATCATTTACTCATTTGTGAGGGGGAATTAATGAAGATTTACTAAAACTCAACCTAATTGTCATGTTGTTTGCTTTCGATATGCATTGTGCCTCTCCAGTTCGCAGCCTGCAGCCGCTGTGAAGGGCCCAGCGGTTTAAGATTATTACCACGTGTTGTGGTCATTTCGGGACACAGTAAGAAATGTGAGCTCCGCCATGATTCACAAATTGCCCCCATCTATGCCAATTTCTAAGTAATCTATCACATAATTTGCTTTACACAATCACATTAATCTTACAATATCATTAAGAGGCTGTGTATCCCTGAAAATGACGCCTAAATGATTTCATGAATCATTCTTTCCAAGGTGTTACAAAAACAGCTGCGGTGCACAATCCCCTGCCTCTTCTACTAAAGGTGGGTTTTATTCATTTTGTCATGTTTTATACACGCTCTGGTATTTTTTTTGTTCTGTTGGTGATTCTGCTGAATTAAATCAAAATACAACAAAAATTCCTGTTCACAGTTCTTTTTTATCATTATCGTTGAGTACATTTAAATCTATATACATCATGTGACATTTGTTAAATTATATAATTTGTCAAGGCCTGTAAAACTTGCTTATTCTCCTTAGAGCAAGGCTGGAACTGAATGAGTGAATAACTCAAAGATCACTTTTCATATAATGGTGGTGTGTTATGTTAAAGGGTACAGTTGTGCTCATAAGTTTACATACACTAGCAGAATTTGTGATTCTTTATCCATTTTTCAGAGAATATGAATGATGATACAAAAACTTTTCTTTCACTCGTGGCTAGTGGTTTGGTGAAGCCATTTATTATCAAACAAATGTCTTTGCTCTTTTTAAATCATACTGACAACAGAAACTATCCAAATGACCCTGATCATAAGTTTA
>JAPQRP010000025.1:24230813-24243657 GCA_037367295.1 Apogon hyalosoma
CAGTACTGTGGCATCAAGACTACTCTTTTTTAGGAGAGGCCTAATGACAGCAGTTTTCAAGGCCCTGGGAAATGTTCACAGAGCAAAGAACGCCATAAAACAACATATAGAGTATTTACAACAATATTAAATATTATATACTATATACTATCACTAATTTGTTGTTTCAGTACTGTGGCAGCGAAATGCACAAAAGAATGCACTGAAGTATACACATATATCACCACAGTACTGTGGCAACAAGAGGAGAAGGAGTTCATGGAACAGTATCTATGATTGGCTCTAGTACAAATGCTAAGATTTGATTGGTTCTGTGGAAATAGACGAACCCATATTTCATACCACAGTACTGTGGCAGCAGCCAGTGCTTATTTATCTACTAATTGTTATGCAGTGAAATGAGCGACTTACCCAATAAATCACCTTTGGTATAATATATTTGTTACACATTACACTGAACTGCATTAAACATAACATGTGGTTACACTCGTATACCACGAAGTTCCCAATTCTCACTATAACTTGGAATGAATTGAACTGGGATAAAAAAAAAAAAAAAACTCTGTAAAAGACGTTTTATCTCTCTGATAAGCTTTATAGTCACACAGACATGAACTGAAAAGCTTTTCTGGGCCAAAAAGTGGATGACTGTGATTACAAACGCACTGTCAACAGATTCTCAGGGGCCCGCTCTTTTCTGAGGAGAATAGTCAGTCAGTTCTCCTTTGGTATTTTATTAGGACTGTTTGAAGAGGCTGATGCAATTCCCTTTCTCTGTGATGTCACTGATGTTAACTATGAGGCTTTCATCTTTTTTAGGCTTTACTGCCGAAGCTGTATCTGCTGCATTCTTTTCTCTCTAAAGCCTGCCTTATTTCTTTGTGTATAAGGCCTCGCGTTGATTTGAACATATCCTCTGGGTACGCATAAAAGAAAACTAATTTGGCCAAACAATGTCAAATCCTCCAGTGACATGTACCAACCATGAACCTGCTAGATCAGATCAATTATGAGCCAAGTAACATCAGTCATTGACTTTCAATACCCGCTGCCAAATACTTGTCCAAGAGAATTTTCTCAGCTGTCTGTCTAAAGCCCCTCAAATCAAAGCTTTACTCTATAAGCTCTGACACAATTGGTCTTTGCTGTGCTCAAAGAGTTCTGGTGTGAGGTAACAAAATAATCCTGGAAATGAAACAGTGTTTATTTGTACATCTCATTTGAAATCCATCACAAAGGAACCTGGAGCTGTAGTTTTCTATGAGCACATCCCTAAACTCAAGAAACGCTAACACAAAATATTTACCCACAGAAGGAGTGTACAATGTAGACGAAAACATCTGGTGGTGACTTTAAGCTTTTGGGGTAATGCCAGTTTCATGGGACCTCCCCACCTTCACTGAAGTTTAAGTTATAGATATATTCCATATTTTAACTAATAGAAGTAAGAAAGTGGGGGATTTATGTTTTTTTTTTTTAATTCCTTCACACATATTGCTCTCGATTCTATTATTCTTTACTGTTTTGCTGCTCATAACTCTGCTCTTACCATGTAAAGGCTGGAACCACTGCTCCACATTTCCCCCTTCTAAACTCAACTCAAACAGGCTGAAACCAAACCAGTCTTGTGATCATTTCTAACTGAACATTTTATTGTGTTGTGCTTTTATTGTTTTATTTATATATTTTAATTGTGATGTTTTTGATGTTTTTTTTTTTTTACTTGCCTAGGGACTATGGATGCAAATTTGTATTTATATAACATGACATATTTACATTTTACATGCTATTGTCTCAATACAGATGTTCATGAGGGGATTACTTTGATTGTTTTTTTTATTTTTGTTTAGGGATTCTTCTTCTGCTTCTTCTTCTTCTTCTTCCAACCCACCTGTTCTCCTTGGCTTTTTAACACTCGTACAATGCTGACATTTTGTTTCTGTTTTATACTTTTTTTAAATTTTAACTTTTTATTTATTTGATTTTATTGTTTTATTGTTTCTTAATGCTTTTATACATTTTTTAACTGTGCTTTTATTCTTCTGCACAGCACTTTGGTCCACTGTGGTTGTTTTAAAGTGCTTTAAAAGTAAAGTTGAATTGGATTGGTTTCTGTTAGTTTTTTCCTTCTTTTTTTTTTTTTCTCTTTTCTATAATGCACAGTTCTGTATTGTTTGGTGTCATTATTGTTTGCATTATTTGTAAGAAAACCTTCATTAAAAAAAACAAAACAAAACAAAAAACAATTGTTAAAAAATACAGTTGTTCATTAATATACACTGTCTATACCAAACAAACTAATGAATAAAATAAAATACTTTTTTTCCCCCCAGTCAATATTTTTCTTATTTTAGCTGCTGTAACAGTAAATTTCCCCAGTGTGCAACTAAAGGATTATTTTATCCTTTTCTCCCCCTTAAAAAAAAAAACAAAAAAACAAAACCAAAACTTTATTCTTGTATTATTTGTTTGACGTGGACCTTAACGTTAGCGTTGAATCTACAACATACAGTATGAATAAATACCACACACATTGCATTTTGTGCTTGCAGCAAAAAAACAAAAAAAAAACATCTATGTATGGGGGGGGGGGAAAGATATAAACATAATAAAAGTAATAAAAATGCTACAATTTAAAAGAAAATATCACCTTTGTTTCAGCCATAATTTCACACTTCTATTAAAAACATTCACTTGTGTTGCGTGTTCAACAGCCTGTGCACGGACTCCATTCAACTGCTGATAATGTAAACCAAATTCATTCAGTGCAGAAAATGGCTTTAGGTGCTGGAAAATTATGTCATGAGGGGTTTTTTTTTAACATATTTTTTTAAGAATTAACGTCATATCTAGTTGTGTACTGGATTACAGTAGGAAGGCATTTTTCACCTTGTGGTGCACATTTAAGTTTCCTAGACAACAAAGTTTTTGTAACATTTTTTTTCTCATTTAATTGACTTTCTGGGAGGTATTACAGTGCCTATATTTAGTTTATTACTAATTAAATTTACAATAATTTGTCTGTGTTTTGGACTTGTGCAGATGGGGGTTATCTTGGTAGTGCAGCCAGCGAGGTGTGTATTTATGTTTAGATTTATGTCATATTTATTTTTACCAATGCATGAAGTTAACTTTCTCTTTATTTTCTGTTTATTAGTGAATTACAGTAGAGAAATAAATTCATTACTGTGCCAGACAGTGGTCAGGTGTATCCCCTTAAGGGAGTGAAAATAAAATAAATAAAGTCTAAGTGTGAGTAATTTCTGTATATATCTGTATGTGTCATATATAAATATATTGTTTGGGTTGAGATTATAGGTAGGCTAACTGAATAGTTTAGACCTTCTGTTTTTCTGACTTGATGAATTTAATTAAAAACAGCAGGATGTGAACACAATTTAACACAAAACTCAACATGTCTCCCTCCTTTTCTCCTTTTAATTTCCACGCATCCTAATGAAGCAGAGAATAGCTTATCCTGTGCCATCACACTCTCAATGATGCTAATAGGTTTCCTAAATATTATTCTGTTAATTGCATATGCAATTGTGCCTTCTGTTCAAAAACACCTATTACACATAAAACAAAACTCAGGCTGAACAAATGGATGAAATTAATTTTGTAAGATAAAGAACTAAAGAAGTTACCAGATGACCTGCTCCTGTCATAATCAGCGTAGCTTCCAGGGTTTTTTTTTTTGTTTTTTTTTTTTTTTACACTATTGTCATTTCATTTAGACACTGTCACAGTCACTTCAGTCAACATCAGACCATAATATATACCAATACTAGTGTTGTGCAAATATAGCCTGGCCAGCCATCCAGTTTTCTCACTGTGTTCAACACTCAGAAACAGTCTGGAACTGGGCCAATAGCTGTGAAATATGCCCCATCTATTTTATACTGACCAATCACAAGTCTGGAGGGGGCGGGTGTTTCACAATGCGTCATACACACCGACTTCGTTTTCTGGCGAGTCAAAGTCAGTTCCAAGTCTGCAAATCTCTTTGCAACTGTTGTCGGTTGTTTGATTCAAAAATAAGGATTGAATTACAGATTACACCCTGTATTTTTAAGTTTCTCTGACAAAAGTTCGTCTCATCTGTGATTGGTATACTGTTAGTCCCACCTCCATATTTGGATTCAAGCCCTGCGGTTCCAGACACACTTCTCTTTGAGAAAGACGGTTGGCTGGCCAGGCTAGTGCAAGTTACTTCCAAACTGTAATACACTACAGATTACTTGTTACTGTTATTTAAAAGTAGTTACTTACCTTACAGTGTTACTGTCTCAAAATTGCAATGCGTTACATGGCTCCTGTATTACTTTTGAGTTACATAAAGACTCTCGTCATAATGGCGAGTGCACAGTAGACACCCCCCCCATACAAGAGACAGAAGAGCCTAGGGACGCATACATTTGTGTAGATGGATAGCTCAGTAAGTAACTCTACGGTCTACAATGTTTGAATCTCAGCATCCCAGCAGTGTTTGAACATTTTTCATATTCAAACAGGGGCCACGGCAGCGAGGACAGCGGTACATAAATCCACAACTGATAAAGAATTCTAACAAGTCATAGAAACGTTAGCTTACCTTGTCATTGCTGATCACAGGGATCATACTAACTAGCTTCTTAAAGCAGGGTGAGGGTTAGTAATGAGCATACGTCCATGTGGACAACGGACTGTCATTGGCTGAACACCAACAGGAACTAGAACTTTACTGTCACATTTTTGATTCCTTAAGGTCTCATGGTCTGGCTGTTTTGTTTTTTTTTAAATTATTATTTTATCTATTAGAGCAATTAAGTTATGGGTGAAAAGTATGTTGTAATGCAAATGCTATTGATTAGTAATGCTCTACGCTACTGCATTACAGCAAAAAGTAATCTGTTACTGTAACGCATTACTTTCGTAACACATTACTCCCAACACTGACCACTACCACTATATTTTCTTCATCTTTTACTCTCAGTCCCTTCTACAACTGTCTCTTTAAGTTTGATTTGCAGAATTAATTTTCATTTGGACTTTTAATTGAATGAAGTGTTTAGGTACTTGAAGTTACTTAATTACACTTCAGAGTCATTGCATTTGTTTACTTTTTGCATTTTAAGCAGCTCAGCATTAATTGTAGCAGCTGAAATACAGGCTGCCAAACTTTATGCAAATTCCAGTACAGTGCCATAGGAAAAAAAAGCAGATGCAACTTGTATCATAAGTCATTAAAAACACTAGAATGAAAACAGTTGCCTTTTTGCTTTCTGCAGGTCAATGGCAGGAAGATACTGAGGTAGAGTGAAGGCTTTTCATGCAAAGGTGCAGAGGTTTTTTTCAGTCTAAAGTGATCTCAAAACTCCCTGTCAAATACAGATAGTATGAAATTTGCTTTTGATAGTATTTCAGTCCAAGTGCTGCGGAAATAGACTGTATTTTTTGAGCGAATGTTTATGTTGATGACAAATGCACTTTTTTTTTTTTTTTCGGTTCATGGGAAACTGTGCCCACTTTAATGCACACTTATATCTCGCGCAGACAGCTAGTTCTGATGTTTGATAGATCCTTCAGAGCTAATGTTTAAACCTAGCTGTTCTTCAAAACCATGTTATTTTCAGCTGAGCATCACATACACAGCACTTCCACCATGAACAGGTTTTATTGCTCTAAACCAACTGAACATGCAACACAGTGATTAGCTGCTCCGTCCCTTATGGCTGATAGAAGCCTCCGAGGCGCTGCTATGAGCCTTTGTGCTTCTGCCAAACAATAAAGTCACCTAAGCAAATAACACTTATTGCTCTCAACAGAGGGCTGCTTACATAACTTAAAAACTTCCTCCTTGTTGTGTGAGCAGAACAGAAGGTGAGATAGGATATTTGACGAGCAAATGCAAAGCTCTGTGATCTTACTAACGTAGTTTTAGTGTCTGTTATGTGAACAGTTAGACTTATGTCGGCCATCTTCAAAATAAAACACTGATATATATACTGTTTAACCCCTTAATGCCAAATTATTTCACATTAAAAGCTTGAGCTCTGTTTATTGGATTAAAATTGTTAAAATAGTTGTTGTTACAGTCATGACACTGAAAATAATGTGGAATCAATAAAACCATCTCCATGCCTGAGACTGGAAAATGTTTTGTTTTGTTTTTTTTAACCTTTGTTGCTTGTTGTTGCAAATACGCAACATACCCAAAACTCTTTTTATTTTATATGCCACAGTCAAATTAACAACCTCAACTTAATTTTGCATCTACTTGAAAGCAAAAACACAAATAACAAGTGGTTCCAGGCACAACAAACCCAGCCCTTCACACATATTGTAGCTTATTTTGGTATTGATCCAGCTGATGTCATATGTCTATGCGTGTGCTGATGTCAGCATATCAATATTTGTGCCACGTTTGAAGTAAATTGAAACAAAATTTATGTTTTTATAGACATTTGACATTTTGTCCATTATAAGTAAATGGGAGAAGAGAAAAGATTTTTAAAAATTCATGAAAAATTTGGACTTTGACCTACTGTCCCCAAAATGTAACCACATGTATTCTGGGTCACTGCCAGTCTATAAACTCAATTTGGTCTGAATTCAACCAATAGTTTAGCTGCTAGAGTGTAAACAAACAAACCAAACCAAAAACAATACCCCTTGCCTACCCTTCAGGGGGCGGGGCAATTATTTTTGTATATATTTGTATATAAATTCAGGTGTTAAGGGGTTAAATGACTTATATGTAGCATTTCTACTGTTAAATATTTATTCTAATTTGCTCACGTTATCATGAGTGAGAAGGAGCTGTGAAGATGTGAGTGTTTTGGATCATAGAGAAAACGCAGTCTGTTTTGACACCTTGTGGTGGATTTATGTGACCATTAGAGGGAGTAGTGAGTCATTCTGCCGGTTTCCCATGGTGACGAAAACTAACACCACGAGGCCTTTGACCAGAGCATCAGAGTGACCGGGTGAGACGAGAACCATTAAGTAACAGCTTTTAGAAAAGGAGAAAGTGACTGTAATTAAAGGTAGAAGCACTGGACACAGCTCTACACGAAAACGAATAGAATTGGATGATGAAATCTATTATATGGGTGAGTTATAATGTCGTGTTATTATCTTTACTAAGTTGACCATCTATGAGGTTTAGTTTGACGAAGAGAACTTGTCGATAATACTGACGTGTGTAAGCAATGAACTTTATACTTCATTCAGTGACTGATGCAGTCTGTGGATACCATAACATTGATTTGTCGGGGGTTTTGTTAGTCCTCAGTGTGTTCTGGTACGCAGCTTACCCCAGATGCTGAGAGTTTGGAGCATCAATATACATAGATCCCCTTTAACTAAAACAGTATAGTATTGTGTCATCTTAACCCTTCATAGTTCACTCATAGAAATACTCTGAAATCCAAAATTTCAACCTTAGTTTCTTATTGGAGGACATAGCAAAGCTTTATTACTTTTGTGAATTTTTTCCAATTTTTTTTATTATGTATAAAATTAAGGTCAATGAAGTTACCATATTTGGTTTCTTACCTGTAATGAGCCACAAAAAAAAAAAAAAAAAAAAAAAAGAGAGAGAGAGAGAAGTAAATCCAAGAAGTAAATTAAAAAAAAATATAAGAAAAACACACGTAAAGTGAAAGGAACTTGGGTCTTGTAATGTACGTGGAAAAGACCAAAAATAGTCACTTGCCCGATAAAGGGTTAAAATGTGACAATTCCTTTCGGAGGTGAAGACTGTAAGGTCAGACGGAAAGCAAAGGGAAAACTTATTTACCGTAGCTTGCGTCAGGGTGTTAATTAAAAATGAATTTAGTCCGCAGCAGTTCTCATATACTGATACAGGACTCATTATATCCATATTAGAGTGATAGAATTTAATGACTGCGTTGGGCTATTTTTATTTCAGCGTTGCTCGTCTTTATACCATGAGAACACTTGAGCTCACTTTTTGTCGAAGTACAGCCGTCAACCAAGTTTTAAAGCAATACAAGCAGGTATCACACCAAACTCTTCAGCGCCTTAAAAATTTAACATCTCTGTGTTATTTCTGCCCGTCAGCACAGACTCATGTGTTGTTAGCTGCTGCTCTCTGAAAGATAAGCTACAAACTTCTTGGAGCCACCTTTCAAGCCTTTCAGAGGGTGTTTGAAAGATTTGGGGTGGAGTATCACTTCAAGGGCTCAGTCTTACGCTGTGGCTTTTTACACATTGAAGTTTCTCTTATATGTGTTTTCAGCAACATCTCTAGAGCTATTAGTGAAACCCTTCTTAAAAGCCACGGCGAGTATAATACTGCTGACTAAACCATCAAAGAGAGATCTGTGGGAATAACAAAGGTCCTTCCAAGAACACAGGTCTGTTACTTTTCAAGCGGGGTGATTCAGGGATACCAAACAAACCCGCACCACTTGACAGCCTTATACTGTGTCTATGCTACACTGTCTAAAATATAAGAAGGGATATTAATAATTATATGAGCAGGGGAATAAAAGGAAAAGCAAGAAGAAAAAGGTAGAGCGGAGGGAAGAGAGACAGGAGTGGCTGCTTGTGTGTCATATGGGAGAAATAGAAGAATGAAAAAGAGATGGCACAGCATCTGAGACGAGAAGCAATTCTCACTGTTTCTCCTTCCCTCCCACTCCCTCTCATTATCAGTGCATTCGAGCCAGCTTCTCTCAAAGTGTCAAGCTCAAGACAGGATGTCGCTGTTGTTGTCAAGATTATTTGTGCTTGTAAAGCACACTTAGAGGAATATGAGTATCTTCACTTCCTTCACACGCGGGCAGAACACAAACAGCTGCCAATCAAAGCTTTAGAAAAGTTGGAAATGGCGCCCTTTTAGGCAGGACTGAGTGCAAAGCTACTGGGCAGGTGATGTTTATCCAGTGTTTGTTTAGTGATCCAGGTAGTGTTAACAGTAAACAAGGCGGATTGGGATGAGATGAAATCCAATGTACTGATGAAAGGGAGAGAGACTGCATATGGACAAACACACGTCTAGAGAAAACGCCGGAATATGTTTGTGATGGCGGATTTACCTACCAGCGCCTTGGCGGTAACCCTAACCTCTACTGCATCCTGTTGTTTCTAATTTTAAATTATTGCAATGGAATTCAATGTCATAACTAAGGCCAACCTTATTAAAATTAACTTTTGGCGTTGGTTCCAAAAGTGGTCAGATTAGTGAGGTTAAACTGTATTGTATTAGTGTATGGTAATAAAAAAAAAAAATGCAATTATATGTGATTTGAAGCATTTATAATGTTAACCCTATAACGCCAAATATATCATATTTGATACATGAGTTTTGAAGACCTCAACATAATCAATGTAATATTTTTTCTCAGACTGATCTCATGAAATCGTGTTGTATGTCACACCACTTCTTATGGCATTTGGCGTGCTATACGTACACATTTTCATCCTTTCGTGTGCTGTTCAATGCCATTTAATCGCGTGTCAATGTACACCAAGATCTCCAGTTTACACATCCGTAACCGCCAACCCCATTAACCCCTAACCCTAACTGCGTAGTATTTTACACAGCGTGAACATACACGGGTAAACCTTGTAATGCGTAGATAACACACCACTTTGAATTGGTGATATTACCTTGTTTTTTTCTTGAAAAACCTAATGTATACAATTAGATACATACAATATATGGATCATCTACGAGGGGGGATGAATTCGTTCACCAGAGGCCTTTCCAGTGACACTACAAGATTGTCATGGAGGAGGTCAGGAGGCAGAACTTTGCCAATTTTGAAAAGGAATTACCAATTTGTTAGACATGTTTGTGTTATATTATGTTTTTGTTTGGTCAAAAATAATAATATTTGAGTATTGAGACCTGATGTATCAAATATGATACAAAATTGAAACTCATACATGGAAATTGATATTTGAAAAAAAAAAATAGGGTTGTTCAGAAGAATAAAGGCTCCAGTTTCAAATAACTGGAATTTTCTGTCAGTGATTAAATGGTTCAGGCTTTACAGGGTTAATTTTGCTTTGTTTCGCCCCCTTGAATCCCGAGAGCTCCGACCCTGGACCCCATCATTCTCCTGCACCCATCCTTCCATTTTTTCTGGATCCACTCTGTTCAACTTTCTTTGCTCGGACCTGGTGGAGACCAAAACAGAGCTCACAGGAGAGAGTGTTGATTCAGTGTCGACCTGTGTTGGGTGTAAAATGGATATGCATACGAATATAAACTCATGATAATCTGTTTAATACGGCATTTGCATTTATTTCCTAACAGTTTGTTATTCAGGGTTCCTACAGGTTTCTACAAGTTAAATTTAAGACTTTTTAAGACCTTTTTAAGACTACTTAGAACAGAAATTAAGGCCCATTTCACGGCCATACTGGCAAAAACGTGTGACTCCTAGAATTTAGGAAAATGTATTTATTTACTCCAATGTCTTGTTTCCTAAAATTACGAGTCATTTCTCACCGGGGGCAAAGTTAGTGATAATTGGTTCCTGATGTCAATATAAATTGTGGGGTTTGAACAGGTGCAACCGAGCAGACTAACATTAGTTTCTTTGCAGCTTGGACATTTAACAAACACATTTAAACACAACACAGCGAGTGACGTAACTTAAGACCTACTATATTGAATACTTATTAAAAGCTTTTTTTTAAGGTATTAAATGCAGATTTGTAAATTCAAGACTTCTAAGGCTTTTTAAGACCCTGCAGGAACCCTGTTATTATAATGCTAAGGCAACGGAAATGCTATGATTATTAAAGCTTTGGTTCAGACACCCATTACGTGCAGACAGTGATGAGCAGCGCAGTATCTGACCTCAACCTATGGTTCATAATCACATCTGTACACTTCGACACATGGAATACATATACACTTAGGAGATACACAGACGCTCTTTGTATTCACATAGACCATCATCATCATATCATTAAGTGAATTAAACCATGGTAACCATAGAATGGACTTGTCATTTTTCAAGCATGAATCCAATAAGGGGCCCCTTTAGGTTGACAGATGTAAGACATAATACATGGTGAATGCATTATACTATACAATGCAGAATGAATATAACAAGATATGAGGTCATGGAGCTTCAGAGCATCAACCAAGAATACTGAAAATTAATATTCACATTATCTTACATTACATCAAGTAAATATATGGATACAATGAATAATTGAATAAATTGAATATATATAGATATATGTATATTTTTTTCTTTGTTTTTTTTTTTTTGTGCAGTTCTTCTGTGTCTTTTAATCTATTCTTGAATGTTACTCTATTTTTATTTATTTATTTATTTATTTTTTTTTTTTCCTGTCTAGCACTTTGGTCCATTGTGGTTGCTTTACAGTGCTTTACAAATAAAATTAGATTGGATTGGAATTGCTTAATAATTAGAAATTCTGTGATGGAAAAAAGTGAGTTATTTAATTTGCTAAAGCTTCTAGTCAAAACAGCATAGTGAGTTTGAATTATTCCTTTTGATGAAGTCAGTAAATAATAAAACTAAAGTACAGTTATATTATGTGTTCAATTCCACCTGTGGCAAATTAAACAGCACTTATCATAATATTAATCTTTTGTCAAGACACATTTTTATTTTATTGTCCTTTATTTACAGCCCCTATCACAAAGGCTGTTTTGTTCTAGTTCCAATATAGAGTTTTACTAAGATTTATTGCTTGTTTTTTTTTGCTTCTGATGGAAAAGCACATTTAAAATGGACTAAATCTGATCCGACTCAAAGAAAGTTTATTATTACAACTCTGCCACTTCTTCCAGTGTCTTTAAGATAAAACTACTGTTTGTACATTCATTATCTGGCATGAATTTGTGCAAATTAAAGGGCATTAGAACAGATAGTGCACAGCTTCACACTAGACTTATCTGTTAAAACTGCACAATGTTTTTCAACCATATTTTCATCCAAATTGTCTTTCACACTGCATAAAATTGTTGTACTTAATCTAGTATGGCCTGTAGCAGTGACTGTTGCTGTGCGTCAACAGAATGATGTATAAGGATGGCACCCGACCTGATTGCTGGCTCTTATTACTTGGCTTCATATTGATTTCATGGCATGTCAGCAAGTGATCATGAATTACAGGAGTAGCAAGTGCTGTATCAACATTTTTGCCTCTGTCTGACCCAATACGTCTTGATGATGTCCTTGGGTCAAGTTTGGAACGTTAAGTGAATTTAAAAGGACAGCTGTCTTTATCAGATTAATGACAGTGAATGTCAAGGTGAGACATTTGGAGGTGATATTATGCTGTTATTTTAATGATCTGTCTGTAATGATATTTAAAGTACAGCACTGAGAGCAAAATATCATCTGTACTGTAGTCAGGGTTCCCGCGGGGTCTGAAAAAGTCTTAAATGTCTTGAATTTACAAATATGCAGTTAATACCTTAAAAAAGTCTTTCAATCAATTTTTTTTCATTTTCTGGCGTGAAAGAAGAGATAAAATACATGTTCAATTAATGACAAAGTTTTTCAATACAGGAAACAAACATCCAACTCCCAATAATCAAAACAAAACAAAAGTACCCCGCACCCCCCAAAAAAAGAGAAGGAAGGAAGGAAGGAAGGAAGGAAGGATAACCTATTCCCAACAAATATACAGAAAATATTTAGCCTTCATGAGGGAGGTTATAATTTAAGGGGGAAAATTAAAGCAATGTCCAAGCAGGAAACTATTTAAAGGGACATATAAAGACACAATTTTTAAGAAGTACAGGTTTGAGGGAGGTGTTGGGTATCACTTGGTGTTATAAAGATGTACAAGTATGTGGTGTGTGTTTATGTTTATGCAAGTATATGCATATATGTCT
>JAPQRP010000025.1:24248922-24260229 GCA_037367295.1 Apogon hyalosoma
TGGAGTTTGCATGTTCTCCCCGTGTCTGCGTGGGTTCTCTCTAGGTACTCCGGCTTCCTCCCACCATCCAAAGACATACTGATAGGTTAATCGGTTCAACTAAATTGCCCAAAGGTGTGAATGTGAGAGAGATCGGTCGTTTGTCTCTATTCGTCAGCCCTGCGATGAACTGGTGATATGTCCAGGGTGTACCCCGCCTTCACCCATATGTAGCTGGGATAGGCTCCAGAGACCTCCGTGACCCTAGTGAGGATAAAGCGGGTTCAGGTGGAGAAAAGATCATTCTCGCCCTGGTTGACATGAGGGGAACGTGTATGAAACTCGCTGCACTTTGCGCAAGAAATCAGTTTAAATCCGAACAATGGGAATCAAGGCGTTGGAGTAAGTTCATACATTTTACTAAATTCTAGGAGTCACACATTTTTGCCGGTACGGCCATGAAAGGGGCATTAAATTCTGTTCTAAGTAGTTTTAAAAAGGTCTTAAAATATCTTAAATTTAATTTCTAGAAACCTGCAAGAACCCTGCATTTATTTCGAATGGAAGAGTACCAAGAAACGGTCTGGTACGGATCAGTAGTTTGGGTCGCTTTTATAATGGAAACACATAAAACAGCCGACAGCAGTACTGACCTGAGCCGTACCCCTCCGTGGAAACACACTGGAAACACACAACATGCAAGATGCTTCTAGTGTATTTACATTATGGTCTTCAAAAAGCATTCACCTTAATGTATCCAAATTAAAATACCATGACTAATCCTTGAAGAATCTAAAAACCTTGCCGAAAGAAGGAGGAAATAAAGAAACACAGTCTGTTCTCACCTTGGTTACCTGGTAAAAACAGTCAGTAAACCTTGAAATAAACATAAATGAAAACATAATTATGACTATTATATTCTATATATGTAACTAGACCTCAGTAAATTCCCGTAAATCGTACACACTGGGCTTTTAAGGGCAAAGTAAACAACATTTTTACATTTTCAAATACAAATAGAACCTTTTGTGCCTCTAATATAGATTCACATACCAATAACGTTCTTTCCTGCAGGGGTTAAAAGGTTGGGCTGGTTTGTGTGTTTTTTACTTGAATGCCTTTACTTTAATCTCTCCAAATCACGATCCAATGAGCGAAATACAAAAAAAAACACACGTGATCTTATTTCACTTTGGTAGCAGAATTCGTTTCATTTTCCGTTACTTTGCCCTTAAAAGCCCAGTGTGTACGGTTTACGGGAATTTACGGAGATCTAGTTACAGATATAGAATATAATAGTCATAATTATGTTTTCATTAGTGTCTAATCACCTGGAAATAGGAATGGTTGCATTTTCGTAACCTGAGAATGAGCTGTTTATATCTACAGGGGGAGCGTCTCGCCTTTCACTGTCTGCTCCGTCGCCATGTTTTTACGGTAGCTCAGAACAGACGTCTTCATCTCCTTATTTCCATTTTGTGACATGTGGCATCCAGTGCTAACGTGCATTATCATCTACTATTGTAAGTGTAGACCGGAGTTGTTATTCCTTTAAATAAAAAGCCTAGAGTGGACAAAACTGCTAACACAGGATATTTGCCACCATGAGTCTGAAGGTCAAGGCAGAGCAATGCAATCAGTAAGTTCACCACAGACGTCATTTAACCCACAAGGACCCAGTGAGACATTTATGGCAGTTCCCAAATACATTTTTCTCTATACTTAATCATCCTTAAGTGGTTTATAACCATTGATTTTAATATTATCTTCTGTATTTTGTGTTTTTTTTCGGTGAAAATCAGGTATTTTTCTACATTTAAGTTACTAATCATGTAGATGTTCATACAAATTCAGAGTAAAGTTGAGGATTATTATATTAAAAAATATAGAAAACTGGGAAAAAAGTGACCTTTTTCGACAAAATCTATCATCAACTGAGCGTAAACCAAGTGTCTCCATCCACTGTTATTTGTCAAAATCCACGGGTTTTACTGATGAATCAATGTTGTAGAAGATGACGGTGTTTCCACGGTAACCACAGAACCTCTGAACATCCAAATGGGTCATATCTGATAACCATGAAAAGGATGACAAACTGCAATTTACACCAATTATTTACATGGATTAGTGGATCAACAGGGATTAAATAGTTTATATCAGTGGATGATTTTGGTAGGTGGTGGATGTTTGGGTCTGTATGGGTTAATACTGGGGCATCGCTAGCTACTGTGGGCCCCATGTAAGCTAAACGATGTGGGCCCTTTATAAAATTTCTTCTCAATTTGTCGGAGCGGGGGGTGGTGGTGGTCCATAACTAACGTAACTTGCGCTGCCACGAAGCAAAACTGAAACTTAACATGCTTTCAATATCCAACTTCTAACCTGTATCCCCTGGGCCCCTTCCACTACTCTATGGCCCCCCCATAAATGCTGGGCCCCATGAATTTGTCATGTTTACCCCCCTTTATGGTGCCCTGGGGTTAATATCACAGTCAACCTTTAAATCCCCTGAGCTTTGACCACAAAATGCCTGCAAATGAAGGTATTGAAATTCTACAGTAATAACAATAATACTGGTAATTAATACTGCTGATGTGGTTGCATGAGAAGCATCTCTTCATGCCAACCCAAAACTGCAGCAGGAGTTAAACCAGTATGAGGAGTGAAAGCTTTGACTCACTGCCTCATTGCACTAATGCAATAGTTACGCTATACCTCATTATTTATAGAAGAGCAATGCCAACTCATTCCTATCTTACTATTACTTTGCAAGAGAAAGAAGGGCTTCTGTGAATTCAGATTCTGGTTTGATGTTAAAACACTGGAAGCAATGAATTGTAAATGAATGCTACGCAATACTTACTTTGTATATGTTGACAGTGAAAAAGATGTGTTCTGTTAAAAACGATGACAAAATTCAAGGTCTTTCATCCTGTTATCTCTTGGAAGTTTTTTTTTTTCTTTTGCCTCCAGCAGAAAACACATTCCACACATATTCATTGTTAAATAATAATTAAAAGTATATCACAGGCATTTGACAACTTAATTTTATATATGAGCAATAAGACACTCATAAATCTGAGGTGCGATCTTCTATTAGCTTTCAACTCCTCGTGCAAACTCACATTTGTATTGTAGACACAGAGAACTGTCAGATACGTGACTTTGTGCCACCACACTGAACACAACTGAACAACCTTCACCTTGGACTGGCTGCTGTCAGGCCATGATGTTTGTAAGAGGGACAATAACCTTTCTGTAGCTCTGAGAAAACCGCAATTCAGATAGGTGTATTTGCATAACTATCCCTATCTGCAGATAATTAGTCAAATAACCTTGAGTCGGCCAGTTGAATGAGGTGTGACTAATTTGCCGCGCAGGTTGTGCTTATACCTTTAGACTGGGCCTGTAGCACTAGAAATCTACCCAGACATATATTTATAGGCCTCGTGTGCATTTTAGAGCAAATCTTAAAACTATAAACCTCTTCACTGTCTACTTGAGTAAAGAAAAAAACACCAATCACACGTATAAAGCTGTAGCATATGGTGAGTTTGGGGTTGTTTGTCTATATAACAATATATAATAGAAATATTTCAACAAAAAACATATGGTATATGCTATAAAATCTAAAACTGTTCTTATTTTATTTGCATATTGTGATTCTGACATTGCATCTATAAAATATGACAAACACTACCCATGAGAGTCAAACATTTTGCATAACAGCCTTAACCCTTTGTTGAGCAAGTGACTATTTTTGGTAATTTCTGCAAACATTAAATATGGTCTTTTTTTTTTTAATGACATTATATAGTGTTTCAAAGAGATTTAATAGAAAATGTCAAACTGTAAATAGTGAATATGAGTGATTTGTTGTCAGTTTATGACCTTTTAACAGTTGTTTTCTTGCATGTGTTTACTTTTTACAAAGGGCTGCTCGAATGTTTTATGGCAAGAGAAAGGAGACTGTTGTCACGCCAACCGACGAGGAGGCAGATGACGATGTCCAATAACACACTGAAGTAGACATTTTGAATTTCAGAGTGTTTCAATGAGCACCCCATTAAGGGTTCAAATTCAACTGAAAAACTTTAGATTGATGGAGATTCTGATGTCAGACAAATGTAACGTTAAAGTCCTGGGCCATTTGTTTTCATGTTTTCAGTTGGAATTATTTCAATGTGACACAAAACAAGAGAGAAGCTGATAGCAGACTTTTCATTCATATAAAACCGAGTTATGACCAGAAAACAGCAAAGGTAAGACAAATGCTTTATTTTTGCTCTTCTTTGTCTCATTCAATGAGTTGTAGCAGAAGAGAAATAATACTTGAACTATTGGATCTACGTAGTGTTAGCTTAGTGCTGCAAAGTTTGTCGCATTGGTCCATTGTTTTATGAAATTAGTCATGACATACTCTGGTCTCTCACTATTTGCCCGTTTAAGTGCTTGTTGTTTGAGGTGCGTTTGGTTTGTCAAAGAGTTGGTTTTGTTGAGCTTTTAGCTGATATTCCTCTGGATATATACAGTATCCCACAAAAGTAAGTACGCCCTTCACATTTTGCAAATATGTAATTATATCTTTTTATGGGACAACACTGAAGAAATGACACTTTGATCCAAAGTACAGTAGTCAGTGCACAGCTGGTATAACAGTGTAAATTTACTGGCTCCTCAAAATAACTCAACACACAGACAATAATGTCTAAACTGCTGGCAACAAAAGTGAGTCCAGTGAAAATGTCCAGACTGGGTTTAAAGTGTCACTATTTTGCGTGGCCACCATTATTTTCCAGCACTGTCTGAACCCTCTTGGGCATGGAGTTCACCAGAGCTTCCCAGGTTCCACTGAATCCTCCTCCATTATGACGTCATGGAGCAGGTGGATGTTGGAGACCTCACTCTCCTCCACCTTCCGTTTGAGGAGGCCCCACAGGTGCTCAGTAGGGTTTAGGTCTGCAGACATGCTTGGTCACTCCATCACCTTCACCCTCAGCTTCTGTACCAGGGCAGTGGTGGTCTTGGGGGTGTGTTTGGGGTCGGTATCCTGTTGGAATACTGCTGTGTGGCCCAGTTTACAAAGGGAGGGGATCACGCTCTGCTTCAGTCTGTCACAGTATGTGTTGGCGTTCATGGTTCCCTCAGTGAACTGTAGCTCCCCAGAGCCGGCAGCACTCACACAGCCCCAGACCATGACCCCCCACCACCATGTTTGACTGTAGGACAGACACACTTGTCTTTCTACTCCTACCTGGTTGACACCACACACGCTTGACACCATCTGAACCAAATAAGTTTATTTTGGTCTCATCAGACCACAAGACATGGTTCCAGTAATCCATGTCATTTGTCTGCTTATCTTTAGAGAGCAAACTTGGTTTTCTTGTGCAATCTTTGGTTCAGATGGTATTTGCAGAAATGTGATGGGTGTACTCACTGTTGTGAGATACTGTAGATGTATAGAATGTGTATATTGCTAAAAGAGTTGCACAGCATTACCATGGCAACACAGATGGAAAAGTGCTACCGTGACCATAGGGCTAAAGTAATTTCAGTTAAATATGTGAAACTTTTTAAACATTGCGTAAACAGTATATTGTCAAACTGTAAATAATGCATTTCCTGTAGCCTTTAAACAGTGTTGTTGAATCAGATGTTAGAAGGGGAAGTAATCAAAGTGGACCGTGAGATGCAGACTTTTCTCAGGCAGCAGCTCCTGATTGAAATGAAGGAAACCTGCTGAGTGTAAACATTCTACAGAGAATGTTACAGCAATTACTGCATACCTAGCTGATTGGATGGGGTTGGACTGGTTGTTTAGTGAAGGATACAATCAATATTAAGTCCACAGAGACTTCAACATGGGAAAGTTTAGAAGGAAACTAAGTGCAAATGTTGCCACTCAGTTGACACGCGGACTTGATAGAAAAAACTCCAAATCAAAGGTGAACAGGTAGGTTGTGTTGTGGTTTGAGACCGCATCTGTGCATTGGTCTGATGAAGTTTGATTTAGATTCATTACTTTTATCAGAAACAGTTGCAACTGTTGGCTATTAGATACTGAATTTGTAATTGGTGCATATTTGTGATTTTTATGCATTTATACCCAGTGCAAAAGAGGTGCAGTATTTTGGAAAGGAAAGAGGGAATGAATTTCAGCACCTTGTTGAAAAGTTACCCATGGCAGACTGCAAAACAATTATGATGTTGATGAAAATTCTGCACTGTTCCAGTGCCTGTTGTGTAATTTCAGATTGCTACTTCACATATCAGCGGACCATATAAGTGTCTCCCCTCAGGATTTACCCTGAGTTAATATTACATTTAATTTGCCACTTTTGCACCGTGTTACAAAATCTAGTATTGTTGGTTGAAACTTCCACAAAAGGCAACTGGAAATCTTATAGTGTTACTGTACCTGTAAGTGCGAACTTGGAGCTACAGTCAATTTAACAATCACTGTTATAACCCTCTGAAGCAAGACATCAGACACAGCTCTATGTGTTAAAACCAAATGTTATCAGTCACTGCAAACCTCTGCATTCATATGTAATCTGACAGTTATGACAGTTTTCTATGGCTTTCCATTTTAATTATCTATCAGTCAAAGGTTGTGAATCTGAGAATGAAAGCCAGTATAAATGTTTTGACAGATTATTTTTTGATACATTCCAAACATATGTACTCTCAAACATGTTTGGAGGCCATTAATTATTTTCCACTTGGCATTGTCAGTCCATGGACTAAATATAAGATGCAGCAAAGAGTCTTTTTTTCCCCCTCATCTTTAATTAATATCAAAACAAAAACACCAATTAGGAAGACTTCCTGAACTTTGGGCTTTGACTGATTAATAACCACCCATTCATCACCATTTTTTTTCTCTGTTTGAGGTCAAGGGCCTTTGGTCAAGGTATGGATCAAAAAATATCTGATATCTGCACTCTGTGTAATCTCTTATGCTTTGCCGTCAGCAAAGTAGCTACAGCCTGAGGGATGGACCTCACTATAAACAAACCAACAGAGCAGTCATGAATTCCAATGAGATCTCTTCAGCAGCATCACCTCCTACACACCTAATAAGAATTTAGTATTCATTCACTAACCCTCACCTGTGAGTGTACAGCATACAAAACATCGCAGGGGTTGTGGTCACGGGGACACTGAATTACTAAGTCGCACAGGGGTTACTGATAAGCATTTATTGCATTAAAATGTAATCCATTCAGCCTTAGTAGGCACAGCACTGTTCCTAAGTGGTGGCCTGCACTGTAGGAGATGAGCATAGTAGGAATACATAAATAAATAAGCAGCAACCACTATGAAATCCGCCACAGGTACAGACTGAGTGAAACCAAAGTAAGCAGAGTCTGAATGTCGGTCATGGTGGTGGTGAAAAGCAGCATCAGTCATCACACACTCAGGAGTGTACAGCAGTAGCGGAAAGTGATGCTTTCTTCCCGTCAATACAACTTGCATCCCATTAGTCCACCGCTGTCTCTCATTAGTTACTGTATTAATTACCACATCACCAAATGACTGATAAAACATCCACATAAATTAAAGCAAATCTTCATGCTTTGCATAGCAGCAGGGCTCTGGATAGGATTTTAGTGATGGTATGCTATGGTCAAGAGTCTAAATTGGTCCATTAAGATCCATTAAGTTGACTAGAGTCACCAACCAAAACCAAAAGTATTTGTATTGAAAGTAGAGCTGTCAAAATGAACACGTTAACGCAGATGAATCCACCATCATGATTAATCTAGCTAAAATTTTGAATGCAATGAACCCATCTGCAGTGCGGAATGACTCTGAACGTCTCTGCCAACACATTTCAGGCAGTTTGTCCAAGTAGAGTTAGCGTCACACGTGAACAAATGGTCAGTTGATCCGCTAGTGACAGGCAGCAGAACCAACCCATAAAGATGGAAGACGCTAAACAGCAGGTTGGCCTCTGGATGGAAATATGAGGACGAAAAAACCAAGACGGAACAGTCGACCGACATAAAGTATTATACACACTCTGCAGGAAGGAGTTTTCTTAGCACTTTGGCTAATGTGTCGCCCAGCTTGTGACAAACACGTTAAGTGCTTATATATTCCCTTCTTTCTTGAGTCTATTTGCTCATGCAAAATGAAACCGCATTAATATAGATAAAAAATTTATGATATTTAATCATGATTAATCAAAATTAACCCACAGCAACCCTGTGATTTATCTAATTAAACACTTTAATCATTTGACAGCACTAATTAAAATCATTCATATTGTATAATTTATGTATGATACATATACTGTCTCGTCACTATCATAATAATTTTTTGGACTGCCTTCAGCTTTGATTACAGGATACCTTCCTTCTGACATAGTTTAAGCAATAGAGCAAATGTCCATAGTTTTTTCACCCAGATCTTGTGCTGATGATGGTGGTTCAGGTCTGGACTCTGTCGTGACCAATCCATGTGTAAAAATGACACATGGAAAAAGTCTTTAACAAGTTGATCCCGATTCATCCTGGAATCACCATCACGGGATATACTTGTACCATCAGGGAACAAAAAAAAAGTCCATGGCTGGAAAAACCTGCTCATTCTGTTCCGTATATTCAGGTTCATAATGTTACTGAACCTAGACCAGACCAACTGAATCAACCCCAGATCATAACACCGCCTCCACAGCTTTGTACTGTAGGCACTAGGCATGATGGGTAATCACTTCATCTGCTGCTCTTCTCACCCTGATGCACCCATCACTCTGGAACAGGGCCAATCTGGACTCATCAAACCACATGAACTTTTGTCACTGAAACACAGTCTAATCTTTTTGTTCTCTATTAAACTGATGGATGTTTAAGAAATTCGAAGCTTCTCACTGCATCAGTTAGATTGAAAGAACCTGCGGGTGAAGCGTATGAATCATTGCAGTAATTATCCAACTGACAGTCTTTTAATTTTTAGCCAGGCACCGCATATATTCATTATAATTCATTGTTTTACACTTTTTTTCCCTTTTTTTTTGGTTAACACTGGAGTGCTCAGGCTAACTCAAAAGTTGGTATCAGTCATTAAACAACAACTGCTACCAATAATAACACTGCGGTACCTGAGCTGTACTAGTTTATTAAGTTTTATATATAAATATTTATGTAGGACCAGGTATCATCAGATGCAGGAAAATATGTTCCATCTAATTCATTAAAAGTCGCACAGTTTCCCCGCCCCCCCAAAGGGGAGGCACTGTTTTTTGTTTGGTTTTGTTTGTTTCTTTGTTTGTTAACACTCTAGCAGCAAAACTATAGCTTCATTTCATACCAAACTGGGTTTATAGATTACCAGTGACCCAGAATAGGTCTGATTACATTTTGGGAAAAGTAAGTCAAAGTTCACATTTTTTAGGAATTTTTTTTAACTCTTTTTTTTCCCCATTTACTTATAATGGGCAAAAATTCAAATGTCTACAAAAACATCAATTTTGTTTCAATTTACTTCAAACTTGGCACATGCATAGAAGCAGTTGATATGCTGACATCAGCACACGCATAGACATGATGACACGAGCTGGATCCATGCCAAAATAAGCAACTATACGTGTGGGGGGGGGCGGGGTTTGTTGTGCCTGGAACCACTTTGTGAATGACTGAATTTATGAGAAAATAATTAAAATTCAGATTTTATTTTTCAGGAAATATTTATTACCTCCACCAAGGAACAGCAGAGGTTATGTTTTCATTTTGGTTTGTCTGTCTGTCTGTCTGTCTGTTAGAAAGATAACTAAAAAGTTATGGAAAGATTTTGATGACATTTTCAGGAAATGTTGATACTGGCACAAGGAACAAATGATTACATTTTGGTGGTGATCAGGGGGTTGTGTGTGTGTGTGTGGTGGTGGTGGGGGTGGGGTGATCCGAGTGCTTTTTTAGTTATTATTTAGATCATATTTGTTCAGGACGTACACATTAATTATTGTCTACATCTAACCATTCCAAAGTGAGGTATAGATACTTATTGGCTTTGAAACATTGATTTGAAACCTCACTATAATCACTGGAAAGCTGAAAAATTCCACTTTTTCTGACTATTTAAAGCATATGGACAGGATTAGTGGGTTGGTGTTTAAGGGTTAATAATGTTGTGCAATAAGCAGAGGAAGGGATTAGGTTTATACCCCCCTGTAATATATATGTGTATATAGTATGTGAATTAATGAAACAGTGAAAAAGTAGGAAAACGACTGTTAAATGAGCAGTGTTGTAATTTTGACTTTATTGAAAATCGGAATTAATTCACTGGTTTTTAAAAGCATTTTCCAACAGCAACATTTCAGATCATCCAGAAGGCATGTGTTTTGATGAGACAAAAATATTGCTTTTGTCAGACAGTTGGAACTACCCATTCTTTCAACCCTCCTTTTATAGTTCATAAAATGACTCCCTTCTACAAAATGACTAGCATGCACCTGCACCACCATCAATAAAAACAGCTTTGGTGAGTGTTTTTAACAGGTGTTAACAACTCCTGCAAAACTGAGACAGCAGGTAAATTGATATTGTAGACCATTTCCAGATCAAAGACAAAAGGAGATGCTGAATAACTGTCAGTACCTCCAAAAACAATACATTTAGGGATACAGCGGAAGCGCTGAGATCATGGGTGCATTCAGGCAGTCTCTGTTGTGCAAGATGACTCAAAGTTGATTCGGGCATGTTTTCTGCCTTTGACATGTTACGAAGATATTTTTGTCCTTTTTTGTTTTTCCGAGTAGGTTATGTGGAACAGACAAACAGTGAGTTTCTGGACCGAAAGAACACATGTGTGATCTAATTTGAGAGGCACAGCTGCAAAAGATTGGCAATGAATCTGACTTCCGGCCAGATTTCACTCTATTTCATTTCAAGACAGTAACAAAGAGAGAGAGTCAAGGCTCTCACAGCTACACTTTAGTACACTTCAACAGCACTCAATACCTACCTATCACTCGGGTCAATCCAAATTTAATCTACGTTCACAGCCTTTTCAGTGACTTGAGGACTTTTTAGGTAGCTTTGAAACGAGAGGACACCCTTTGTACAACGTGATATGAATTGCGTACAGATAACACGGCACTTTTAATTGGTGTCTTATCTGTACGCATTATAAGCTTTTCGCCTGTATGTTCACGTCACGTAAAATACCATGCAATTAGCAGTTAGGGTTAGGTTTAGGGTTAGGTTTAGGTTTAGGGTTAGGTTTAGTGTTAGGGCTAGGGTTAGGGTTAGGTTTAGGGTTAGGTTTAGGTTTAGGGTTAGGTTTAGTGTTAGGGCTAGGGTTAGGGTTAGGTTTAGG